>JBBBDQ010030031.1:295000-645094 GCA_037127315.1 Ascarosepion bandense
AAACTTTGAACTGAGGAATCGTATTAAGAAATCCTATTTTATTACAGATTTCCCATTAGAATTTGACCCTAGTGTTGACAAATGTTTTCTCTCGAAAATCAATTTTTTTTTGAAGATATGAAACAATTCGTTTCATTTGAAGCCAGTGTTATTTTCAATAAAAACAATTTATTAAAAAATAAATTTTCTATTTATAAACATTACAGGTGGAGTATTACTTCTACAATGTGAGATATTACTTGAAGACGCATGACGAACTGATACGCGACATTTTGTACTTTCGAAGGCTGCCATGCATTTTCCGTTTTTTAGAACGTAGAGATTTTAGAAGGTATTCCTGAGATTTCATGGTGATTTTAATCCATCCTTTCCTTAATCCTTTTCCTTGGTTTATATTTATTGTGTTTTCTGTGTGCCTGTTCACCATAAAATAATTGCTTGGGAATGTGCCCCAGTGTTGTTACGGACAAGTTTCCCAGCCCAGAGCAACTGATCCTTCGCATATATATATATATATATATATATATATATATACTTTTTCAACCATCTAAACAGGATGAATAAGCAAGCTATAGGTCATAACCGTAAATAACCCTAAGCAAAA
This sequence comes from Ascarosepion bandense, assembly GCA_037127315.1. Classification (NCBI taxonomy): domain Eukaryota; kingdom Metazoa; phylum Mollusca; class Cephalopoda; order Sepiida; family Sepiidae; genus Ascarosepion; species Ascarosepion bandense. The sequence goes on from JBBBDQ010030031.1 coordinate 295,605, forward strand.
GACATAATAAAAAATAGATAAATAAATAAAAATCATTGGAGGTTTCATTCCCTCTTCCTTTACTTTCATTAATCTAATCATGACCTATATACAAAGCCTGTTTTATATAGCGCCTGCTAAATGAGTACTGGCATTCGGTCTGAAGAATGCATTGAAGAGTAAAACTCGCAGTTACCATTGAGTATTCAATGGAATGTGTGGTTTCAACTGATGGATATATATTCCACATTTGATATTTATTTTACTAAGTGCTCAATAGAGATGTAGACCTTTTATTGATATATAGTCATTATCCTTGTTATAAAAACAATATTATTATCGAAAATATATATATATATATACATATATGTATATATATCCAAATGAGGAGAACGGAGAACTAAATTGCAATAATCAAAACATTAAGTTAAAATAGTGCTCAATAGAACATAAAATATTATTAGTAATAATTATTTTTAAAACTACTAGTTTGTCACAAGTTTTAATGTAATAATAGTAATAATATATATATATATATATATATATATATTATAAATGGTTTTAGATTATTACAATAGGTAATACATATTTCACTGCGTTCTGATGTTATTATCGCGGCTCGTCAGACCCAAATTGTACAACAATTGGTCCTCAAAATATCCACCCACCAAAAAACTTCTTTTCTTTTATTCAATTTTACATAGATGCTCATATGTCCATATTAGAATAGACATTTGTAACAGGTATTTACGAAAATTTCTCCCTTATTCAAAAAAGAACCCCAAAGAAAGAGGAAAGCAAGGATAAAGATAAGTTAGACAATTGATTAATGTAAAAAAGAGGGAAAAAGGGAAAAAAAGAGAAAAGAAAGAGAAATAAGAAAAAAAGGAAACAGAAAAAACTGAATGGAAAGCAAGAAGAGAAAAAAAAGGACAAAGAGATACAATAAAACAAATACAGTATCGCGAGAAATAAATGTTGATATCTATTGTCTTTGATGTGATGTGCACATTTAGTACCAAGACTGTCAATATGAAAACATATTCCCTAAATCCAAAGTTAAGATTAAACATGCAAACTTACATTAATTCAAGAATGGTGAAGCCCGAACCGTCGCCTTGGATATCTCTAAAGCATTCGACAGAGTATGGCATGCCGGCCTTCTACAGAAACTGCGAAGCTATGGCATAACTGGAATTTTGTTGGACTTAATCCGGTCATTCCTTTCTAACCGCACACTGAAGGTGGTATTAAACGGACATGCCTCCCAGAACTACCCTACAAACGCGGGTGTCCCCCAAGACTCTATCCTAGGTACTACGCTCTTTCTAATCTACATCAATGATCTCCCCGATGCCATAAGATCACAAGTAGGCATGTACGCCGATGATACCACATTTACTCTCGCCTCGATCAAAAATCTGGGGTTGATGATAAGGCGAACCTCGCTGCGAGCTTGAGAAGGACCTCCAATCCGTGGTAGATTGGGGTAGGAAATGGCTCGTAAAATTCAATACTTCCAAAACGAAGCTGCTGTCAATTAACCACCACAGACAATCGCACCTCCCTCCCATTAGCATGGAATAGGCTTGCCTCCCAGAGAGTAAATCACTACGCCTGCTTGGCCTGACACTCTCAGCGGACCGCAAGTTGAAGACTACGTCGAATCCATGGCTAAATCCGCAGCTATGAAAGTCGGCTCTCTGTGCAGGGCCAGGAAATTCTTTCCGCCTGAATCTATCCTGCAATTATATAAATCCACCATCCGCCCGTGTATTGAGTACTGCTGCCACATCTGGTCGGGTGCCTCTTCTATTCTCCTCGGGGTTCTTGACAAAATACAGCGAAGAATCTGTAAGGTGATTGATACCGACTTGGCTGACCGCCTGCAGTATCTCACTCACCGGCGTGACGTGACTTCCCTGTGCCTCTTCTATAAATACTTTCATGGCTTCTGCTCTGGCGAACTTAAATCACTGGTGTCCCCTAGATGTGAATTTGCACGAGATACTAGATTGGCAACTAGGTCCCAACCTTTTACAGTAAAACAGATGAAATGTAACCGCAATTTCTACTCCAATAGCTTCTTTCCTCGCACTTCCCGCCTGTGAAATTCCATACCGCATGCTTGCTGCCCTGACGGCAACAACCTCCAGGAGTTCAAATGTAAGGTCAATAGACACCTCCTAACACACTAACTCACACCCACTCTCTCCAACTCTCTCCCTATGTACATCCTAAGTCGTCTATCACCCTCCTTCTGACATTTCCCATACCTAATCCCTCTATGTAACCCCCTGCGCTATAGTGGCAGTGGAATTCCTTGCTTGGGGTGACACGATTAAAAAAATAAATTGTAAAGACTCTGCTGAAATAAAAATAAATAAAAAATATCCACGCCAACTATTATCGGCTCTTCTAAGAAATCCATAAAGATATAGTCTAGCCAATAGATAATGAAAACGTACAACTGTCTAGAATGAAAGACTCTCATTAATCTACCACTGAAGAAACACCCTCTCAAAAAATTCCAACGGTCACAGACTTATTCACCTATCACTAACCCCCACCAACACCTCTAACAAAACACTCTCTCCAAAAATTCCAACTATCACTCACAAAACACTCCCTCCAAAAATTCCAACGGTCAAAGACATATCCCCTATCACTAACCTCCACCAACACCTCGAACATAACTAAATAAATATAAAGAAAAAGGATTTCCAGTTCTTTACACACCACCTGATGAGGCATTGATGTTTCAATGTCGAAACGAGCGTACCTTCGTAGCGGTTATATATCGAATAATTATGTACATGTTCTAAAATATAATTTATAATAAATATTCACAGCTCTATATATTATATATCGAGCACTGTTTTAAATTTATGTTTTGGACGTTGTAAGAATTCTTCGTTCTGTTTTCACTCGGATATATATATATATATATATATATATATATGGGGAGAGAGAGAGAGAGAGAGAGAGAGATATCTTTGTGTGTGTGTTTGTATGTGTATTTAGGCAGCAAATGTTCTTTTAGACATGTCCGGTTAAATAAATTGCAAACATCGTGTCTGCTTATTTTAATATAATCCGTTCATACTCATGGATATTCTTTCGCGTATTATAAATGAAAGATGCCAGAAATGAGATGTAATCTTATTACCATTCATTTCTCAATGTACTCAATTACTTTCAATCTCTTTCTGCGATCATCTCATCTTCAGGTGTATGAGGAATTGTAATGAAAAATAACCGCAAAAATTCTCTGCTAAAATCTACTGTAAATTCTTTTCTGCTTCAAATATAACAGTTGACAAATTATAATTGAAGATGATCTCAGAAACAGATTGAATGTACCTATGTGCTTAAAAAGTGTTCAACACAATAAAATCAATTATTTACCAACAAATCCTACACCACGTATGAACGAAATTCGCTGGGCAAAAACTCACTTGCACACAAAGATATAAAGTTACATCAAAACTTCATATGAATAAAAAGAAAAATAGAAAACAAACATTTTTAAGTGGGCATCTATACTGACACGTAAAAGAAAGGTCAACCCAACGAAGCAAAAAGAGGTCAGCCAAAAATTGGTAAAAAGTGGTAAAATCAAATTGAAATTATTTGCTTGAACATTATTTTTAATCGATTCTCGTATTCGAATACATATTCTGTTTTTAATCAGACAGTATATTTATTCCTACTGGTCTGATTATTGACGATAATACGATAATTGTACATCCCAAATGCAAAAACATGAAAATAAACAAACATCACTCAAAACAATCTCCTCTTGAAATGGTTAAATGAGTACCCGAAAGCGTTTTGAACAATAGACAACGATGTGGAAAGTTTTTATAATTTCTCACTCGCTAAATAATTTAGGAATGCTGGAAAAACTAAAGAACAAATTAAGAAAATCATTTTACGACACACTTAAAAATTTCTGCTGCCAATATATATATATATATATATATATATATATATATATATATATATATATATATATATATACACAATGTTGCAAAAAGTCCCGAAGATTAACGAAATGGTTTTAACAACCGACGTATTGAAATTATTTGTTTGAATATTATTTTTAATCGATACTCGTATTTGAGTAGATAATCTGTTTTTAATCAAACAGTATATTTATATATTTATTTCTACCGGCATGATTATTTAAGATAAAGTTTCTTACGGAAAAGACTTTGATTGGTCTGTGGAATCATTCGTGGTCGAGTGGTCTAAGAAGCACCAAATCAATTGGTGGCTTTCCCTATGTTGATAGGGTTCGTAGGTTCGAATCCTGCCGAATGACGCTCATTTTCGGACAAAATTTATCGTAAATAATCAGGCCAATTAATTATTTTATATTGATTTTACCTCTTTTTACAAATTTTTGACCGCCTTCTTTTTGCTTCGTTCGGTTGACATTTTATTTAACGTGTTAGGCTATATGCCCGCTTAAAACTATTTTAGTTCATGATTAGGTGTTTTTTTTTTCATGTTTGTCTGTGACTTTTTTTTTTTATTTATTATTTTATTTTATTTTATTTTTGTCCTTGCATTTTCTTGTGTATTTCTTTCGGAAGAAAAGTAAAGAGAAAATCTTGATAACTGTTATTTTATATAATGTCAATTGTTCTATGAATACAATCACCTGGAGAAGGCCGGAGAGTACAACAACCGCAATGCCGCTAATGTGGCAAAACGATGAGGACAACAGTCCGAATATTGGAAATATTGTAAATAATTCCAATACCTCATCTGAGAAATATTCACAGATAATGTAAATGATTTTGACTGACAGCCCACTCAATACTTTCGTTGCTCACTGTGATGAGTTTGAACATGACTTTGTGTCGTGGGGGAGTTACTCACTTAATAATGGACTCTTCTTTGCCTATATTAACCGAGAATTAATTATTCTCTAGGACATGTGCAGGAGTGAGAGAGAATCTCGTGAGGACTCTCGGGTGGAGTGAGCAAGGGCGACAGAAACTCTGGTTCCCAGTACGACTTCAGTTCAGCGCCAGCTATTATTTCTTTCCTCTTTATATCACTATGTATTTGTTTGTATTTCTTCTTGACGTAATATATGTTTGTGAACCTACCACCCTGTTGACTTATTATTTTACGGTCTCATATCGGGTCCATATCACTTTGATTCAGTGATGATGCTTTAGTTAAAAGCGGAAACAAAGACAAAGTCATATAGAGTATGCTTTAGTAGCTCCAACGTTCACAGGAAATTTACGTTCGCTTTCTTGTAGGATTTCACCTTCTCAGAGAAGATGAAAGTGATAAAGGCTAAACAAAAGAAAGAAACTGAATGAATTCATTTGAAATTTGTCTCCAAACAGATGTTTAAAGAAAAAAGGAAAAGAAAAATAATTGGAAATTACTGATTCGATGAAGTGTGACGAGGATTGTCGTACGAGTAGTTTTTGCCATTTCATCATAAATTTTTCTAAGAAGGTATATTTTCGAAAATATTACGTATATATAGCAACAATATTCCCCTGGTTCCCAAAAAAAAAAAGATCTAACTTCGTACAGCTTTGAATAAATCAAGCAAGTTCATCTATCTTTATCCACGCACTTGCGCAACCATACAATAGTTTCTGTACAGGAATAGTAAACACTCGCTATCATGGCCCTTCGGACTCATGGTTCCTAATCTTGAGCCGAAACAATTTTAATTACTTCGTTATAAATTGATTGAAATCCGAATCACCCAAATAATCATTCTCCATTTGACCCCGACCCAGATTTAATTAACATCTGGTAGCGAGTACAGTTCACTTCAAAAGGTTGTGACGAATTTCAAGCAGATTTTGCAAAGATATCAATTACAGATTATCTATTTTCTAATTTGTAATAGAAAGCGGTTATTAATGACAGAATCATATGTGTAAGTTAGTTGGTTGTTTTTTTTTTGGCAACATTTCAAACTATGTTTTATTTTATGTCGAAATCTAAATATTTAGTACTAGCAGTATAGCTCAACGTTGCTTGGGTGTAATGAAAGCTTTAAAACTAATCCATGGTTCTGGAGCTCAGACTTAGTCTAAAGAATATTTGTGTGAAGTCTGGTGAGAATAGGATATAAATTGTGGATTTGTATAAAGGACATACAGACAGATCAACAGACACACACACAAACATCTTGCATTTTATATATATATATTATCGATTTTCTGCACTGTTGTAAGAACTGGAACCTTGAAACGTCTGAATATCTTTTCTTATGTCTTTGTCTATGAGTGTATCAAATTTGATTAAAATCGGACCACTCCTTTAACCCAATTTTTTCGATTATCAATTTTCGATATTTATCGGGGGTACCTCGACACACAACCTAGCTAAGAACATTCGCAGACGCTTATAATACAACTGTGTAAATTTTCAAGAAAGTTCGTTCAGACGTTTCGGAGTCTATAGGTAACGGACACACACACGCACAGACACACACACAAAGAGACAAAGTTCCATTTATAAATAAGTTCAGATTAGGTCTGAGTTCATACTTTCAGCGTAAAGGTTGTTTATATATATATATATATATATATATATATATATATATATATATATATATATATATAAGATTATGAAATGGCTTATTGATAATTGTACCATAAAACTTCACTTTTTGTTTGGTTGTTCATTATTTGGCCGAAGCTAGGAATGTAACAGGTGTTACCATCGCGATATTTGTATTTATTTCTGAGATTAGTAATTTTCAATAATCTTGGATCTATTTCAAACTTTTGTTCTCATCTTCGTTAATATATGTCATATAATAGACACAACGTTTCGACAAAGTACTCCCTGGTCATCATCAGGTTCATAGATTGGCTGATGTAGAATATCTCGTTGATTATTGCGAAATATCCTGTGAAATCAATTTTTATTCTTTCATGTTGGAATTTGGTACACCCACTACCAAGTCCAAGGTTCAAAATAATGACCACTAGATGATACTAAACAACTACTATATGCACTACACTACCGTCCTTTCGTGGTATATTTTTTCTGATTCTGAAATATGTCCTTTATTAAGAATCGTTTAATGGTATACTAATACACTAGAAATTAAAAAAAATATGCTATATTTCGAGCGGACCAATCTATTTAACTAGTACTGAAAGTTTTTTTTTAACTCCTCAATCGCTTAGTTTGCTTTGTCATTAGTAGACATTTCAAGGAATTCCTCTATTAGCATACCTGATTAGGAGCCCCGGGCAGTAATATTTCATCCTCGCTATCGTAGCTGAGGTCTCCACTTGGGTTAAGGCTGGCATCGATGTTTTCATCCCTTTCAGAAAGTTGAGATTTAAATCCCACTCATCCCCCTGGTTCTCCTCTGCCTGCTCAGCTGCCAACGCCCACCGTAATCACTTCTTTCGGCTTTACCGGAGATCATAACAGGCGCCTTTTTGCCTCGGCTCGCAATGAATGCAAAAAGGTACTTAATGGAGCTAAGCTGATGTTTGCAGCCAGAATTAAGCAGCGCATAGCATCCCGTAAGTTTGGCTCCAAAGACTACTGGAGGATCTGTAAAAAGGTGCTAAACAACAGTAAACAGTAATCCACTCTCGAATCAGCGAATTAGAGGTTGTCACCTCTAAAACAGACCAGGCTGAGTGCTTCGCTCGCAGGTTCTCCACTAACTCGACACTGGATTCGTCTGGAGTATTAGGACCCGACTTCCCTCTCCGAACACAGGCCCAACTGACTGATATACTAATTACTCCTTCAGTGGTCTCCAAAATAATTCCTAAGCTTGACCCCCATAAGGCAAGCGGTGGCGAAGGAATACCCATCTTTGTCCTAAATGTGCTCCTGAACTCTCCTCTATTCTCTCTAAACTCTATAACATCTGCCTTTCTGCTTCCTGCTTTCCTGCCTGCTGGAAATCCTCCTCTGTGGTTCCTATATATAAAAATATTAGAGAACCCTCTAATTATCGCCCTATCAGCCTCCTACTGATCTTTGGCAAAGTGTTCGAAGCCATCATCAACGCCAAGGTGGTACAACATCTCACAGCCCATAGTCTCTTCTCTGACAAACAGTATGGATTCCGCTTTACCAGCTCTACTGCTGATATGCTCACGACCATCACTGAGTATATACACCAGGCCCTCGACAAAAACGGCCGAACTGTGGCCCTTGACATCTCCAAAGCGTTTGACAGAGTCTGGCATGCTGGCCTTCTATGCAAGCTGCAGGGCTATGGTCTAATTGGACAATTGTTTGAAAAAGCAAACCTCGCTGCCGAGCTTGAAAAGGACCTCCAGTGCGTGGTGGACTGGGGTAAGAAATGGCTCGTAAATTTTAATGCTTCCAAAACGAAGCTGCTATCTAATAACCACCACAGACAACCGTTCCTCCTACCCATTAACATGGATCAGGTTTCTCTCCCTGAAAGCGAAACACTGCGCCTCGTCGGGTTAATTCTCACACCAGACCTCAACTGGAATAACTATGTAGAATCCATAGCTAAATCCGCTGCTAAGAAAGTCGGTTTTCTGTGTAGGGCCAGGAAGTTTTTCCCGTCTCAAACAATCCTGCACATATACAAGTCTACCATCCACCGGTGCATTGAATATTGCTGCCATATCTGCTCCGGTGCTCCTGATATCCACTTAGGTGTCTTCGACCAAATCCAACGGAGAATCTGTAATGTGATCGATCCCAACTTGGCAGCTAGGATACAGTTACTTTTTCACCGACGCATTGTGGTTTCCCTGTGTCTCTTCTACAAATTCTTTCATGGCTTCTGCTCCAATGAACTTAGCTCACTGGTACCCCCTATATACGAATTTCTTCGAGCCACAAGATTAGAAACTAGGTCCCACCCTTTTACTGTGAAACCAATAAATTGTAAACGCAAATTCTACTCCTTCAGCTTCTTTTCTCGCACTTCCCACCTGTGGAATTCTCTTCCGCATACTTGCTTTCCCGACGGGTACAATCTCCAAGAATTTAAATGTAAAGTCATATATAGTCATCTCCTGTCTCACTAACTTACATCCTCTCTTTCATGCTTTTCTACATCCATCCCACTCTCATCAGTATTATCTTTCCTCTCATACTCTCTTCCTGACACCCCCTGCAGCATCTAACTCCTTATAACATTCCTCTTCGTCCATCTTACCATCTTAAATGGCCGAAAACATTTTGCGGGTCTTTGTTTTCATTGTGGAGTTTTTATCCAAATCCATGAATTCGTTTTTGTCATGCTACGTATCGAAACAAAAACTATATAAGATTTACTACTTTTTGGCCATAATGTTGAATGTGTTAAAATGAATCATCTTTGTAACTAGAAAAATCTGAGGCTGATGTTAAAGAATTACTGGAAAAATTTGTTGAATTATTTAAAAACGAAATGATCTAATATGACGTGTCTTTAATTTGTATTTCAATACATTGTAAATATTTTCATTTTTTATAGTTGAATTATTCACCTATATTGCATATGATCTATTATTGAACATAATTAATTTGCAAAATAAATTGTTATTTATATGGATACTACCTTCGGAAAATTGAAATGTCGTAGATTAGGGGAAATATCATAAATTTGGAGTGCAAGACCCTTGCACCGGCTCTGCACACACACACACACACACACACACACACACACACACACACACACACACACACACATAGATAGATAGATAGATAGATAGATAGATAGATAGATAGATAGATAGATGTGATTCTACCAATGCTGAGAATACATTGATCACAGTATAAGAAGAACGAAGAATTCTTGAGTAGCGTTGGAACAAAATTATCCTTCGTAGAAGAGAGTTGTAATTGATGGGGCGCCTAAGAAGTGATAGTTGTTAAGTAATATATCATAAGATATGCTGAAGTCAAGAGTCGCTGGGGTAAACATTGAGCAACCCACTTAAAAAATATTGTAAAAGAATGACAGGACAATGTCTGAGAGGAAGAACAAGGTGACAAACATTAGAGCTGTGAGAGTAAAAAAATTGTGTAGATTGATGGTCGCCTATTTCCCGAAAGGTTACATCGTACAGAATAATTCAAATACATTTGAAATCAAAAACAGAGTATAGACAACATTAGAAAAAAAAGAAAACAAATATGGAAAATACCACACAAACTCAAAATTAAATATCTGGATGGAGTATATAATCAGCGACAATATACAGACCATTCTTCATTGATAGCAAAATTACAGGTGAAAGCTTGGTAGAAGATGATGGAACATGTCTTAAAATCTTTCAAATATTTTGTCGCGGTTGTAAAAGATTTCCTTGACAAAAAGAAGGGGTAACTACCAGGAACTAGTCGAGGTGATGCTAAAGAACAAACTTCCCAGCTCTTAAAACAAGACTGGATATCAATATCCACTATCAGATTAGCCATTTAAAGAAATTCCCTGAAAATCTTGGTGATGTAAGCGAAGAAACAAGAAGGTTTCCACCCAGACATCAAGACTATTCAAAGGTTGATATGACGCCCTTATGATGTCTAGTTACTGCTGGGACCTTATCTGTGATTGCAAATAAAAACTCACAAAGTCATACAAGAGAACCTTCGTTCATATGAAGTAAAGTACAATTACCTGGGCAGCTTGTGATGTTGGTCTTGTAAGGTATGCTGAATAGTTTAAATCACATAATTTACTTGTTTACTTCTGGTGGAAAATTTAATTAGAAATCATATTTTTTTATAAATTTTCATTAAACTCTTGCAATAAATGAGAATAGTGCTGAAAAGTGTTCTGGCACTTTGTCCATTATAAAAACATTAGCATGCTGGAAGTTAATTTCTCATTTTAATTATTCATATACAAACAGAAATCTTAAATAAAAGTGATACATTTACTCAACATTGTTTTATTACTAATTGATAACCTATAATGAATGATCTTTTAAATATTAATGCACCATTAACACAGCAATCCAATTAGTATCATTGTGTACAGATTCGCAGACACGACAGTCACATTTCCGCAATAACTTAAAATCTAAACCAATTGGATGAAACCGACTCTTTCCTCAGATTAAGCGAACCCATTACAACCCAGAAACAGTCTAACCTAATATGCCAAGACAAAAATATTGGCCTGGCCAGTGTTATTAGCAAAGAGGTATCCAGTATAGAAATAATACTAAAAGCATTAAAATCATTGGCAGCTGTCACAAAGATTAAAAAACAATTTTAAGAGACAAAAGGGAGGGCCCAATATGCCAAATACAGGTCGGGGATACTAGAATCAATCAATTACAAAAATTTAAATACCTGGGAAGTGTTAAAACAGAAGACGGAATGTGTGATACAGAGATCCGAAGACGAATTGCTATGGCGAAGGAAGCATTCCAGAAGTTGAGTCAAGTATTAAGAAACAAGACAATTTTGCTAGAAACAAAGAAGAAAGTACTAGAGTGCTGTGTAATGTCCGTCCTTCAATATGGCAGTGAATGCTGGACAATATCATCAAAGATGAAGGAAAAACTTCAAGCAACTGACTGTGGTTCTACAGAAGGGTGCTGCGAATATCATGGATCGTGCATGTGAGCAATGATGAGGTTTTGGAAAGCATGGAAACGAAAATGAAATTAATACTGAGCATCAGGAAGAGACAACTAAAGCTACTGAGACATGCAATGAGGAAGGACGGCTTAGAGAACCTGATACTAACAGCCCAGATAGAGAGAAAAAGAAACAGAAGAAAGCAGCGGACAACATATTTGAAGGACCTTATCAGGTGGATGATGGAACAAGGGTTGCATGGTGAAACAGGAGAAGGCGTGCTAAGAGCCACCGGAGATAGGGAGACGTGAAAGCCATCATCTACTTCCTGAAAGAACAGGGCACATAGAAGAAGAAGAAGAAGAAGAAGAAGAAGAAGAAGAAGAAGAAGAAGAAGAGGAAGAAGAAGGCTGCTTGAAACCAAAGGTCAGACTGTTAGATCCATTGACCTGCTAAGTCTTTCTGTGCCTCTGCAAATTTTGTATATTAGCGGTAGGATGGCAGCAAAAAAAAAAAAAAAAAAAAAAAACAAGAACAAAAAAAAACAACAAAAACACCAGCCATTAGAAATGAGAGGCTACATTTCCTAAGTATCTACGGTGGCGACTGCATCACAATTGACATAATACGAGAAATCTTTAGGCAAGAAACGAGTAGATTGAAAGAACTTCTGGCCAGCGATATTGAAATGGTAGGGTCACTCGATTTCACTGTCATCTTACATTTTCAGGTAAGAGAAGATTCGGAAATACGCTGTCAACGTCAATGAGGGAGGGATTGGAAGAATCATTCAGACATTGGCACGCAACCGTGTCAGATGGAGAGAAGTGGAGACGTCCTCATGTATGCCACACTTCTACAAGTATATATGGTTATTGAAATAATGATGACAATGATGATGATGTTTCTGTTGTTGTTGATTATGATTATGATTCCGTTGTTGTTGTTGTTGATGATGATGATGATGATGATGGTGCTTCTATTGTCGTTAATAACGATGATGATGATGATAAAGAAGATAAAGATGAGGATTCTTGTGGATGATGATGATGATGCTGTGAAGATGATTCTGTTGTTTTTGTTATAGATTATAATGAGGATGATGCTTCTGTTGTTGATGATTATGGTAATGATGATGATGTTTCTGTTGTTGATGTTGATGATGATGATGATGACGATGATTATGATCATGATTGATGATCATGTCCATGATAAAAAATAAAATAGAAATTCTTTTTCTGTTGTCAGTAAAAGGCGATGTCTCTTTGAAGAGATACGATGTTCCTTATTTGTCCGTCTCACCAATCAGATTAATATTCCCATGAGACGAATTCGTGTAATAATAATAATAATAATAATAATAATAATAATAATAATAATAATAACACTTGTATGAACAGCACTGGTATGAACATCACCCAACACTGAATACAGAAATAGAAGATGTCACCATTCTATAGAATTAACCCATCTACACAGAGAAGAAAATTGAAACAAATAGGCCGGATATTATTATTAAAAAAGAAAAAAAAACTTGCCTATTAATTGATATGTCTTGTTCAGCGTATTGTAACATAGCAACCAAGGAATTTGGAAAACTACAAAATAGAAAGACCTGGAAATTGAATTGGAAAAAATGTGGAAATTGAAAACAAGAATTGTAACAATGATAGTAGGTGCACTTGGAATGATATAAATGGGAACAAAACAACACAACCCTGAAAACCTCCGCTTAAGAGATATGCAAAAAATTGTCTTGTTATGTCCAACCCAAACACTAAGGAGAACTTTGTCTTTGTAACGCTAGGAATTTTATGGGAGATAGAATAAACATGAAATGGAGACATAACAACACACCACGTCCTGCATTAGGTTTTTCCGCAGACTTGTTTAGTTGTGCAACTATAGCAGAAATCGAATTATGATAAATGATGTAGTAATAATAATAGTTTTTCCAAGCATTCTTTTCTTGCCATGTACCCAAGAAATCTCAGCTCTTATTTTAAGTAAAAGTGTCTTTTTGCTAACATTTTTTATTATCTCTCCTAAAATCAGTTCTGGCATCCTTTTACTCAATTTTGCTCAGTAAGTTATGCGTGGACTTCTTCTGATCCTCTTGCCTCCTATTCATCCTGTATCAAATTTTCCAAGCAGTACGCCACCCAGTGAGAACTGAAGTAACTACATTAACATAAGGTCTCAGTATCAGCATTTCTGGTCGTAATTTGTTAAGCTTTGTTCCGTCTTCGAGTATGCAGGTATTTCAAATACTTTATGAGTTGAACATGGCTGTCTTACATATTTTCCTTTTCCTTGGAAAACGAGTAGACAATCTATCTAGAAAAAGGATCCCACCCTGATTTCAAAACCGTGGTAGAGTAGATACCTATGACACCACGATAACCACTCATCAATGACAAACATGTGAAAAATGTTCTGCTATGAGGGCGGACGAACTAGAGCTACGTACCCAGCTTCCGAGTAATAGTCGGAAGAGGATTCGGTACTTATCACTGTCATTTCTTTCTTGATGAGAATCGTGGATAGAGAGATGTACTAACGGGATATCAGCCCGGAATTAGAAATACGAGAGTGACATTCCAATTATATTCGAGCTTGATATTCTAAATTACCAGCAAATACTTTGGGAAATATGTGAATACATCACTTTTCCCACAGCTATTGCTTAAATAGAAGGTTAGAGTTGACTTGCTAACTGTGACTGGAATTAAGTCTAACAGAAATAAATTAGTGACTTAAAAAAACATAACAAGTTTACATGACCCCCGACACTAATGAAAAAGCAGAAGAAGCAAGAAACAAAGTTTTGTTTGAGATACAACTTTATAACATACATCGGCGTAGACATATCGAATATTGACGAAACATATAGGTGAACTCAATCCACAATCTAAAATATTAGAGTGCTCTAGACAACATACCTAAAACTGCCATAAGAGATATTTTGACCACTTGTCAATTCTTTTTCTTCGATGTGCCTTGTCCTTTTAGGATGTAAGGAAATCATTGCTTTTCACATCGCCCTCTCCCTGGTAGCTCTTAGCACGCTTCCGCCTGTTAAACCATGCAAACCACGTTCTGTCGTCTACCTGCTCAAGTCCTTCAAATATGTTATCCGCTGCTTCCCCCTGTCACTTTTTCTTTTATCTGGCTTGTTAATATCAGGTTCTCCAAGCACTCCTTCCTCATTGCATGTCTCAGGAACTTTAGCTGTCTTTACCTGATGCTCATTATTAATTTTCCTTTTCGTTTTCATCCTTTCCAAAACCTCACATTCTCGGTCCATGATCTTTCTGTAGAACCACATTTCAGTTGCTTCAAGTTTTTCCTTCATCTTTGATGATAATGTCCACCATTCACTGCCATATTGAAGAACTTGTAAATTCTTCTTCTTCTTCTATGTGCCTTGTTCTTTCAGGACGTATGCGATCATGGCCTTTCACGTCTCTCTATCCTTGGTGGCTTTTACTAAGCTTTCTTCTATTACACCACGCAGTCCCCGTTCTGTCATCCACCTGCTCAAGCCTTTCAAATATGTTATCTGCTGCTTTCCTCTCTCTCTTTTTCCTTCTATCTGGCTTGTTAGTATCAGGTTCTCTAAGCCCTCCTTCCTCATTGCATATCCCAGGAACTTCAGTTGTCTGTTCCTGATGCTGAGTATTAATTTCTTTTTGTTTGCATTCTTTCCAACCTCTCGTCATTGCTCACATGCTCGGTCCACGATATCCGAAGCATCTTTTTGTAAAACCACACTTCATCTACTTCACGTTTTCCCTTGATGTTTGAGCTTGCGGCCACATCACGTTAAATACACCGGTTCTCGCTCGATCACCGAAGTTAAGCATTGTTGAGCCTGGTTAGTACTTAGATGAGTGATCGCTTGGGAATACCAGGTGCTGTAAGCATTAGTGACGGATGTTCATTGTGGTGCAGTGGATATCGGCTCGGAAAGAGAAATAGGTGAGCCGTGTTCGAATTCCAGTTGAATACCCTGCATTCACTTAATTACTAGTACTCTTGGGAAAGGTATTAATCCGTTCCTTCCCTCCAGTTATGGGTTAAATAACAAGGTAGGACTTGAGGAGCCTGCCCTTAAAAACAACAAATTCCAATGAATCTTGATTCTCGAAAAGAAAAAAGTATTACTAGACACAAAACGTATATAAAAGAAAACAATAATAAATTGTTAAAAGAAAAAGGTATTACCAGCAATAAAATAAATAAAAAAATTAGTTGACAATAAATGATCCGCCGAGGTTGATTTGCCATTAAAACAAAACAACCAACCAACCATGATGATATTGTCCAGCATTCACTGCCATATTGAAAAATTTGTAAATTACAGGCCACATAATGTAAATGTTATTTACCGAGCATGAGTGGTTCCTAAAAAGTCCTCCTGACATGGCTTTTGGCACATCATTGTTTAAAATATTCAAAGGCAGTTCTTTCTGGTAATAAACCAAAGAGAAATAACATGATTAAATGTGTAAATAGTTAACTTCTTCTTTTTCTTCTATGTGCCCTGTCCCTTCAGGACGTAGGCAATCATGGCTCTCCACATCTCCCTATCCCTTGTGGCTCTTTCCTTTTTGTTGCCATTCTTTCTAACACCACATCGTTGCTTGTATGATCAGTCCACGATATCCGTAGCATCCTTCTGTAGAACCACATTTCGGCCGCTTCCAGTTTTGTCCTCATTTTCGATGATATTGTCCAGCATTCACAGCCGTATTGAAGAACTGACATCACGTAGCAGTCTAGCACTCTTTTCTTTGTTTCTATTGAGATTTTCCTGTGTGTTAGTATTTTGCTCATCTTCTGTTAATCTCCAAATCGTTAACATTCAGCCTAAACTCCAGCAACGAAAGGCATAAATATAAATAATGTTATTATATTCATTTTGGTTTTCGTGCTTTTGCTCTGATGCTAACGCTTGACGTTGCAACAACGAATATTGAATAAGAGAGCTATTGAAACAATATGCATCAACCTCTCCCCAGAAGTCTTTCGAGTTACTACGATTCACCGGGTTAAACGTATTTCTAACCGAAACCTCTTCCATCTTTTGTCGCGTCATTGTATAAAAAAGTACACTTCGTCTCATGGAATATACTAATGAGAAACAAAATGGTTAAATGTGTAACTGAATAACCTTCAGCAGAAAACATGGCAACATGGCAACAAAGCATAAAGAGGGGTAGCGGTTAGTCTGTTTATTACAATTTTTTTGTCTCCTGTGGAGTTGTTACTGTGTGCCAGTTGACATAATGACTTTGTGCGTAATTATTTGTCATTTTGGCGGGCGATCGGATGACATGTCTATCCAAATGCCGCAGTTTCAGTTACAGACTGCGTTTTTTTTTTTCTGTGTTGGAGGGGAAATGCGTCAAAAAATAGCGCTAACACTCACACACACACACACATTCACACGCGCATGCCCACAGAGAGAATGGGAATGCAAGCAGATAAATAAGAGAATTTATGAGTTTTTCGTCTTTTCTTCTTTCCTTTCCTTTCCTTTCCTTTTTTTTTTTTTTTTTTTAGAGGTGAAGGAAAGTCTTGGGATATGAGCTGAAATGTTGGTTTCTGAAAGAGACGATTTTACCCTGCTCACACATTTTCTGTCTTTAATTATTTCTCCATAATTCAACTCTTTCTACAATTTATCATTCATCTTTTTATTCCTACTTTGTCATTTTTCTTTTGTTTCATTTACTTTTTTCTTTTTTTTATCTGAATTGTTTTTCAAGTTATTCCTTTCATTCCAACTCCAATCATGATGGACATTTTTTCTTTTTTCTCTTTCCTATAATCTTCTGCATTGCATCGAGCAGTTTATATTTATTCCAAATCGCATTTTTTTTTATATATTTTCATTCACTTTTTTAATCTATTCCCATTTTCTTTTCTTTTCCTTGTTTATTCATTCTTCCTGTTGGTTTTAATGATTTTCTCCTTTCTTTTTAAATAAATTTATAATTTGTTCAATCACAATTTTCAATCTTTCATTCACCCCTATACTGCCTTTCTATTTTTTAATTTTTTCTTTCTTTGTTAAATCCAACTATTTTATTGTCGTTCCTTCAGTTGCTCTGATTTTCTTATTTCCTTCTTTTAACGGTTTTTTATTCTCATATCAGGATCATAGTCGCTTTTATTCTTTCATTTTGGTTCAGTTTTCGTTTGTATTTCTTTTACATGGCTCTTTATAATTCATATATTCCATGAATTATACCTTCATGTTATATATCAACAGGGTCTATTTTCTTATCTTTGTCCATCTCTTTCTCTCTCTCTCTCTCTCTCTCTCTCTCTCTCTCTCTCTCTTTCTTTCTTTCTTCCTTTCTTTCTTTGTTGTTTTCATTTTTATCCTTACTTATCAATAGGATCTTTTTTCTTAACTCCGTCTATCTCTTTCTCTCTCTCTCTCTCTTTCTTTCTTCCTTTCTTTCTTTGTTGTTTTCATTTTTATCATTACTTATCAATAGGATCTTTTTTCTTAACTCCGTCTATCTCTTTCTCTCTCTCTCTCTTTCTTTCTTCCTTTCTTTCTTTGTTGTTTTCATTTTTATCGTTACTTATCAATAGGATCTTTTTTCTTAACTCCGACTATCTCTCTCTCTTTCTTTCTTTCTTTCTTCCTTTCTTTCTTTGTTGTTTTCATTTTTATCGTTACTTATCAATAGGATCTTTTTTCTTAACTCCATCTATCTCTTTCTCTCTCTCTCTTTCCTTCTTTATTCCTTTCTTTCTTTGTTGTTTTCATTTTTATCGTTACTTATCAATAGGATCTTTTTTCTTAACTCCATCTATCTCTTTCTCTCTCTCTTTCTTTCTTTCTTTCTTCCTTTCTTTCTTTTTTGTTTTCATTTTTATCGTTACTTATCAATAGGATCTTTTTTCTTAACTCCGTCTATCTCTTTCTCTCTCTCTCTTTCTTTCTTCCTTCCTTTCTTTCTTTTTTGTTTTCATTTTTATCGTTACTTATCAATAGGATCTTTTTTCTTAACTCCGTCTATCTCTTTCTCTCTCTTTCTTTCTTTCTTTCTTTCTTCCTTTCTTTCTTTTTTGTTTTCATTTTTATCGTTACTTATCAATAGGATCTTTTTTCTTAACTCCGTCTATCTCTTTCTCTCTCTCTCTTTCTTTCTTTATTCCTTTCTTTCTTTTTTGTTTTCATTTTTATCGTTACTTATCAATAGGATCTTTTTTCTTAACTCCGTCTATCTCTTTCTCTCTCTCTCTTTCTTTCTTTCTTCCTTTCTTTCTTTGTTGTTTTCATTTTTATCGTTACTTATCAGTAGGATCTTTTTTCTTAACTCCGTCTATCTCTTTCTCTCTCTCTCTTTCTTTCTTTATTCCTTTCTTTCTTTTTTGTTTTCATTTTTATCGTTACTTATCAATAGGATCTTTTTTCTTAACTCCGTCTATCTCTTTCTCTCACTCTCTTTCTTTCTTCCTTCCTTTCTTTCTTTTTTGTTTTCATTTTTATCGTTACTTATCAATAGGATCTTTTTTCTTAACTCCGTCTATCTCTTTCTCTCTCTCTTTCTTTCTTTCTTTCTTCCTTTCTTTCTTTGTTGTTTTCATTTTTATCGTTACTTATCAATAGGATCTTTTTTCTTAACTCCATCTATCTCTTTCTCTCTCTCTCTTTCTTTCTTTCTTCCTTTCTTTCTTTTTTGTTTTCATTTTTATCGTTACTTATCAATAGGATCTTTTTTCTTAACTACATCTATCTCTTTCTCTCTCTCTCTTTCTTTCTTTCTTCCTTTCTTTCTTTGTTGTTTTCATTTTTATCGTTACTTATCAATAGGATCTTTTTTCTTAACTCCGTCTATCTCTTTCTCTCTCTCTCTTTCTTTCTTTCCTCATTTCTTTCTTTGTTGTTTTCATTTTTATCGTTACTTATCAATAGGATCTTTTTTCTTAACTCCGTCTATCTTTCTCTCTCTCTCTCTTTCTTTCTTTCTTCCTTTCTTTCTTTTTTGTTTTCATTTTTATCGTTACTTATCAATAGGATCTTTTTTCTTAACTCCGTCTATCTCTTTCTCTCTCTCTTTCTTTCTTTCTTTCTTCCTTTCTTTCTTTTTTGTTTTCATTTTTATCGTTACTTATCAGTAGGATCTTTTTTCTTAACCCAGTCAATCTCTTTCTTTTTTATCGTTATTCATCAACATGTACTTTTGACTTAGCCCGGTCCATCTTGTTTCTTTCTTTCTTTCTTTCTTTCTTTCTTTTTCAAAATGGTCTTTTTCTTAATCCCGTTCATCTCTTTCTTTCTTTCTTTCTTTCTTTCTTTATTTATTTATTTATTTATTTATTAATTTATTTTTATCGGTATATATCAAGATGTTCTTTTTTTCTTTACCCCCGTCCATCGCTTTTTTCCTTTTCATTCTTTCTTCCTTTCGTTCTTTTTTTTCTACCATTTTTATCGTGAAATATCAGCAGTTCATTTTTCTTAACTCGTCCATTTTCCTTTCTTTTTTTTCTTACTTCCTTTTTATATATCAACATGTTCTTTTTTTTGCCCCGTCCATTTCTTTCTTTCTTTCTTTCTTTCTTTCTTTCTTTTTTTTAATTCTTTCTTTCTTTTTATCGTTATATATCAACATGTTCTTTTTTAACCCCGTCCATCTCTTTCTTTCTTTCTTTCTTTCTTTCTTTCTTTCTTTCTTTCTTTATTGTATTTTTTCAATATAATTCCGCTTTACATCTAATAAAGATATTTTTTCTTTCTTTCTTTTTTTCCTTCTTTCTTTCTTGTCTTTTTTATCTATATAATCCCTTATACCTCTAAATATTTTTCTTTTTTTTTACGTTCGCTTTCTTTCACTTATTTTATTTATAATTTTATTTCTTTTTTTTCCCTTTTTCATTCATTCCCTTTATATTGTGCTGTGGTTACCATTTTGGGCGTTTTAATTATTTTACCCATATTGATTTCCTTCGTCTCATTTTTATATCCCTTTTCCTTTAGCAGGTTCTTTATTGGCAAATAACCCAACAATTCTCACGTTTTGTTTCCCCTAAAATATCATCAAGGAAATCGAAGTCTCTTTCAGGGAATGTGGTCGGATTTTTCGATGAAAGGTCAGTATATATTTCCTTCTTTTTATGTGGAGAGCTATCATATATCGGAAATTTTCATTCTTTCTATTTAGATTGATTTCCTGACGAAATAATAATATCTAGACAAGCAACGCTGCAGCGATGATGAGAATGTCATCAAAAACCTCCCAAACCAATAAAAGTGATGGCAAACGGTTGAACATATGAAACACCGGTTCTCGTATGATTACGGAAAGTAAGCAACGTCAATCCGAGTCAGTAACTAGCTGGGTGACCGCTTGAGAATATTAGCTGCTGTAAACTTGGTCATCAGTAAAAAGAGGAACCCCAAATACTAAATAATGGCTGGAATACTAAAATGAAGCAGCTACTTGTCAGTGAAGTGCCAGACGTGAAAACACGCTTGGGCGATCATGTCTCGAAAGAGACATGACTGACTGGGCAGAAGATTATCCCGCAGTAGGTTGACATTGCCTTCTGCGGTAGACTGGTTGCCGACCAAGGCTATAGAACCCAATCTGTCCTGTTATTTAGTCCATAACTGGAGAGAAGAGACGGATTAATACCTTTCCCAAAGGTATCTGCGGGTAAGTGAATGCAATGAATTCAACTGGAATTCGAACTCGGCTCCACGGATTTGTCATTCCTAGCAGCTATAGAAATTTAAAAACCTGGAAAGTATTCTATCTAACAAAAGACGGAATTTACTACAAACAGATCCGAAGGCGAATTGCCACGGTTGCATTCCAGAAGTTGAGTAGACAGGAAAATTTCACTGGAAGCAAAGAAAGACTACTGGACGGTTGTTTGCTTTTCAATGCGGCAGTGAATGCTGGACAATTTCATTCAAGATGAAGGAGAGACTTGATACAAACAAAATATGGCTTTACAGAAGGGTGCTATGGATAGCATGGACCGGTCATGTGAGCAAAGATGAAAGTTTGGAGATGATAGCAATGAAAACTATTAACATCAGGAAAAGAGAGTTAACGTTCCTTGGACATGTAATGAGAATGAAGGACTTGGAGAATCTGATACTCACAGGTCAGTTAGTGGGAAAGGGGGACAAGATAAAGTATCGCGTAACATAACTGACAGGATTGAGCAAGTTGATTGCAGAGCGGGTGATATAACAGGAAAAAGCGAGCTAATAGACAGATATAGAGGGCCATTATCGCTTGCGTTCTGAAATTACATGACGCATATTAGAAGAAGGGTGTGTGAATAATTGGTGCTATAGATAACTACTCAAAATTGGAAATCGGAAAACTGAGTCCCAAATCCAGTCGTGTGGGTTAAATTATTCCTTTATCTGCCGTGTCTCTTCAGAACGTAGGCGATAACGGCCTTCCACATATTCCTGTTTCTTGTAGCTCTTAATA
The DNA here is from genome assembly GCA_037127315.1 of Ascarosepion bandense. Taxonomy (NCBI): domain Eukaryota; kingdom Metazoa; phylum Mollusca; class Cephalopoda; order Sepiida; family Sepiidae; genus Ascarosepion; species Ascarosepion bandense. The sequence continues at coordinate 317,591 of JBBBDQ010030031.1, forward strand.
TATTTTCTTGTCATTTCTGCCAAACCCAGCTTTGTCTTCAATTTGCTTAATCCCATCAACTATGTCACACGCTTCTTTTCTCTGTGATTCTTTTCCTCTACCCAGAAATTTTAACTATTTTTTGCCGATGTTAATTATAAGTTTCTTTTTTGGTTTCATTCTTTCCAAAACTTCATTGTTGTTCACGTGTTCATTCCATGGTATCCTCATCATGCTTCTGTAGAGCCCGATTTCCGTTGATTCGAGTCTCTCCTTCGACTTTGAGATTGTCCAGCAGTTGCGGCCATACATGTGGACAGGTATTACGTAACAGCTCAGTATTCTTTTCCTTGTTTTGAAATATTTTTTCTATCTCTCAATACTATGCTTAGCTTTTGGAATGCGTCTTTGGTCATCCCAATGCACCTTCGGATGTCAGTGTCCTATTTCCCATCCTCTGGTAGAACATTTCCAGAGTATTTAAAGTATTGTTTCCCTTTAATATCCTCAACCTGTAATTGACATTTGGGGTTTCTCTTTTTGCTGATGACCATGAATTCAATTTTCTTCTAGGTTATGTTTCGTCCTTTCTTCTCGCTTTTCATCGCTTTATTCTCTAGGAGCGGCATATTGCCCTACGCTAAAACATCCTTGTGAAAGGTATGAATTCAAACTTTTCACTCAATTATTGGTTAATTAGAAGATCTTGTCTCAGCATAAAAACCATAATTATCTCCGAAAAATTCTTAAAATCTGAAAATATTTTCAGGCTTTAAATAAATAATTCAATCAATCTAACTCACTAGACAAGCGTGTGCTTCTCTTCAAAATAAAACACTTCTAATTCAAGTCATCATCATCAATAATTATAGTCTATGTCTACCTTGATGCGCTATGTTCCTTCAGTAGATAGACTATCATCACTCTCCTCATCTTTTTATAATTTAACATTTTTATACTGCTGAATTTCTATGAATATGTTTGAAAATATTTAGAAGGTTTTCCTACTGCGTTCACTAAATATAAGAAGACAGTTTGACAAGCGAGGTCAGAAATAACTGTCAACTTTGTGAGTTAAAAATACATTGAGTTATACAGTGTCCAATGTTATTAGTGTAAAATTAATACAAACTATTTTTGCAGAAATTGAGGATGGTATTTTCTGCGTTTTTAAAAATGTTCCTTCGCAATATTATCAGTGACAATAAAAAAACAAAAAAAACATATAAATAATGGGATAGTATGCAAGTGAGTAATTGTGTTTGTCTAATCGGAACAGTGTCAAAGTTTCAGAGTATGAAGAGCTTTATTTTTCCCCCAAATTTAACCAGCACAGCCCAGATCATTACGTTCCAATGTTTTCCCCTGATATTTACGTTCTAATATTCCTTCTCCTTCGCTGTTTTCATTATTATTATGTTGTCATTTTTCATCATATTTTGAATTCTGCTATGGTCGCACAACTTACCAAGTCTGCGGGAAGACCTAAGGCAGGTCGTGGTGTGTTGTTATGGCTCCATATCATTTTTTCCCTAACATCCCTAGCGTTACATAGACAAAGTTCTTAGTGTGTGGGCTGTGCTTAAGAAGATAATTTTTTGTATATCTCTTAAGCTGGGGTTTCCGCGGATTCTGTCAATGTGTTGTTTTGTTCCATTTCTTATCATTCTTAGTGCACCTACTATCACTGGCACGATTCTTGTTTTCAATTTCCACATTTTTCTGTTTCAATTTCCAGGTTTGTATATTTTGACAGTTTTTCAAATTTCATTGGTTGTTATGTTACAATCCGCTGAACAAATCATATCAATTAAAAGCTAGTTTTTTCTTTCTGGTTTTTAACAATAATGTCCGGCCTATTTGCTTCATTTTTTTCTGTGTAGATGATGTAATCCCATAGAACAGTGATATCTTCTATTTCTGTAATCGGTGCTAGGTGATGTTCATACAATTATTTGTTTACATATTATTATTATGTCATTTTTCATCATATTTCGATTTCTGCTTTGGTCTCACTACCAACCAAGTCTGCGGGGAGACCTAAGGCAGGTAGTGGCGTGTTGTTATGGCTCCATTTCAAGTCTTTCTATCTTCCCTATCATCTCCAGCATTACATAGATAAAGTTTTCCTTAGTGTGTGGGCTGTACTTAATAAGACAATTTTTTGTATATCTCTTAAGCTGGGGTTTCCAGGGATTCTTTCAATGTGTTGTTTTGTTCCATTTTTTATCATTCCAAGTGCACCTACTATCACTGGCACATATATGTATGCATGTATGTATTATAAGAAAATGACAGAACAGGTAGATTAAAAAGCCACTGTTCAAGAGTAGATAAAACGTAGAGCGTAATACTGTAATTTTGTTATTACAATGTTTTATAAAAGCATTATATAATTACACAAAAATTTTAATGTTTCGAACATTATTATTCTTTTTCAGGTGATATGTTGAAATAAATGGTGAAAATGATTTAATTTGAAAATATAGGTCGAAGATTTTAAAACTCCATAGTAACATAATTCTCATTTTTAATTGAACATTATTGACAAACCTAAAGCATTTTCTCCAACTACCACTCTCTAATTTTCTAAATAACTATTGTGACCAAGTGAAAGTTTTAAGAAATAACAAAACAGGAGTTATAGAAATATTGTATATTTAGCAGTAAATACAATGCGTATCTGTTGTCCAGCGTTCAATCAATTTAACTGTTTCCCCAAGGCTTCCTCTCCTACTAAACATATTGTAATATGTTACTTAAAAATCGAAAATAAAAGCGAATATTTTCTGAAATACCACCATGAAAAATACCAATATATTCACTATTGATAACGTAAATAATGACACCTGCGGGATGTGCGTTGTGGTGCATTGGATATGGGCTCGGAACGAGAAATCGGGGAGCCGAGTTCGAATTCCAGCCGAATTCATTGCATTCAGTTACGCGCAAATACCCTTGGGAAAGGTATTAATCCGTCTATTCCTTCAAGTTATGGGTTAAATAACAGGACAGATTGGGTTCTATAGCCTTGGTCGGCAACCAGTCTACCGCAGAAAGCAATGGCAACCTTCTGTGGGATAATCTTCTGTCCAGTCAGTCATGTCTCTTTCGAGACATGATCGCCCAAACGTGTATCACGTATGGCACTTAACTGACTGACTGACTTCAGCCATTGCTTTAAACAAAACAAATACGATACAAATCGATGAGAAAAATAAAATAGAATAAACAAAAAATCTAAATAAAAAATACATTTAATAATATTTATAAATAGCAAATTCTAATTGTCTACTCAAGTCTGGATCTTCATTAAAATAATGTTAAAAAGTGATAAAACTTGTGGGATTAAAAAAAATTTAAAAGTGAATAATTTCATCCGAAATTAATTTTGTTATATAGGAGACGAAACGCAGCAGATATAAACGTTCGATAATCTAAGGATAATTGGCGCTCTATAAGACATGCTGAAGAATCTCGTTATGTGTTGAACTATTATTCACTAGAGTGACTTTGTTCGATCGGCGAGACCATTCGCGTTTGAGTTGGTCTATAATACATCGGATATAATGACAGTTTCTCCTGCTAAGGTAGACGCAGTTTCAAATATTGCCAGAGGGCGCATCTTTTCTGTAATAAGATATCACGAATCTCGAAGCGGGTAGACAAAAATAAATAAATATAGTGTTTAATAAATAAAACGCATCTACTCATATTTATTGTATATATTAATTATGCTTTGTTAAATAAAGTGGACAAGCTTTGTCACAGAAAGCTTTTATTTCATTTTTGAAAATCTCCTACATTAGTGGTTTTCTGTTATCAGTAAATTCGCCAAAATTCATATTTATTTTTATTTGATATTATTGTTTTGGTTATTTTTGAATACTGCTACATTTGTTTGCAAAGATTGTTTACGCAACTATTTTTTTTATCTAAATCCGGGTTTTTTTATGAATGTTAGAGCCAATTTCAAATCACTGAAAATGTCGTTATCTAAACGGCTAAACAGTTTTTCTAAAATAAATTATTGTTCAATATACGGTCCCCTATAAAGGTATATATTTCATTTAAGGTTGGTTCTTTCTTATTATTATCATTAAAACTGTCTCCAGAATTTGAAGTCTTTCTTTGCACTATGTCATATATAAAATGTTGGTGTTATTTACTATATATATATATATATATATATATATATATATATATATATATATATATATACCCAGTTGAAGAGAACCAACGGTGTTAGAATTCCGGATTTCCCGCCAATTACATTTTTAATAAAAGTGCTCAAAATGGCATATATCGTAGAGCATAATATAGTTATAAATGCATTTGTTATTTAAAATTGATATAGTTTGCATTACGATACGGAAATTTCTATGTTTCGAGATTTTATCTCGTCTTCAGATAATGTTAGCTCATTGTTGTGAAAATGATTTACATTTGAATGTAAAAATCAATACGCTATTAATTTATGGATGTGTGAAGACAAGTCTGTTTAATTTAACTAAACAGAATGTAATTCAACTTTTAAAATTTCAAAATGTAGGTTATATTTTAAGGAAATACAGAATTTCTTTTTTCAGTCTTAACGAGAAAAGCGTCAGTCATTTGAGCCACCGTCTAGAATGCTTTATTTCTGTTGATGTAGCCATTATTCTTACAAGATTATTGTGTTAGTTATCTCTGTAACATCACTTTATATTCGTTTTACATATATATATATATATATATATATATATATATATATATATATATATATATATATAGTTATGAATTAATTGTATATTGCGACACGGAAATTTCTATGTTTCGAGATAGATTCTCGGTCAAGATGTCACCCTGCCTTTAACTTAAGCTTATCATTTTTCCTTTTTTGACTCTCTTCTTTTTCCTTTTTATAAAAAAAGGCTTTACAACAAGTACATAGATTGACGAAAAATGACAAGAAAATGAAAAGTACAGCCTTGGTACTAAATAAGAATATCACGTCAAAGTAAAAAGAAACTAAAGGAAGAAGAGTGATAAAAAAGGGAAAATGATACGATTAGGTTAAAGGGGGTTGACATCTGGACCGTTAAGGATGGGCGAGGGAAAAAAAGGGAAAAAAAGAGAAAAAGTTGGTTAATATGTATTCTTTCAGGCCAAATCCCAAAATGAATCTTCGCTCTGATTAGTTAAAAGTAACAGACATGTAAATGTTATACTTTCCCACATACATACAGAGCAAACCAATGGTTTTTGTTATTTAAATGTAAATCATCTGCACAACCAACATCAAACAATGCCTGGTGAAGAGAATCTCGAAACATAGGAATTTCTGTCTCGCAATGTAGAATTAATTAATAATTATATAATTATATTAATCTCTATAATATTTATTATATTGAGCACTGGTCATAATGAAATAAATGCCGGGACACTCAAAATAGTAAAACATTGAGTTGTTTTCACCTGGAATTATATATATATATATATATATATATATATGTGTGTGTGTGTGTGTGTGTGTGTGTGTGTGTGTGTTTGTGTTTGTATATATATATATATATATATATATGTATATGATATTTTTTCAATTGTCAGTTTAGTACTTCCATTATATCAATTGTTTTATTGATATATTGAGGTGGCTTAAAGATAATCATGATCTACACCACTGTCTTTATGATTCTCTATAACAGTTTATTTCACTGACCTAGGTTTTTCATTTTTTGTGTATTATCTAATATATATATATATATATAATTTGTTTATAAGATTTGTAACTAAATTATCTTTTTATACTATACCAATATAATATATTATATAATGTTTCTTTTTCCGTTTTTCTCTTTTATTCCAGTGATAGAATGCAAATTACAATAACTTAATCTCAACAGTAGGCAGACCATATTATTTAAAGTGATTTTTTTAATTTAGTAAATTGGAATGTTATGTCATGTAATTGATTTTCTCTTTTTCTTCTTTCCTCTTTTTTCTTGTTCTCTTTATTCAGTTTTAAATCTGTCCCTTTTCTTTCCACTCTCTTGGCTGACGGTTGTTACGGCTGTTTCTCTTTTTTCCTTTTTTGTTTCTCTCCAACTTTTATTATAAATTTTCCCTGTCTCCCTACTTTTTCTTTTCCTCATCTTTTTCTATTTTTCTTTCCCTCACTTCCATTTCTGGGACACGCTTAATTTTGATTCCTTTACACATAAGTAATCTTTAAAGTCCTTTTCAATGGTACGAGTTTGAATCCATTTCCCCATCTCTCTGTTTTCCTAACTCTTCCTTATCCTCTGCAACAATGTCTAGATGCCTACCTTCTAACATAATCTAGTCTGACTTTTAACTTTCCCTTCAACTGTTCTTTCTTAATCCCTTTCTTCTTTACTTCTTTTTAAGTAAACTTCCGGTGTTTGAATTTTTTGAGTGAACTTCGTGTGCATAAATTTCTTTTTGAATTTTCCATAATAGTAATAAAAATATGATTGCTAAAGAAGCGAATTTTCTAATATATATATATATATATATATATATATATATATATATATATATTACCATATATTATAATGATAATATATGCGCTAAAAGTCTGCCTTCTTCTACCGAACGCCGATAGCCCAGAGGTAGAATCGCCGACTGACGCCAATTCGCTCGGGTTTCAATAATCGGTGACTTTGGCGCCCACCACACTAAGTGGCTGGAAAACTCTGTCACCGACCTTGCTGGTGTCCACACCATTAATTTTTCAATCTCCCAATCCCTTATGCAAGTGGTGGACTTCCCCACGCGTTTCTCCAATAGATCTCTGCTTCACTTCCATACCAAATTCTTGCACTACTAGACAGCTCTGCTATCTCGGAAATTCTGACCACGCCGTAGTTTCTGTCAACATCTCATTCCACTCCCCCTACCCAACAAACCCATACCAGCAGAATATCCTACTGCTACCAAAGAATAGACTGGGATTCGTTCAGTGACTTCCTCTGTGGCGTCCCTTGGAACAACGTTTTTAGTCTTCCCGTCGGAGACTGTGCATCAGAGGTCTCCTCATGGGTTAAGGCTGGCATCGATGTATTCATCCCTGCCAGGAAATTTCGGCTTAAATCCCATTCGTCTCCCTGGTTCTCGCCCGCTTGCTCGGCCGCCATCGCCCACCGGAATCACTTCTTTCGGCTTTATCGTAGCTACGCGTCGGACCAAAACAGGCGCCTTTTCGCCTCAGCTCGTAACAAGTGTAAAAGGATACTTAACGAAACTAAGATGTTGTTTGCTGCCGGAATGAAGCAACGCATAGCGTCCTCTAAGTTCGGCGCCAAAGACTACGGACGCCTCTGTAAAAGCGAATCCATTGCTAAATCCTCTGCTATGAAAGTCAGCTCTCTGTGCAGGGCCAGGAAGTTCTTTCCGCCTGAATCCATCCTGCATATATATAAATCTACCATCCGCCCGTGCATTGAATACTGCTGTCACATCTCGTCGAGTGCCCCTTCTATTCTCCACGGGTTTCTTGACAAAATACAACGGAGAATCTGTAATGTTATCGATACCGACTTGGCTGACCACCTGCAGTCACTCTCTCACCGGCGTGACGTGGTTTCCCTGTGCCTCTTCTATAAATACTTTCATGGCTTGTGCTCCGATGAACTTAGATCACTGGTGCCCCCTAGGTATGAATTTGCACGAGATACTTGCTTCCCTGACGGATACAACCTCCAGGAGTTTAAATGTAAGGTCAATAGACACCTCCTAACACACTAACTCGCGCCCATTCTCTCAAACACTCTTCCTATGTACCTCCTTACTCGTCTATCACCCTCCTGACATTTCCTATATCCAATCGCTCTATGTAACCGCCTGCGCTATAGTGGCAGTGGAATGCCTTGCTTGGGGTGATATGATTAAAAAAAAAGGAATCGGAGTCTGTCCGTTTATATGAGCTGTGATACAGCGAAACAGATATGTCTGCGGATGACAATATATATATATATATATATATTGTTGGGCTTGTGATTTTTGGGTACATTTTTTATTTAAATTGCATTTTACAGTTGTTACATATTTCTTTAAAAGTTATTTCTGTGACCGCTATGCCGATACTTTTTTTGTGTGTCATTGCTATTCATTAGTGTAGCTTTGTACATTATGTTATTGGTTAGACAGTCGTTTTTTAAGTTGAGATGTTCTTTATTTTGCTGTTTCATTTATTGGTTTTGTTTTGTTGCTTGTTATTGCCGTAATTGTTATAGATTGTTTTAAGTATTTTTCATTTTGTTTACTTATTATTTTCCCCTTCTTATCTATGCAGCTGTAAACGATTGTGATTACTTTTTGTTGATGTTGTTTTGATAATTTTCTGTATTTAAAGAAGTGTTTTTCAGTTATTTTGAGAAATAGTTTTCCTATTTTTGTTTTTATTGGATTATTGTAGAGCAGATTTGGACCATATTATATTTCCTTTGCTGTGTCTTTTGTTCGAATTGTGTTCGTTTTTGTTTTCTAGTTTTTGTAAATATCCGCTTTTTCTTAGTGCTGATTCGTATATTTTTGTTTTCACTAAATATATTTATCATGCTAGAATTTGTTGAGATTCTTTCATTTAGTTATATTGATATGGGATTTTAAACGTTAGTTGGTGGTTGATGATTTCGTTAACGCATATAGGATTTTCTGTATAGTTTGTGAGTTCCGTTGTTTAAGTTGAATGCTATATCTAGGAAATTTGCTATGTTTGATCGGATTTTGTAAATCCACGTTTGTTTGGTTTTATTTTCTCTCTAGTTCTGCCGTTCCCGTTTCTTACGATTAGCAGGCCACTCTGTTTGCATAAATCTATGTCAGTTTTTTATTACTAATATTTATTAGTTTATTGATTATGTGTATGCCTGAGTGTTCGAATGTTTCTAGCTATAATAGCTAACCATTGTTATGTCAAAATTATTATCGTTATTGTTGTTTATACTATTATTATTATGATGATGATTGTTTTTTTTTTTTGTTCGTATTCTGTTATAATATTGATTTTCGACAGTGTTTAATTATATTATGTCTTCGTCGGGGGTATTTATATATTGTTTTGCAATATTTACTGCGATGTTTAGTGTATTCTCATTTAGGTATAGTTGTCTGAATGATCAGTTTTCTTTATTGATAATCTTATTGATTCAATTTATTGTCTTTTTTGGATTTTTCTATTTCTTGATGATCAATAATTTTTTTTTAATATTGGGCATATTGTTTTCAAATATTTGTTTACTTTTTTACCCAGTGTTGTTTTGTAACATACATATTGGTTTGTTTATTCATTTATTATTGTGGTCTTTTAGTTTAATAAATGTTTTTACTTTTGGTAATTGTTTTATTTTGTTGCCTAATTTTAGTTTCACGGTTATACTTTTAGATTCTTTATTGATCTCGTTTTCTCTTTCTTTGTAATTAGTTTTGTTAAATAAATGTAATATTTGGCCGAGTGGTTAGAACGTTTATATTCTGACCATGAAACTCGAATTATCGATTTGTCAGAAAAGGTGAGTTCTTGATATTATTGGTGTGGAGGAGGTGATCCCTGCATGGAAGAATTTTAAAGACTTGGTTGGCCATCTTCTTTGAGATGGTGTCTCCTATATAAAAATAGCGGGATGTAGGGTCGGTGATCCACGTCTATATCACCCATGGAAAGAAGTCCATGAAGTTCACACACAAAACTAGGGTTTGATTACAGCAATGCTTGACCATGTGGCTTGGGCGTGCGATTGTCAATGGACTCCCGACCAATCATTGGTTGGTCGATAGATGATGATGATGATGATGGAAATAAGTAAATAGCCAGAATTTTATGTAATTTTATTATTAACTTTCTGCAATAAAACTTTTATCCCCACTAAAACCAAATGATAAACAAATAAGGAAGAAAAACGCAATACAATATCAATAACAAAAATTGCAAATTATACTTAGAAGAAAAAAAAACTAAAATAAAAAATTCTTAAACAATAAAAATGAAATAGTAACGACAGTCACATAACAAACACGAATATACTTCATTTACTACCTAATGCACGAATAATATAACAAATATATATATATACATACATATATATATATATATATGAATTAAATATAACAATGTAGTAAATAATAAACAAAATAGGTAAAAAAACTAAAAAACACATTTCTAAGTAACATTTACTATTATTACAACACAAAAACCCTTAAGTATTTATGCACTAAGTGCGTATATGTACGTGCATGTATGTATATACAAATATATATAGGCGTCTATACATGAGTACCTATACATACATATAGGCATGTGTGTGTGTGTGTGTGTGTGTGTGTGTGTGTGTGTGTGTGTGTGTGTGTGTGTGTGCGTACGTATTCACATACATCCAACACCTAAAACATTAAAAGACAATGACACTCCGACGAACAATGGGCCAACAAATAAAATCCCGGAAAAAACAGGATCGAAGGAGGTAAATGAATAAAAGAAGATGATAGCAAGTAACAAAAAAAAAAAAATGAACTATCCGCCTACGAAACTCTGAAGTCGGAATGCTGAAAGTAACATCAATGAGCTAAGTCTAAACCTTTTATTCATATTATTTATTGTGGGAACCTACCTACAAATCGGCTCGTCCACACCTTTATAATATGGCTACCAACTCTGAGAGAGACGCTGAGGAGTCACTGAGTAGTAGTCACAGATTGAGTGAATGAATGAGTCAGGACGATGCGAGAGGAAGTACTCTCCAGTCCACGTTAACATTTGTACTACGTTTTCCGAGAATATACTTTTCAACCTTATATCCGAGTTCGTGTTATCTTTCTATGGCCCTTCGGTCATAACATTAATTCTATTATTGCTCTATTTTTCATATCGATGATTGTATTAAAAATTATGCGTGCCTTAAATGCTTTTCTATCAGTATTTCTCTGACTGTCAGCAATTTTGACTTCACAGTCTTGCAAATGGCGTCTCTATCTTTCTCTCTCTTTCTCTGTCTGTCTGTCTCTCTCTCTATCTCCCGCTCTCCTTCTCTGTCTGTCTATATCCCCACCTCTCTCTCTCTATATATATATATATATATACATATATATATATATAGTGTATCGAGGCAGCAAATAATTTTCTAAACATATTCTGTTAAATATAAGAGACAATGAATGTATATTATGTTTAATCATGAGCCGTTCTAAACGTCGTATTTTGGCTTTAATTTCAGTTGAAAATAAAGACAAAAATTCTCCAACATTTGGATAATTTTTTATTGATTTGGTTCTAAGCTTTCGGTTCACATGAGCTATCTTCAGAGAAGTTATTAAGACGTAATAAATTAACATCCACCATCACCGACTATTTTATTTTGTGTTAACATAAAACTCCGCTAGGCAACGGCAATAGTTACCAAAAATAACAAACGCAGTTTGCAAATTTGCTATGCGGGTTTATGACGTCACACCGTGTGATAGCGCGAAATGACAACAGAACCATGTATTCAAATGCAATGTATTATGTTATGACTGGATTTAAACGTGATTTTATTACGTGTGGGTTGTTTGGACTTAATGTACATGGCCTCCAATATCTGAAGATTCTTCTTATTGTGTGTATCAGTAAGGATTATTGTAATGTTGACAAAAATCTGTCTGATATTACCTACATGTTTGTGTTTTTCTGAGAAATGTTGTTTAAATGTGACATGTAAGTCTACGGGAGAGCGTGGTTGTAGTAAAACCAATATATGTACTGAGTTTTTTATTAGTACCAGAGATGCAATCTCTGAATGCGCATGTAAATTGGTACAATGCATTGTTTTTTGTGGCGAATTTAGTTTAGTGCTTGTAGGATTATTAGAGACTATGAGGTCAATTGTTTTGATTTTTTTTATAATATATAATGAGTTTAATTTGATTATTACTATCCACTGGTTTAACATTTCTACGTATTATGTTTTTGAGAGTTTTTTCATCTTGTTTGTAATTATTATGTATTTGGTTGCAATAGTATAAGTTAATAGTGTTATGTTTATTTGGATGTACACCATTATTATTAATATTATCAATATTGTTAAAGCTATTGTAAAGTTTGATGAGATACATTTTAATTTGTTGATCAATAACGGAGTTAGGAAATCCATTACTGACAAGTGTTTGCTTAATGTTGTGTAATTCTTCATAAAATATAGATTTGGAAGAAGATATCATTTGTGTGCGTTGAATAAAGTTTTTTAAGACAGCTAACTTATATTGTTGGGGGCATTCACTATTATAATTAAGAAGACACGAGTTTATGCTAATTGGTTTCCTATATCAGTCAGTTAAGTGTCATACGTGATACACGCTTGGGCGATCATGTCAGGAAAGAGACATGACTGACAGGGCAGAAGACTATCCTGCAGTAGGTTGCCATTGCTTTCTGCGGTAGACTGGTTGCCGACCAAGGCTATAGAACCCGGTCTGTCCTGCTATTTAACCCATAACTAGAAGGAATAGACGGATTAATACCTTTCCCAAGGGTATTTGCGCGTAAGTGAATACAATGGATTCAACTGGAATTCGAACTCGGCTCGGTTTCCTATATAGAGAAGTAGTAAATCTATGTTTGCTAGAATCAATGAATACACCAAGGAATGGGATTTTGTTATTAATATTACGTTCTAATGTAAATTTGAGGACGGAGTGACTTTCAAATTTGTTTTTAAGATGTGTAATTTGATCGATATTCTTAGCTAAAACGAAGATGTCATCTATGTATCTTACATATATAGAGGGTTTATTGTTGCCATTCATTATTTTATTTTCTAAATTTGCCATATATATATATATATATATATATATATATATATATATATATTAGTAGTAGTAGTAAGAACTAATGGAATGACATTCCACATTTCCTAGCATTTACTTTTTAACCATGTTCGATTTGTAGCAATATTTTTCCTAATATTCTTAAGAGTACACATTTGTAGTAATATTCTTAAAAGTCCGCTGGGGCCTATACGCGTGCTGAATAGCACTGAAGCACGACAGTTCTTGTGCAGCGAAAATGTTTTTATTTTAAATAATACGAATATTATACGAGATTTTAATTAATATTCGTCTCATCTGATAAATTTAAAGAAATGCTAAATAATGCTTATTACAGAATATCTAAAGTTTTAAAGAATAAAATCAATGTTCAGTTTATTACTTGAGAAAAAAGTTAAACAAAAAAGTAAAAGATCTACATGGATATATCTACTAAGAACAAGTGATAAATTATTAAACAAATAATAGGAGGTTGGTTTATTCCCTGCGAATCAAACACAGTAAGAAAAGACCAGGACATTGATTGAGAAAAAGATATCGAAGCGTTTGTTATTGAGACATAAGTGACTATACCACAGTCGTCATTTTTGTCGGTTGATCGGTTTTCTATAGCTTATCGACCCATTGCAGGTTATTTAAACCCAGAAATATTTCTAAATAATAAGAATTTATTTTTTAGATAATAATGAATTAGTGAGGAAATTCTTACTAATTACCTCATAGCTTGGGGAGGAAGTGGTGAATTTATAACTAATCATAATTTTATAGCCAAGAAAATATGACAGTATCAAGTGTCGGATCAGTCCTGTATTACACTCATCCTATAAACATATCCCCCACCTTGTGGCCACAGTAGTTCCTATACATTTAAAGTCCAGAGAATGAACATAAATCTAAAAAGATGCTTGTATAACTTATCAGTATTCGATTCATTGGTTGATTCGCTTTTAGCGACTTTGATGGTTGTCTAGCAAACCCAAACGTATATTTAGATTGTAATAATTTTGTGGGGAGTAACAATGGTTTACTTATAAGACTCTTACTAATACACCCATACCTGGGGGAGAGAATAGATGGATTAATACAGTTCACAATGGTATTTGCGTTTAAGTCAATCATAAAGAACCCAAACAAAATTGGAACTCGACTTAGACGCTCATCCAAGCTTACAGCACCTGTTTTTACCGATCAGCCACTGACAAAGCTCGACGTTGCTTAACTTCGATGATCATACGTAAGCCACATCATTTTACTAGTTTTGATATAGTTGAACCATATGGTTATATCTGCTCGATACACACAAACCCACGCACTCGTGCGCACAGAAATGATGCGATCAGTTCAATAGGTCCTTAGTATAATGTCGAGAAACCCATTCATATGATTAAGCAAATGTTTATATTTCAACGAAAAATATTTTCTTTGTAAATGCACTTAATTTATTAGATGAAAATTATATATATATAGTCATCTGCAGACAGATCTATTTTACTGTAAGAGAGCTCATCAGTACGGTTAGACGTCAGATTGTTTTTTACCCAGGATTGAAACCCGACTGAATTAGCGTCAGTCGGTGATTCTACCTCTGAGCTATGGGCGCTCGGTAGAAGGAGGCAGACTTTTTAGCGTGTATATTATCACTATACACGCTCAATAGTTGAGAGTGTTCTAATTCATTGCTGAATGAACGATGCGTAGATGCTAGAGTAGCTACTGTTTATTTATATATATATGTTATATGATTGTTATGGGGAAACACACCTATTGCTCAGATAATGAACTCTCCCTCCTATATTAATAAGAGTTAATAGGAATCCATAGAAGCTCTTTAGACTTCTATTAGAGTTCAGTAGAACTACTAGGCAGTTTATATTAGGATGCAGATAACCGAATACTAAGGAGTCAGCTTTCAGTGGAAGATTATCAAGTTCATAACATTTTGGGTACGTTTAGTCGATTAGCAACTGACATAGCACGATGATGAACTTTCATTGCGAAAACTACTCCACAAAAATCTTGAACGTTATACAGGGAATATTTCTGATCAAAATATTTAATAACTACATTTAAATCTACGCATTTATTATTTCATCCTAGCATATGTACACAATAACATACATATGTTCATATGTGCCCTCAGATATATTGTTATATATTAAGTTTACTAATATAATTTTCTAAAATGTTATAACCTCTTGGTCATAAATATTTATTAACTTTTATAGACGTTGTAAGGCTCCAGGTATATTTCGCAAGATATATATATATATATATATATATATATATATATATATATATACGTAGGTATCTTGATAAATACCTTGGTATTTTGATAAGTAAATTATATATATCTATATAAAATATTTTAAATATTTATGGAATAACACCTTTAGCTACTATAGTCATATCGATTTTTTCTTGCAAACAGATTTCAGTCAGGAGAGAAAATGAAATTATTTTGGGTTGCAGTTCTTGTTCTGAAAATGTACAGACATTGATAACGAATGCATAAATGTATGAAACTTTGCTAAACCATACAAATGACTACAATATGAAGCTTCTTATAAAGAGTCATCTCCCTTTAGCAGTAACTCTTTGAAACTGCTTTATCAGCTATTTCTCGGTGTCTGCCATCTTGAAATCAAAACATTTTTTCTGTTTACAGGATAGAAAAAGCAAATGTCGAAAAAGCTAACTAAATATTTATATTGTGAAACTGTTTTTAATTTTCTCTTATTTGGATTCACACTCTATATTCTGTTAAAGTCATCCTGTGTATTTAGGTTTCCTATCTTACAGCCTTTGTTATGAAATAATTCTCTTAATGTTTTTAAGTAAAATATACAGAAGGATGTTGCGGATATCATGGATCGAGCATGTGAGATTTTGGAAAGGATGAGAATGAAAAGAAAATTAATACTGAGCATCAGGAAGAGACAGATAATGTTCCTGGGACATGCAATGAGGAAGAACCGCTTGGAGAACCTGATACTAACAGGCCGGATAGAGACAAAGAGAGACAGCAGAAAGCAATGGATAACATATTTGAAGGGCCTGAGCAGGTGGATGGCAGAACGGGGGTTGCGTGTTGTAACAGGAGAAAGCTTGCTAAAAGCCACCAAGGATAGGAAGACGTGGAAAGCCATGATCGCCTACGTCCTGAAAGGACAAGACACGTAGGAGAAGAAGATATCTAGTTCTACAGAATGTTGTAACCTGTAAGCAACGACGATGTTTTACAGCTAATGTGAAAAATGGATGCTAGTAGTTCGAATCAGAGAGAGACAATTGAAAATTCGAGAGCACATAACAAAAAAAAAAAGATCTTGGGAAATTTGATACTCACAGACTGGAGAAAACAGAAAATCAACACGTACTCTAATGAACGAGATTGAGCGAATAGATGGTAGAACCAGGTTTAGGATAGCTAATAAATTGACAGAATTTATTAAGAGATACAAAGAACAAGAAATTGTTTTGAGTTTAGAGCATAGAACCAAGATCGCTAACAATATGTAAAAACATAATACCTATAAGAAGAAAACGTTAAACCAATACAAGGCACAAGAGCCACTTTATGTAGATGGTTACTGGATGAGCTTATTGTATCAATAAGCTCATCCAGTAAGAGAAGGACTTAAACAATGAATATTATAAGGACATGTAAGGAAAATAAAAGTTGAAAGTAAATTTTAAAAATTTAAAATTGGAAAGGGAAAATAAACACTCGGTAGACGGTCCCACAATCAGATATTCTTGGAAAGAATCTTTCGAAGTGAAACTTTCTTTTTAATTGAATATGTAGTAACTGGGGAGGATCTATCCAAACGTTCAGAAGATGGCTGCTTACAATTATATCTAATTGGATTTACCCTAATGAAGGTAGTAAAGTTATTAAGACACAAGAAGTTGCTGGGTGTGAAAGAACTGGAAAACAGAAACATTACTAATGTTTTATATCGTCCATCGTACACCGGTGCTTTGTAGGCTGCATCACCTACAAGCCTCTGTTGATGATCGGCTTCAAATATGATAACGTGTGTATAAAAGATATATTCATTTTATTCTCTGGACGGTGATAATTGTGTGTAGAGGAGTGGTCATAGGGACAGACACATACGATGGTGTGATGGCTGGACTTGTCTCAACTTGAGTCCTCTTCGCGTCACGAGCTTGTCTGCTCTCTGCTTCTGCCTGTCGACCCGGGAAAACACGGTCTTATATATAAGTGCATATTCTGTCGAGATTCACTCAATTACGTCATTCCCGGGCAGGCCTAATCACAAATTGTTGTCTTTAGCAGTTGCATTTTGACGTAAGCACGTTATTGTTTATTCAATTGTTTAAAATATTTCCAGATTTTGATACACAGACGCAACAGCGTTTTCATATCATTGTTGCTGACAATCAGAACATATTTCACGTCAATTCTAAAATATAATTGATTGTTTTATAACCCGAAATAATTTAATGTAAATTATATTCACTTCTGACTGAATAATTTAATTCAATTATATTCTGTTATTTATATTACATGACCTTGAAAACCCGCGTTGTTTCTACAATACAATATTTATTTTTGTTTATGCATTCCAGCTTGAATTGAAATCATCGCGTGTTCTTTTTCGACTTTGACAGGAATAACTTTTTTTACAAGTTTAATTATATACTGTCGGTCCACAGAATATATAACACTGACGCGAGAGAATAAGAAAAGAGAGATCAGGAAGAAAGTAGATAACGACTGATATTACATTTACATTTTTGGAGATCAAGGTTAACTAGAAAAGAAAGAAGCCAGGAGGGAGTTCCACAAACGAGAATTAAGAGAAAAGAAACTGTTGGCATATAACTTACGGTTACATCTATCCAATTTAACCGCCTATTGATGAGACATTTTTGCCCATCTAGTAATATACATGTGGATGTACGTTGTGGTGCATTGGGTCTCGGCTCGGAACGAGAAATCAAGGAGCCGAGTTCGAATTCCACCTGAATTCATTGCATTCACTTACGCGCAAATCCCCTTGGCAAAGGTATTAATCCTACTATTCCTTCCAGTTATGGGTTAAATAATAGGACAGATTAGGTTCTATAGCCTTGGTCGGCAACCGGTCTACGGCAGAAAGCAATATCAACC
The DNA here is from genome assembly GCA_037127315.1 of Ascarosepion bandense. Lineage (NCBI taxonomy): Eukaryota > Metazoa > Mollusca > Cephalopoda > Sepiida > Sepiidae > Ascarosepion > Ascarosepion bandense. The sequence continues at coordinate 335,511 of JBBBDQ010030031.1, forward strand.
TACTGCGGGATAATATTCTGCACAGTCAGTCATGTCTCTTTCGAGACATGATCGCTCAAGCGTGTATCACGTATGGCAATTAACTAACTGAGTAATATACATAAATTCAGAAAGTCTAATTATCATAGCGAGACGCTCATTCGAATATGAAAATCATTATAGAAAAGGCACTGGGAAAATATATTAACGTGGTTCGAACGTGACAGAAGTGAACACACCAGATCAGGATCAATAACATTGTTGACAGATCACAACAAAAGGAGTCAAGTACTTTATAAAAATAAACGGTTATTTGATCAGCAGTTATAGGGATGGATCGTATATATGCGTTCCAGATGAAGTATGATGTGAACTTAAGTACCAACAGAGGTCCGAAGCACAGAGCGTCATTGACACTACCACCGTTAATCATGATAGACAAATATTCATTGTTAGCTCGACGATGAAACGTTGCCAGCTTGGCTTTTGATGTATTGAGCGTCACAAACCAGTTTTATTGCATTAAATAGTTAAAGCTTGACCATAGGACCTCTCAGCTATAAAGCTTTGATCATCTACATTTTTAGGGGTTCATCCACTGTATACTTTTCTATTAATATCATTATAGAGGGATCTACTCGTACGAATTTAACGAATTACGTTAATTAAAGCTTAGTATAACTCGTATATTGTCGGCTGTGCGGTTGACTTAATGTTTATTAGCAAAGAAAGAGGAATAAGCAAAACGGGTTCAAATTCCGGTAAAAAATTATTTAATTTAAATCTGCATTACTGTAATCTTTTTCTCTTAGATATGACTTAAATAATAGGGTAGACTGAATAACTATAGACTTGATATAGAATCAGACAAAGAAAAACAACACTGAAGTCAAAGAGTAAACATTCCTGTATTTGTCCCCGGAAGCCTTAAAATTCACTGATAGTAAAGAAAAAGAATAAGTGGAGAACCGTGATCGCATATGTCCTGAAACTGAAAGTGTGGTTATCAGCAAGAAGAAGACCACCAAAACTACAATAAAACAAATAAAGAAATTTAAATACGTGGGAAGCGTTCTGACAGAGGATGGAAAATGCGACGAAAACGCATTGGCATGGTCAAGGTCGCATTTCAGAAGCGAACCAGAGTACTGACAGAAAGGAAAATCTAATTAGTGTTGTTGATTCCGGGTGAGGAACCGCACAAAATAATGAACAATAGAAACAGATATTGAGATATAAAAGTGGGTTATATTGAACGTAATATAAAAACTTGTAAATCCAGGAATACTATTAGTAAGAAAATGAATATATGCAAGTCTTGAAGTCGTTGGAAATATTATATTCGTGTATATTATTCTAGCTGAGTGGAGCTCAGAGATATTCTGACTTCTGATGCGGTAATCTCTGGGTAACTTCGGTATCAGTTCCGGTACTCTCCGATAACTCTTACGGATCTATACGATAGGAAGGGGTTTCCTGTACATTTTCCTTCGACTTCGGTTGTGGTTTCCAATCTTTTCGCTTTCTTTTTTTTTGTTTATTTTTTTTCAATTGGAGTAGATAAACTGAACTATTGCCCGGTTCACGCTCCACCCACGCCTATTGAACACGTGTAGAGACTCATCCCTTGTTCCCTGTTTAGGATGTGTTTTCCGGCTTTCTCTTTTCCAATCTTTTCACTTTTCTTTTCTTTTTCTTTTTTCTTTTTTCAATTGGAGTAGATAGACTGAACTATCGCCCTGTTCACACTCCACCCACGTCTATTGAACAGGTGTAGAGGCTCATCCCTTGTTCCCTGTTTAGGATGAGGTTTCCAGTTTTCTCGTTTCCAAACTTTTCACTCTTTTCTTTACTTTTTTTTTAATTGGAGTAGATAGACTGAACTATCGCCCGGTTCACACTCCACCCACGTCTATTGAACAGGTGTAGAGACTCATCCCTTGTTCCCTGTTTAGGATGAGGTTTCCGGCTTTCTCTTTTCCAATCTTTCCACTTTTCTCTTTTGTTAATTTTTTTCAGTTGGAGTAGATAGACTGAACTATCGCCCAGTTCACACTCCACCCACGTCTATTGAACAGGTGTAGAGGCTCATCCCTTGTTCCCTGTTTAGGATGTGGTTTCCGGCTTTCTCTTTTCCAATCTATTCACTCTTACGTAGCCCCCTGCACACCAGTGGCCTTACCGCCTTGCTTGGGGTGATGTGATTAAGAAAAAAACTCTATGGCGGCTCCCCTATCTCACTATAGCAGGAATATATGCATACTCCAGTTGAGTCCATTATCATATACAAATAGGATATCCCACAACATTTAGAAAGAAAGAAAATAGTGCTTAACTACTATATGATATCTGTCCTTCTGCATGGCAGTGAATGTTGAACGATCACTTCAAGGATGAAGGAAAGGATAGAGGCAGCAGAAATGTGCTTCTACAAAAGGTTCTACAAAAGAATCCTGAGGATACCGTGGTCCGAGGAACGTGAGCAACGATGAGATATTAGAGAAGATGCAAACGAGAAGGAAACTCATACTTAGGAATAGACAGATGAGTTTCCTGAGACACGTAATGAGGATGGATGTCTTGGAGATTTTAATACTCACACGACAGATAGAAGGAAAGATAGGGGAAAGTGGCATGAGACATACTTGATAGGCTTGAGCAAATGGATAGCGAAGCAGGGTTTAGGAGAGATATTAAGAGGAAATATATTAAGAGTGACAAGAGACAGGGACAAATGAATCATCAATATTTAAATATCTATCAGGTGTTAATAGAACAGTGATCAATGCAGTATAACAGAGCCGAAAAGATGTATATTTATCAATATGTGTTCTTACTAATATATATATGGTAATCTAATTTCTTAGCTTTTGGTCATAATGAAATTAGACCAGTACACAATTATATTAAAAAGTGTTCAATACAATTATATTGTAGCGCTTTGAATAATTTTTTCATTTTATAAAAGTGAACTTCCATGTTCTTTTATATTTACATTCACGTACGTTTTGTTCCTGATATTGCGCAAATTGACGAATTGATTGAAGAAGAGAGAAATATTTCTTTTGAGAAACAAAGAAAAGAGTGCTGGACTGTTATGAAATATCTGTCCTTCTGTATAGCAGAGAATTTTGGACGATCTTTTCAAGAATGAAAGAGAGGCAGAAATGGGGTTCTATATAAGAATGCTGAGGACAACATGGACCGAGTACTTAAGCAATGATGAGGTGTTGGTGAAGAGAAGCAGTTGAGGTTACTGGGACACATAATAAGGAAACAGGGCTTGAGAATCTAATACTCAAAGCACAGATGTTCGAGGCCATAATTAATGCTGAAATAGTTCAACATCTTACTGCCCACAGACTCTACTCTGACAAGCAGTATGGCTTCCGCTTTGCCAGGTCCACGGCCGATATGCTAACAACCATTACGAGTACATGCTCCAGGTCCTTGATGAGTCAGGCGAGGCTCGTGCTGTTGCTCTGGACATCTCCAAGGCTTTTGACAGGGTTTGGCACTCTGGCCTTCTATGCAAGCTACGGGGTTACGGTGTTACCGGACGCTTGGTTGACCTAATCCAATCTTTTTTAAGTAACCGCAAAATGAACGTCGTCCTGAATGGGCATGCATCTACTACATACAGCATAAACGCGGTTTCCCTCAGGGCACTATCCTGGGCTCGACGCTCTTCCTTATTTTTATAAATGACCTCTCAGATGAGATCAAGAGCCAAGTAGGCATCTACGCAGATGACACCACAATTTACTCCCGCATCAGTAAGAAACCCTTCGTGGCGGACAAACATAAACTTGCTGCTGACCTTGAACGGGATCTACACTCTGTGGTGAAATGGGGCAAGAAGTGGCATGTCAATTTCCATGCGACTAAGACCAAGCTGTTGTCTGTCAATCATCACATGCAACCTCTCCTGCCTCCCATAAGCATGGACAAAACTCTCCCTGAGAGCAATACACTACACCTCTTCGGCCTTACCCTCTCTTCTGTTCTCAAATGGAACCACTCCATTGAATACATAGCTAAATCCACTGCTAAGAAGGTTGGGTCACTGTGTCGGGCCAGGATGTTTTTCCTGGCTGAATCCATTCTGCATATATACAAATCAACCATTCGTCCGTGCATGGAATACTGCTGCCATATATGGTCAGGCGCCCCTGCTGTTCATCTCAGTGTTCTCGACAGGCTCCAAAGGAGAGTCAGTAATGTGATAGGTACCGATGTAGCGGCTCGACTACAGCCACTTCCCCACCGACGGGATGTGGCCTCCCTTTGTTTGTTCTATAAATACTTTCGTGGCTTCTGCTCGAACGAACTTAAGTCGCTGGTGCCTCTGCAACAGGTAATTACTCGTGCAACCAGATTGGCAACTGGGTCCCACCCCTTCACAGTTAGATTAACCAAATGCAGACGACAATTCTACTCCTGCAGCTTCTTCTCTCGCACTTCCCGCCTGTGGAACTCGCTTCCATATTCTTGCTTTCCTGACGGCTACAACCTCCAGGAATTTAAATGTAATGTCAATACTCATCTATTAACCACTTGACTCTAGTTTTTTCACCACTCCGTATATCCTTTCTCGTCACCTCTGCAACTGTCATCACACCTGTATTCCCATACTTCTCTTGCTCTTTTCTAACTGGTTCGTCTTCCTCTTCAATCTCTTCTACTTAATCTTTTTACTCTTATGTAGTCCCCTGCACATCAGTGGCATTACCGCCTTGCTCGGGGTGATACAATTAAAAAATCAGAAAAGATAGAAGGAGAGACAGGGAAAATTAGCGCAAGACATATTTGATAGTCTTGAGCAAATGGATGGCGGAGCGGAGTTTAGGAGAGGTACCAAGACGAGAAAATATTGAGAGCGACAACAGACAAGAGCAAGTGACAGTCCATGATCGCCTGCATCCTGAAGGGACACAGTACACAAAGAATAATAATATTATATTCGATGTAGATGTTCTTAATGCACATTTTGAAGAAATAGACCCTAAATATTCTTTTGAAGCTATACTCAGCTGGGACAATCATTATTCTCAGAAGATCCAGTAGTAAGATTTTTCTGACTGATAAACTGGAGGTTTTGAGGAGCTTCGAACTACCTCTTAATTGTTGTTGATTCCATGTCCACTCTAATCCGAGGTAGTAGAACATGCTAGGATCCCAGCTATGAGCAAATAGTGTCATTAACAGAACGATTTTTAAAAAATGAGCAACAATACATTTTTATATTAAAAATGACAATGCAATCCTAAAAAATTGAAAAATGCATTTTTATAGTAAAATTACTTTTTGTGATCGACTGACTATATTTTTAAAAACATACTTATACCGTGAAAATCATGTTTAGATAACTGTACTTTAAAGCATAAATTATGTACAAAGTATTTCGATTTCTGTATTAAATAAACCATAGAAATTAATATGCCGCTAAACAAAATCATTCTCTTTTCGAAAGATTGGTGATTTTGAAGAGTGTAAAACCATCTTTAAATTTCAGCGACTAAAACTTCGTCATTGCTAACAAGTTTAGTCTATGCTTATAATTGTCTTTCTTAAAATCTGTCAAATGTTCTCGAATGTACCATGTAATATGAACATTTATTTATATTATAAAATAATAAATATATCGATGTATATACATGAATAAAACGAAACAAAAGCAAACGGATATTTGAGTTTTCCATCCTTAAAGATGAGGAGGTTTTTAATTTTGAAAATGTAGTAAATATTTATAAATAAACATTCATATAATAATGTAATATCTTCTATATGTCATGTCTCTTTAGGGTGATGGTGATTATAGATCTTAATAAATCTTGTGTTTTGTTATCTCTCCTAAACTTTGTTCCCATAATCATTTATTTAAACTGAGTAAGATATGCGTTGTGGTACAATAGATATAGGCTCGATACAAAAAAATGGAGACCCGAGTTCGAATTTCAGTTGAATTCGTTGCATTCACTTACACACAAATAACTTTCTGCTGTAGAATCATATATCTGATGCTTCAACTCTCCTTTTCATTTTTGAGAAGATTATCTTGCATTCAATGTCACCATGGTATTAATCCATCTCTTCTCCTTTTAGCTATGAGTAAAGTAGCAAGACAGGTTGGGTTCTTTAGCTTTGGTTAGCAACTAGTGTATCGTAGAAACAATTGCAGCCTACTGTGAGAACATCTTCTACCCATTCAGTTATGTCTCTTTCGAGACATAATTACCCAAGTATTTATCACGTCATTTCTTCAATACGGCAGTGAATGTTGGAAAATATCATCGAAGATAAGGAAAAAACTTGAAGAAGAGGAAATGTGATTCAACAGAAGGATGATGCGGATATCGTGGACCGAGCATGTGAGCAACGATGAGGTGTTGGAAAGAATGGAAATGAAAAGAAAATTAATAGTGAGCATCAGGAAGAGACAACTAAACATCCTGGAACATGCAATGAGGAAAGAGGGGTTGGAGAACCTGACACTGACAGGCCAGATAGAAGAAAAAAGAGAGAGAGGAAGACAGCGGATAAAATATTTGAATGGCTTGATCGGGTGGATCACGGAACGGGGGTTGCATGGAGTAACAGGAGAAAACATATTGAGCCACCAGGAGTAGGGAGATGTGTAGAACCATAATCGCCTACGTCCTGAAAGGACAGGGCACATAGAAGAAGAAGAATGGCATTTAACTGACTGAAGTAGGTTTTCTGTTGTTTTTATCTGTTCGTCTTGACATAAATCTGTCCTGTCAGTAACACGTTTGTCAAGCCCTCTTTATGTCTCCTACAAATTGACTCTTCTTCATATTAATTAAAACTTTCCTTTTTATTTTCATTTTCTTTCAAGCTTCATCGTTGCTCACATTCTCATTCCAAGTTATTTTCACCTTTCTGCGGTAGAATCATATAACCGTTGCTTCAAGTGTTTTTTTTTCACCTCTGAGGAAATTGTCCAGCATTCACTGTCATAAAGGAAGACTAATATTAGATAATATTTAAGGTTTCTTTTCTTGCTTCTAACGAATTTTTCTGTATTTAATATTTTGCTTAGCTTTTAAAAAAACCTCTTTCGTTATATTAATGCGTCTTTGGATTTCGATGTCACACTCTACGTCACCTGCGATAATTTAATGGAATAAATTGCAATAGGTTAAAAGAATAATAACTATATCGTAGTAATCTTTAAAAAGTAGGCTGCGTTTACTGTGCTGGGTGTATAAAGAAAATGCATGGGTTCTTTTCTTCTCTAAAGATTAAGAGAATACGCTAGTTGTTTTTGTCCGACACCGATACCTTCTATGTACATTGTCCTTTCAGGACGTTGGCGATCATGGACTTCCATGGCTCCCTATCCCTGGTAGCTCTTAGCTCGCTTTCTCCTGTTACACCACGCAACACCCGTTCTGCCATCCACCCACCCACTCAGGCCTGTCAAGTACGTTACACGCTGCTTTCACCAATCTTACCTTCTCTTTATCTGGCCTGTTAGTATCAGGTTCTCCAAAACCTTCTTCCTCATTGCATGTCCCAAGAACTTTTTCTGTCTCTTCCTGATGCTGAATATTAATTTCCTTTTCGCTTCCATCGTTTCCAAAATCTCATCATTGCTCATATGCTCGATCCATGATATTCGCAGCATCCTTCTGTAGAACCACATTTCAGTTGCTTCAATTTTTTTCTTCATATTCGAAGATATTTTCCAGCATTCACTGCCACACTGAAAAATTGATATCACATAGCAATTCAGTACTCTCTTCTTTGTTTCTAGCGAAATTTTCCTGTCTCTTAATATTCTACTCAGCTTCTGGAATGTGTCCTTTGCCATAACAATTCGCCTTCGAATCAGTGTCGCACTTTTCGTTTTCTGTTCGAACACTTCCTAGGTATTTAAATTTTGGTACCTTCTTCATTTTAGTTTCCCCCACCTGTATTTGGCATTTTGGGTTACTTTTTTTGCTGATAACGATGCATTCGCTTATCTTGTTGTTTATTTGTTGGTCTTTCTTGTTACTTTCTTCAGCTACCTTCTGTAGGAGGTCTTGTAGTTTCCTTTCCGTGTTTGCAATCAACACTGTTATCTGCGTACCTTAGCTTGTTTAAACTGTGGCCTCCGATGACAAATCCTGGCATAACATCTATTGTCCTCAGAATAGTCTCACTGTACAAGTTGAATCGATCCGGTGAAAAAACACATCCTAGTCTTATGCCACCTATCTTTGTATATTTACTAAATTCGTTACCTGTCCGTCAGGCGGTTTGCTTCCAGTAGAGATACTTAAATACTCTTATATCTTTCCCAAATATGTCGAGGCTTCTCATCTTTTCTATTAATTCTTTGTGGAGTATTTTGTCGAACGCCTTCGCATAATCGATAATATATAGGTACACTTCCTTCTTTATTTGTATTGACCTCTGGGGAACATCCTATTCATACATATGACGTTCCTTGTTCCATTGTCTTTAACGAGCCCGCACTGTTCTTGTCCTATCTCTGGCCTGATTCTGCTTCTTGCTCAATTCATCAGAATTCGGATGATCAGTTTTGATTCAGACTCTAATAAGAATATCTCATGGGGTTTAATTCTTTCAGAAATGACTGAATTATCAGCTACTGACATCCGTAATCCGTAAATGATTAAACATTTCTCCGCGTTGGTTTTAAAGTAGGTAACCTAAATTCAATCCCTTGGGCTGGCGCTAAAGAACTACAAACACAAATCTTTACGAAATAATATAAATTGCATTCAGTCAAGTGCCATACGTGATACACGCTTGGGCGATCATGTCTCGAAGAGACATAACTGACTGGGCAGAAAATTATCCCGCAGTAGTTTGCCATTGCTTTCTGCGGTAGACTGGTTGCCGACCAAGGCTAGAGAAACCCAATATGTCCTGCTATTTAACCCATAACTGGAAGAAAGAGACGGATTAATACCTTTCCCAAGGGTATTTGCGCGTAAGTGAATATGATGGATTCAACTGGAATTCGAACTCGGTTCGCCGGTTTCTCGTTCCGAGCCGATATCCACTGTACCACAACGCACATCCTCTTACTAAAATTAGTCAAGTAATTACATTACTTGACTAATTTTAGTAACAGCAGTAAGTAATATAAACAACGCATGTAAGAACAAATAGCATCATCCAGATTGAAATTGAATCAAAGGAAAATTCTATCACTTACGGAAAAAATAATGAGAACTTTAGAAACTTATTGTAAAATTGTTCTGAGGGGAAAAAAATATAAATTCAAACGGAGAGTAACGCACACTAATTACTGTTTTTCTCGGAAGGAAAACAGGTGATTTCACTATTAGTGTCAAGTTTAAATGTAAGTTCAATAGACACCTCCTAACACAATAACTCGCTTCCATTCTTTCAAACACTCTTACCACCCACCCAACTATCTATCACCCCCTTCTGACATTCCCTAACCTCTCTTCCTATTTACCTCCCCCTATGTAGCCCTAAGCGCAATAGTGGCAGTGGAATGCCTTGCTTGGGGTGAAATGATTAAAAAAAAAATTAAAAAAATTAGCACAATACACTTGTTCAGAATGTGAACTCATGTGTCCGATCTGATTTCTCAATCGATAAACGTCATAAAAGCGTATGACAAAGACACTTACTACTTAGTTTCGTACACAGCAAGGAATGACATATTTGGCCTTCGTATTACGCAAATGAAAGGCGGGACATATTCAGTGGATCATATTCGAACATGCTCATTAAAAACGTTTGCCTTTTATATTACCCCAGCGACGAAATGGTCTTGCTATAAATAAAATGTTCTTTCTTCTCATATATATATATATATATATATAAAGACAATAGGAAAACTGTATTAGTTGCCTACGCGTTTCATCAAATGTAGACTTTTTCAAGGTAAAAAGCGAAATGATTTCCTTAAAAACAATTAATATTAACAAAACAAAATGAAACGCGTTGACAACTAGTACAGTTTTCTTATTGTTTACATTCATAAATATTGACTTTTCTACATGTTAACTATGAAAGATATATATATATATATATATATGTATATATATTTACATATATATATATATATATATATATATATTTACAATATATATATATATATATATATATATATATATATTTACGAAGAGAGGACATATACATGCAAGACTTATTCAATATGAAGAGTCAAAACACTTTTCTGAAATTTATTTTCCTAAACCAAGAAGAGGTCTTCTTCTTCCATTTACCCTGTCCCTTCAGGACGTAAACGATCTTGGCCTTCCTCATCTCCCTATCCTTAGTAACTACCAGCATGCTTTCTCCTTTTACCCCACACACACCCTGCTCTGACCTCAAGTCTATCAAGTATGTTACGCGTTGCGTTGTGATTCTCTAAGCCCTCCTTTCTCCTGGCCTGTGATTCTCTAAGCCCTCCTTTCTCCTGGCCTGTGATTCCCTAAGCGCTCCTTTCTCAATACATGTCCCTGGAGCTTTAGCTATATTTTTCTAATGTTAAGTATTAGTTTCATTTTCGTTTCCACCCTCTCTAAAACCTCATCGTTGCTCACATGTTCGGTCCATGATATCCTCAGCATCTTTCTGTAGAACCACATTTCGGATGCTTCAAGTTTTGCCTTCATCTTTGAGGAAACTGTCCAGCGTTCACTGCCATAATAATTAACAAAGAGGACACAGCAGTCCGGTACACTTTTTGGTTCGAGCAAAATTTACCTATCTCTCAATACTCTACTCATCTTTTGAAATGCATTCTTGGTCTTGCCAATTCGCCTTTGGGTCTCAGTGTCCCTGCTTCTCAGGAAAATGAAAGATGCAACATATTCGGACATGCACACTAAAAATGTTTACAGGTTAGAATGTCTTCACGACAAACAGGTCGTTCTGGGAGGTAAATATTATCTATCTATCTATCTATCTATCTATCTATCTATCTATCTATCTATCTATATATATATCCCAAACGATCTATCTATCTATCTATCTATCTATCTATCTATCTATCTATCTATCTATCTATCTATCAGTATATGTGCGTGAATGCAAGACCTTATTCATTATGTAAAGTGAAATCGCATTTCAGATTTTTTTCCTTAACCAAGAATATAGATCTCATTTAAATTCGACTTTAAAGGATATTTTTTCAATTTCTGTTATTTTGTTAGTTATCCATTTATTGTTATTATTATTATTATTATTATTATTATTATTATTATTAATAATAATAATAATACGCGATTTGAATTACAACGTGTTTTTCTGAGGCTTATGAAAACGTAACTTTTCTTTCTAATGAAATATTGTTCTACTATTTTAAGCGTAAACATGAATTTTTCTTCGTATATTATTTAAATGATCTGTTTTTTCTTTAAATGATCCTAATGGATTCATAAACTAGTTTACTTGTTATTCATATTATCCTTAGTTGTCGATATTTCGAAATATTTTTTAAACTATGATAATCTTTCTTAAAAACAAAAAGTAAAACAAGACAACAGAAAAAAATTCGATAAACACTAAAATCAGTTTGATACAATTAGAAAGAATACGTATTTTTAAAATTTTTTATTTATTCATTCATTTTAGTTATTTATTTTTCGATAACCTTATTTTTGACGACTTTAATGAAAGAATAACACAATATACAGTGGGCAAACAAATTATATTTAAATTTCACGGCAGTAATAAACTCAAGCGTATGTCAACATTGTCTTTTCCATTAAATTTTTAATTTTTTTAATTTTATCTTAACAATTATTTTTGTTACAAGGACTATTGATGGTAGCAACAACTTTTTTCTTTTAACAAAATACTCTCTAAAGCTAAATGTTTCGTTCCGTTAAGCGGCTGTTACGTCTAAGTAAGATTTTTTTTAACCAGAGTCTTTCTCTTTGACTTTTTTCTATATGAAATACTGTTTTACTATTGTAACATAAACATGAATTTTTCTTCATATATTATTTAATTTATCTGTTTCTTCTTTAAATGATCCTAATAGATTCATCAATTCATATTTCCCTTAGTTGTCGATATTTCGAAATACTTTTTTGTTTAAACCATGATAATCTTTCTTAAAACAAAAAAATAAATAATAAGTAATAAATAATCTTTCTTAAAAACAAAAAATAAAACATGATAATCTTAAAAACAAAAAATAAAACAAGACAATAGAAAAATACAAAGAAAAACACTAAAGTCAGTTTGATACAATTTCTACGATATTCTTTCTTAGAGAGAATTCGTATTTATTTATTTTTATACTCATTTCATTTATTTATTTATTTTTCGATAACCTTATTTTCGACGAATTTAATTAGAATAACAAAATATACAGTGATCGAACAAATTATTATTTTTAAATTTCACGGCAGTAATAAATCAAACGTATGTCAGCTTTTACTTTTCCAGTAAATTTTGATTTTTTTTTATCTTAACAATTATTTTTGTTGCAAGGACTAGTGATGATAGCAACAATATTTTTTTTCTTTCAACAAAATACTCTCTAGTGTAGTGATGTTTTGTTCCGTTAAGCGGCTGTTATGTCCAAGTTTGTTGTTTTGTTTTAACCAGCGTCTTTCTCTTTGACTATTTTTTCTATATGAAATTCCATTTTACTATTTTAACATAAACATGAATTTTTCTTCATATATTATTTAATTTATCTGTTTCTTCTTTAAATGATCCTAATAAATAGAATCATCAGTTTTCTTATTATTAATATTTCCCTCAGTTTTCAAAATTTCGAAATAATTTATTTATAAATTTTTAAACTCTTATAATTTTCTTAAAAACAAAAACAAAACAAAACAACAGGAAAAATACTATGAGAAACATTTTCCTAATTTCCTAATAATCCTAATTTCTACGATATTCTTGTTTTAGATATATTTATATATTTATTTTATTTACTTATTTAATATATTTTATTTTGATAATCCTATTTTCGACGACTTTAATGAAAAAACAACTGAATATACAATGGACGAACAAATTATTATTTTTATTTTAAATCTCACAGCACTAATAAACTTAAGCGTGTGTCAACTTTTTCTTTACCATTAATTTTTTTTCTTAACAAATATTTTTGTTACAAAGGCTAGTGATAGTAGAAACAATTTTTTTAACAAAATACTCTAGTGATGTTTTGTTTCGTTGAGCGGCTGCTACGCCCAAGTTGTTTCTTTTTTTAAACCAGCGTCTTTCTCTTTGAATTCCAATCGTGTTTCTGTCAGCTGTCGTTTGGCAACCAATTTAGGAAAAGGAAAACTCTGAACAACAATCCGCAACTCAAGGTTTAATTGTGCCGAGGAGTGAATGGTTACTGCGTTATGATGTCACAAACAATCCCATACAGGCTTCGGAACACTTTTTGTAAAAGACCGTTACCCAACGTGCCGGGCAACTTTGGATGGACTTTTGAACCCGTTCGTCACTCGTGGGAAAAATATGAGAAAAACAAATACAAATAAAAAGTCCAGTATGATTCTTCCAGTGGATAAACAGGGAGATCGTCCTTCAGGAGGGAACCTACCTGAGGTAAAAAAAATCTGCCATAGGAACAAACTCTTACACAAAGTATAAATCTTCAGGTCCCCACATCCAGGATAATCCTAATTATGGCCCTGAAAATTCTCCAGCTAGATCTATAACCGTATATTTAAAGAAAGAAAAACATAAAATGGTCTCGTGAGGAGTACAAAGTCGTTATGACTGCATTTCATGAAGCGTTACTCAAACCTCAAAAAAGCATCACTCGCCAAACATATGACATTTGACGAGAAAAGGATGGACAAACAAATAAAGAGTATATTGACGCGAATAAATTAGCCAATGTCCGAAGATACATCATGCAAAATAACCGATTGACAGAGGCTGAAATTAATGAGATAAAAAGAATTGCAACCAGAATAGACGAATCAACAAAATATGAAAGGGAACCGGAATCAGAAATAAAAAGTAGTAACATCAAGCAAGCCATAGGTCATAATGTAGAAACCGTGATACACACAAATCACTGTGAAGATAATGCTGTAAGTTTAAAAGTGCTGGAAAGGTGTGATCTGAGTCAGTTACAAGACGACAATAAAACGTGTTCAAAACATATTGAACAGAATGATTTTACGGAAAACAAGAACAGTATACAAGAAGCCAAGAAAGGAATCAAGAACCATATAAGTCAAATACAAAATATTGCAATGGAGAAACGAGACCAACTCCTAAAATTACAACAAACAAAGCATAATCTCGAAGCTATTACGCTTTACAATGCAGCACTCAAATTAATTTTGGATGAAAAAGACACTCATCTAAATCACAATAAAGCAATATATGCATCAGCAATAGCAGCAACACAAAAATTAAACATCAAATTAAACCCAAGGCAGTCTAGCAGACCTGAATATCCACCTTGGAAAAGAAAAATAGAAAAAGAAATCGAACAACTTAGAAGTGAACTATCATTACTCGATGAACTGACAAGAGGAATAAACCGAAGAACTATAAAAGTCAAAAGAGCCGAAAGAAAGTACAACATTAGAAATGAAAATGAAGTCCTATCAACTAAGGAAAAAATAAAGCAAACAATACAACTGAAGGCTCAAAGAATAAGACGTTATGAGAAAAGATCAAGATTTTACAGACAAAACAAGATTTTTCAAACCGATACAAATAAATTTTACAGGAAATAGGTAAAAAAAGAATTGAAGTGCCAGTACCCCACAAAATGGAAGAAATTATACAGTTCTGGGAAAAAATATGGGCTTGCCCTAAAAACCATAAAGAACTAGATTGGATTGCACAAGAGATAGAACGAATTAAAAATAAACCAGAACAGACATGGGCTGGAATCTCAGAAGAGGATATTAAATGTACACTGAAAAAAACACACAATTGAAAATTTCAAGGTATAGATAAAATGCTTAACTTTTGGCTATATTATTTAAATACAGCACAGAAAAAACTAGCCAAAGAACTTTAAGAGATGGTTAACGATCCCACTAAAATTTCTGCATGGACGGCCAAAAGAATTACATTTCTTCTCCCCAAGAGTATTGACACCAACAACCCGAAAAACTATAGACCAATTACATGCCTTCCGACAACATACAAACAATTAACAATTATTCTAACAAAATATTTCTTCTTGGAACGAAATGACATATTACCGCTTCAACAAAAAAGTGCAAACGTGGCTGTTACGGATGTAAAGACCAATAGTTTATTCACAGAATTATCCTAGAAAACTGTTACAATGCAAAGAAAAATCTTAATACTTCCTGCATAGAAAGTATCGTAAGGCATTCGATAATATACCACATTCATAGATCTTGAATAATTTAAATATATACATGATATCACCCGTCATCATCAATTTCATCAAACATTGTATGCCGATATGAAAAACAACCCTTTACCTCAATCGTATAAATGGAACCTATAAGTCTGGTGGAATAAACATCAAAAGAGGTATATTTCAAAGTGACTCTTTGTCACCCTTACTATTCTGCATATCACTAATAGCACTAACCAGCCAACTTAACAAGACAGAATGTGGTTATAAAATAGCCCAAAAGAAAATAAGCCACCTATTTGACTTGGATGACTTGAGTTATATGCTAAGAATGATAACGAGCTGGAGGATCTTCTGCAAACTATAAAATGCTACAGCGAAGACAATGGAATGAAATTCAATTTGAATAAATGTGGTAATGCTACAGTTTTATGTGGATCGCTACAAAAAGTATCTTCAGATAGGTTAGACCCTGCTGTAACAATAAAAGAATTAAAGCCAGAAGAATCTTATAAATGCCTAAGTGTAAATAAGTGTGAAAACTTCACTATAAAAGAATGAAAGAAATAGTGCTTAAAGAGTACTATAGAAGGCTACGACTGATATTAAAAACTGAATTGAATTCTCAGAACCTAATTATGGCCATTAATAGCCTTGCAATCACAGTTGTCCAATATTGTTTCAACATCTTAAACTGGACTCTAAACGACATCAGGCAAATGGCTTCTAAAACAAGAAAACTTCTTTCTAAATATAAGATGCATCATCCAAAGGCTGATGGAGACCCTCTATACATACCCAGTAAAGAAGGTGGAAGAGGTCTTATCCTGCTAGAATTGTCATACAAGACAACAAATATTGGCTTACTAACATACATAGAAACAACAAAGGACTGGATGACACAATTAGTCAAGCAAAATGAAGTACGAAAAAAAATTATTCAATAATAAAAGAAGGCAGTAAATACAAACAAGATTTACATTTAGTAGATTCTGTAAAAAAGCAAAACAAAAGCCAAGAACCAACAATTGAGGCAAAAAATATAAAAATGAAAGATCTTGAACAGATGAAACAAAGCCGGCAAAGACAAACCTCTGCATGACCAATATCCAGAACGTGCCAATAAATCTAATGTTGATAAAGTTAATACTCATCGATGGTTACGTGCATCTGGATTAAAGTCTGAGACTGAAGGCTTTATTATTGCAGCGCAAAACCAACTAGGAACTTTCACTAGGAACTTTCAAGCAAATATTATACATAATAATGTGGATCCAAAATGCATTTTCTCTGATAAACACCAAGAAACAATAAACCATCTAATCTCAGGATGTTCTGTACTTGCCCCAAATGAATATAAAAATCGTCATGATAGAGTGTGGCAATATTTACATTGGACAATGTGCAAAGACTATGGAAAATCTGTAAACAAACACTGGTATTAACATCACCCCGCACCGGTTACAGAAATAGAAGATGTCACTATGGGATTACACCATCTACACAGACAGAAAAATTGAAGCAAATAGATCGGACATTATTGTTAAAAACCAGAAAGAAAAAACTTGCCTATTAATTCGTATGGCTTGTCCAGCAGATTGTAACATAGTAACCAAGGAATTCGAAAAACTGTCAAAATATAAAGACCTGGAAATTGAAATAGAAAAGATGTGGAAATTGAAAACAATGATCGTGCCAGTGATAGTAAGTGCACTTGGAATGATAAAAAAGGAACAAAACAACACACTGAAAGAATCCCTGGAAACCCCAGCTTAAGAGATATAAAAAAATTGTCTTATTAAGTACAGCCCACACACTAAGGAGAACTTTGTCTATGTCACGCGAAGGATGTTAGGGGAGATAGAAAAAAACATGAAATGGAGTCATAACGACACACCACAACCTGCCTTAGGTCTTCCTGCAGACGTGGTAGGTAGTGCGACCATAGCAGAAATTGAAATATGATGAAAAATGGCAAAATAATAATAATAATAATAATAATAATAATAATAAGAAGAAGAAGAAGAAGAAGAAGAAAACTGATGCGATCAGTGTATGATCAAAGTTATCTATCGAGCATTTTTCTGATTCAAAGTTTTTTGTTCTTTTTTACCAGCTCGTCTCGACGAGACAAAATGATGACTAAAAAAAAGAGAAAGGAATAAAAGAAAGAAAAATACATCTCTCTAATTAACAAGATTTCTTCAGACCTATCATTAGGTCTTTCTGATACCATCTTCTCAGTAACTTTTATCTAATTTCTTTTTATGATGATTTCTGGGAACAAATTGGCTGTCTTTCATTATTTTTTCATGTCTCTTCAGTTCATTTCTAACGCAATATATTTTGCTTCTTTTCCAAATCTCTTCAACATATCGCTATTCATTGTTTTGCGTTTTTATCTTTCCGTCGTCAGTAGGTTATTTTCTACTGATGCATATATTTGTAACCATCTTATTTAATTGCTCTTTCCGTCAATATGTATGTATGTATGTATGTATGTATGTATCTATCTATCTATCTATCTATCTATTTCAGTTTTCTATTTCTTTTTTGTTCTTTCTTTCTTTCTTTCTTTTTTTTCCATCTATCTAATTTTCAATCCTATTCTGTCCACATCTATCTATCTATCTATCTATCTATCTATCTATCTATCTATCTATCTATCTATCTATCTATCGTTTCAAATAGATGTATATCTTCCACTGTACTGATCTAATAACCTATATACTTAAATAGCATCGTAAAATCGAGACTCATATTGATATACTTTTTTATACCAAAGAGTTCAAATATTTATGATTTGGCAGCTGTATAATGTCACTTTCTCAGAGCGATCATTAAAACTGCATTTGAGCGAGTGAAGCTTGTAGCTCTTAGCGAGGACAATTCCTCTTTAAAACTTGTGTATTGCCGTTCCACAATCCCCAGCAAAAAAAAAAAATGCATCAAATAGCAGAAAACTCATCATTTGAGGACTTTGAAAAGTAACTGCTGATGTAAGTTTCCACAATGCTTTAAACAAAATGTTAGAATAGAAAATACAAACCATACGAGTAGAAACAATCAAAGTTACTGACATTGAGAAACTATTTTGCTGATATATATTATAATTAAAATTATAAAAATCAAACGAAAACACCACGGCTTCTCAGTCAATGGATATTAAATGTTTCCTTTTAAGAAAACGAGTAATAATACTATCCCCATTGCTATTAACATTTCCTTATATTAGTATCAATCTCAACTTAAAAATAGTTGACTTTTAAAAAAATGTGTCAAAGGGAAGAATTTTATTTATATTTAAATTAAAAAGTGACAGACGTTATCGGTTGAATACAATGAATTTCTAGAAATAATATTTTGCATATATATATATATATATATATATATATATATATATATATATATAGTCATCCACAGACAGATCCGTTTCGCTGTATCAGAGCTCATCAGTTCAGTTAGACAACCGAGTGATTTTAGTCAGGATTGAAACCCGACCGAAATGACATCAGACGGCGATTCTACCTCTGAGTTATGAGCCCCTGGCAGAAGGCAGACTTTTAGCGAGTTTTCAGTGAAAACACACGCCAGGTACTGACTCTTCTAATTCATTACTGAATGAACGACGCGTAGATTCTGAAGTAGCAACTGCGTTTTAAAGTTTAAGGTATATATATATATATATATATATATATATATAATAAGTTCAGCCTAAGGGAAAAAAAATAACGCTACTAAGACGAAAAAAAAATGGATACACCTGTACTAATGTTTGAAATAGCAGGGAGGAGTATGAAAGAGAAGATAGGCGAACCGATCAAAAAGAAAATAATCAGTGAAAAAAATTTTAGAGCTTGTGCGAAGACGTTAGAAATATAGCATTGAAGTAGAATTATATATATGTTTCATTTGTAAACGAGTTATTACGAGACCTAGGTTTCTACCATGAGTGGTGTCTAAGTCGCGTAATAACTCGTTTACAAATGGAAAATTTTCAAATGTACTACAATAGAATTGAATTAAACACTTTTTAATACAAAGGTGCACTGGTCTAATCTTATAATAACCAGAAACTAAGTAATTAATCAATCAACACACACAGATATATATATATATATATATATATATATATATATATATATATATATAACAGGCTTAATTCACGCACATATGATGGATAGAAAGAAAGAAAGAAAGAAAGAAAGAAAGAAAGAAAGATAGATAGATAGATAGATAGATTCGACGAGTGAACATTTAAATTCCAGAAAGACCAGAATGTACCCGGGTTAATCCTACAGAAAATAAATTTTAATGAGCATGTCCAAATTTGTTTCACTATTAATATTCATGACACCCAGGCTAAATGAGTCATTTGTTGCTGAGTAGTAGAGTAAGCAGTAAGTGTTCATGTCATCTTGTTTTCAGAAAATGTTTGAAAGAAATCTGGAACAGTCGATTAACAAAATTTGGTAGAAGATTGTCAAAAAGTATAGCGAAAACTTAGCCCTGTTACGAATGGCTTATTGTAAAAATACTGGGAGAAAATCAAGTGTTGCTGTGAAAATGTGAACAATGACGCCAGAAGTCGGAAGCCAAAGCCCTAATGCAAATGTGTAAAATACTGACATTAGAACAACGATCAGAAACGTAATGTTTGCAATTAATAGCAAAAAAGAAAAGAAAAACTGAATTGTAGGTGGTAGATAAGAAGAAAAAATTGGGCATGAGAAAAACTCCTTCAAATATATATATATATATATATATATATATATATATATATATATGATTAGTTGGTTTTTGTTCATAATAAAACCAGTACAAAGTTGTATTTAAAAGTGCTCAATACAATTATATTGTATAACTTATGAATACTTTGAATTTGGAAAAGAGTTATTTCCACGACTTAGGTTTTAAACTTTTGGTATCTTCAGGCGAATTACATTAATAGTTATTGTAAATCGCCTAAAGATACATTTCTCTATCACATTGTCGTATTTATACGCTAGTGTCCCTCCAGAATAACTCTTTCTTCTACGGTTAGTTACTTCTTTCTTTCTTTCTTTCTTTCTTTCTTTCTTTCTTTCTTTAGAGAGCCAAGTTCACATTCTAGTCGAGTTCGTTTCATTGACATATACTCTTTGGAAAGGTATCAATCTATCTCTTGACCTCTTATCTATGGGTTAAATAGTAGAAACTCTATCTGGGAAAATGTTATTTTCAAATAAATATTAATGTAATATACACTGGCAAGAAAATGATTATTCTTAAAATCAAAAAAGGTTTCAGTGCTAAGCCACAAAGAGTTGATAATCCATATTTTTTCTTTCCTTTTTGTGTTTCTTTCTTTCTCGACCTTTTCTCACGTTTTTTTCCTTTACGTTCGTTCGCTCTTTTTTTCATTCTTTCTTTTTTTTTCAACTTTTTTTTAACTTGGACGATACCCTCTCATTAATCACTTGTCTTATATTTCCTTTTTCTTTCTCTTTTATTTTCTCTCTATCTTTCTCTCTCTCTCTCTCTCTCCATATATATATATATATATATATAGAGAGAGAGAGAGAGAGAGATAGAGAGAGACATGTTTTGATAACTAGGACTAAAACTACATGTACGTCTCTTTTTCTTAGACCCAGATCTTTCTCTCTTCATTACGCTCTTTACATCTATCTATCTATCTATCTATCTATGCCCTTTTGTATCTCGTTTATTTAAAAGAAAATCATTTATTTATATATAACCTATCAGCAATTCCTTCTGTTATATTCTTTGTTATGAGCACAACATCGTTTTGCGTTTTGAAATCTGTAATTTTCCGATTGAATTATAAAGGATGGGTAATCAGTTTCTTTACTGGAGTAAACAATGAATGAAACGGAACCTGTAGGGGAAACCTTATAGATCCTATAGCCACGTTCCTAGGAATGAGCTATGTGTCTGCGAATCTACATTCATTTGCGAGATGTTTTATGGCACCGATCATCTCAATTCTATTTTATATCCCTACCCCTTCAATTTTCTGGGCCTAAATTTCTCACTCTGTCTATATTTATTAAAATTTTTTTTCGTTTCAGAATATTATATCGACCCATAAACATTTTTCGTCATCTCTTTATCGGTTCAAACCGTGAATGTTCCCTCTTCACAAATTGTTATTGGTGTTGTGCAAATCAATGATTTTAAAATAAATTTTATTTAAGCGTCTGTGACATCAGCGATTTCGTTTTTACTCATTATTAAGAGATTGTTTTAAGTGAAAATTTGATATCAGCATTTTTACATTCCAGTAACTTCTGTTAAATAAGTGATTTCAATTTCGTGAAATTCATTACCCTTCGTCTGATCGCAATTTTGTCTGAGAAATTCTGGTCTTCACGTCATTTAAATTTTGCATTTCTTTCTCCTGCAGTTTCATTGTTTTATTTTTTTCCCATTTTTTTCGTCGACTCCTCATTTATTTTTGTTCTTTATTTCCACAACACAATTTCTTTCTTCTTATTGACTATATTGAAAGCTGTTTTCTAATTTGAGTATTTATAGTAGTTGTTCCTAGTTTTATGAACATTTGTGGTTCTATTTGCATTAATAATCATCGCTTATGCGTTTGTGAGTTTGTGTTTTGCGTTTGTGTGTTTGTGTGTGTGAGTGAGTGTGTGTGTATGTGTGTGTATTCGTGAAGTTGTCTTTCTTCAACTCTTTTTTTCACTTCTAAGCATTAGTAGCTTTGAATTTATATATCAATGAAGATTTTGTTAAAATTACTTCTTACAAATTTACATTACAATCGGATTATTGTACCCATCGTTGTTATTATAATAACATTTTGACTGTTGTGGCCTCCGGCGTTCATCAGGTGCTAATCTATCCGGGTAAAATTAAGAGAATTTATAACTGAATCCTTTATTTATCGTCAACAGAAAGAGAAAAATCTAGCTCATAGATTATATAAAGGATTCAGTTAGAAATTCATTGGATATTACCCGATTCAGCAAAAACCTAATGAAGTGCTTAACAGTCCTAATTTTTTGATAAAAGCAACAAAGAAAGAACAATATTTTACAAGTAAATAATAATAGATCTTCATATCAGAAATTTAGACAAACATCAATATTTTTTCCTTATTTACGTTATTTACAGTTGAAGTAGTATAATCATCTTTGTTGTTACCCTAATAAAATTAAGTTTCGTCGAAACATCCGGCTCTCTTCAGTAACTGAGGATGCAGATATCCTTCAAACGTGATAGTTTACTTAATGAACGGAAGTATATAATATTCGTGTGCTATCCGTGTTTAGGAATATCCTGTTTTGTTCATTTTTTTCTAGCCGTGTTTCAGTTGATTTTGATTCTGTAGTACATTGTTAATGTCCAAAAATGTTAATCATTATATACTATTTCTTAGAATATGTGCAGCATTTCTTTCTTTATATAGTAATGACTCACTTAAAGACCGAATTCCCTTCTAATCTTGACATCAGAATTTATACTTACTTTATCCACGGGTAAAAACCTAAAATTGCATTAAAAATATCAAATTTACAAAAATAAATTCAGGGTCGGTATACATGCTGTTTCTAATTAATTTATTTTATAAGATTATAGCTGGTCCGAATGAGGGGTGTAGTAGCAAACGTAACCGATACCAATCTTACACCGTTGTTATAAAATAAGTAGTCGTAATAGCATATATAAGCAATATACTATTTATAACCGCTAGCACCAACTGGTGTTTAACCTCGTCCGACTCCCTGCCTCTGGGCGGAGAGGAATCCAGACGAGACTCAACCAAAGAGCAGAGACTCGTCTGGGGGAAAAAACAGACAGGTGCCCGACCCTGCTTTATGCAGAGTCTACAGGATATTTTTGGCCAAATTTAAAGGCTCGGAAAATTCACGTTAAAATATGGCATTGTGACGCATCGCGCCTCAGTGGAAAGACCGCAAGTACCAACTTGCTGTTAACCTAGTCAGACTCGCCGCCACCGGTCTGAAGAGAACTTAGACGAGGCTCAGCCGATGGGCAGATTCTCATCTGGGTAAAATTGACAGACACTTGACCGTGCCTAATAAAGGGTCTATATGATATTTTTGGCATATCTTAAGAGATAAGAGATCCCAACTAAAATTTAGCATTGCGCCGCATCCGGCCTCAGTGTGTGTCTGTGGAAAGTAGATGAATATAACTACATTTGGCAATAAATTAGAATAAAACATGCCTTTAATTTTATTCTGGCTTTCGTTTTCATTACAAGGGTTCGTTAAGTCGTAAATTTGGCAACAAAGATGAGGACATTACTCCAATTATGTAAATAATTTAAAAGTTTATTACTGTTATTTTACTATAAACATGTATTTTGACACTTTCACAGTGTTCTGATCCCAATTAGGAGGTTAACTATTTGCCCATAGTTGTGTCCCTAATTGGGAGAGGGTGGTCCTAGGATTAATAGCAATTAAGAAGTGCTCACACGCTCCTCTAAAATTCCCGATCAACGTGTTTGCTGCCGGATGTAATCTATCTTTATACCCAGGACGTAAGAGTTAAATCAATGAATCGGTAAATCATTAAACGGTCACGTCGTTGAGTGAGATATGTTTTATTGTGACGTTTTCATCTTGCTCAGAATCAAACCAAATTATGCACAATGAATATCTATTATTTTTTTTTCATGAAGTTTTTAAAATAAACTAGTTTTTTCATCTAGAAAATGTGCTCAATATGGAATTTACCCTACTTCCCCACTGAAGCGGGATTTGGAAGGTGTTTTTAAGGTGGGGCCCCGACTGCGTACGGACGGGCACAGGGACAAAAATTCCCCAGTCCCCTCAACCGCCGGGACCGAGTATCTATTCAGTGAAATTATTCTCAGAAGCACCCTGACCTAGCTGACGGAGCTACAACTGAGCCGCACTCTGTTTTCGAGGACAAAAACGAAACTGAGAGATGATTTCGGTACCCCGCCCGGCACAGAAATGTACCGAGTAAATACTGGATTGTTCAGATAATGATTACGTACTTCAGAACTATGAATTCAGTCAACCTAGCAATCCATAATGGCTAAATGTACGAAACTGCATTAAGTTAAATTGTTTTTCATCTCTTCTATCCGAGAGCGCATCGTTTATAGCTGCATTTCTGAATTTTACATTATAGTTTTAAAAAGCAACATATCTGACATTGTTTTGACCACTAGAGAATCTTCAATGGTCAGCTGAATGGTCAGAAACGAAAAAAAGGTGAAAAAAATGTTTCTCAGTTTATTGTTTCAAAATAAAAAAAAAATTTCTTTAAAATAGAATCAAAGAGGAGAGTACTGGATTGCTATGTGATGTCGGTTCTTCAATATGGCAATGAATGTTGGACAATATTTTCGAAGATGAAGGAAAAACTTGAAGCAGTTGAAATGTGGTTCTACAGAAGGATGCTGTGGATATCATGGACCTAGCATGTGAGCAATTACAAGGTTTTGGAAGGGATGTAGACGAAAAGGAAATTAATACTGAGTATCAGAAAAAGTCAACTAAAGTTCCTGGGACATGCAGTGAGGAAGGAGGGCTTGGAGAGCCTCATACTAACAGGACAGAGAGAGGGAAAAAAGACAGGGGAAAGCAGCGGATAACATATTTGAAGGACCTGATCAGGTCTGTGACGGAACGAGGGTTTCATAGTGCAACAGGAGAAAGCGTGTTAAGAGTCACCAGGGGTAGGGAGATGTGGAAAGCCATGATCGCCTACGTCCTAAAAGGATGGCACATAAAAGAAGAATCGTTAAAAATGAATTGGATTAAATTTTGGCATTTAAATAAGTATACTGACATGTAAATTACTGCTTAATTAATATAACTAAGTCATAGACGACACGATTTCCGAAGCAGTAAGGTTAGCTCAGCTCTCGTTATGCGAGTATTGTGTGCTGACCGACAGGCGGCTATCAAGCTTCTATGAATAATATTTTCCGGGTAATATATCTAATTCGAGAAGGGGCTGGTTTTATTGCCTGGCGCAGCCAAAATGGGGAAGTGATAAGGGGCTTCAGAAAGTTTTTAATAAACAACTACAAATGTACCGATAAAATACTAAGGAAGTCCCACTTTAAAATCCATAAATAAATTTAACATGAATTCTTTTTTTATCGTTTCTTATGAATGGAATTTACAACCTTGACAGAGAACAAAATCATTAGTAGAGTAAAATTTATTTTCCAATCTGTAGACTTTTTCTCGCAGACGTCGATATTCTGTTGAAACTTCCACAATCTTTTAGTTCTACTAGTTTCGACCTTTATATCAAGAACACCCGACGCCACATCGCCGAAGGCAAATCACTCTCATTTCGCCGTGTTCGAAACATAAGAAATTTTGTTTTCTCAAGAACAGGTAGTTTGTAGAAGAGACTCCCACCTGAATGCGCCGTTGGAACACAACAAATTGAGCAGCTTTATGCCGATTATCAATCTTTAGAGATATCTCTTGTTCTTCTAAACCTGCATTTTGTACGCCTTCCTCTTACATTCATACAACACATCTCATTCAATATCTCTCTTCATTCAGTGTTTCGATAATCAATCTTTAGAGATATCTCTTGTTCTTCTAAACCTGCATTTTGTACGCCTTCCTCTTACATTCATACAGCACATCTCATTCAATATCTCTCTTCATTCAGTGTTTCGATAATCAATCTTTAGAGATATCTCTTGTTCTTCTAAACCTGCATTTTGTACGCCTTCCTCTTACATTCATACAGCACATCTCATTCAATATCTCTCTTCATTCAGTGTTTCGATAATCAATCTTTAGAGATATCTCTTGTTCTTCTAAACCTGCATTTTGTACGCCTTCCTCTTACATTCATACAGCACATCTCATTCAATATCTCTCTTCATTCAGTGTTTCGATAATCAATCTTTAGAGATATCTCTTGTTCTTCTAAACCTGCATTTTGTACGCCTTCCTCTTACATTCATACAGCACATCTCATTCAATATCTCTCTTCATTCAGTGTTTCGATAATCAATCTTTAGAGATATCTCTTGTTCTTCTAAACCTGCATTTTGTACGCCTTCCTCTTACATTCATACAGCACATCTCATTCAATATCTCTCTTCATTCAGTGTTTCGATAATCAATCATTAGAGATATCTCTTGTTCTTCTAAACCTGCATTTTGTACGCCTTCCTCTTACATTCATACAGCACATCTCATTCAATATCTCTCTTCATTCAGTGTTTCGATAATCAATCTTTAGAGATATCTCTTGTTCTTCTAAACCTGCATTTTGTACGCCTTCCTCTTACATTCATACAGCACATCTCATTCAATATCTCTCTTCATTCAGTGTTTCGATAATCAATCTTTAGAGATATCTCTTGTTCTTCTAAACCTGCATTTTGTACGCCTTCCTCTTACATTCATACAGCACATCTCATTCAATATCTCTCTTCATTCAGTGTTTCGATAATCAATCTTTAGAGATATCTCTTGTTCTTCTAAACCTGCATTTTGTACGCCTTCCTCTTACATTCATACAGCACATCTCATTCAATATCTCTCTTCATTCAGTGTTTCGATAATCAATCTTTAGAGATATCTCTTGTTCTTCTAAACCTGCATTTTGTACGCCTTCCTCTTACATTCATACAGCACATCTCATTCAATATCTCTCTTCATTCAGTGTTTCGATAATCAATCTTTAGAGATATCTCTTGTTCTTCTAAACCTGCATTTTGTACGCCTTCCTCTTACATTCATACAGCACATCTCATTCAATATCTCTCTTCATTCAGTGTTTCGATAATCAATCTTTAGAGATATCTCTTGTTCTTCTAAACCTGCATTTTGTACGCCTTCCTCTTACATTCATACAGCACATCTCATTCAATATCTCTCTTCATTCAGTGTTTCTCGAATTTATTTTGGGTCGAGTCCAGTATTTTTTTTTCCAAGAAAGGTATGACCCACCAATGGTGCGCAGGATGGTTCAGTGAGAGAAAAAAAAAAGCAAGATTCAGGGGCTGCCAAAGAAAAGTATGAGATGGATGGGAATCAAAATGATAGATGATTACAATTGACATTGCATTTAAACCTTTGAAGATTGTTGCTCTCAGGGAAGCTAACAAACGGTAAAGCGTTCCAAAAACAAGAAGTGCGAGAAAAGAAACTATGATAGTAGACGACACGGTTACATTTAACAATTTTTCATAGAAAAACAGTAGAACTTAGATGCCAATCTAGTAGCACTAGTGAATACATGAGGTCAGGAAAATTAGGGAAAAATCTCGTCAGAGCAGTTGCCATGAAAATAATTGTGGAAAAGACAGAGGGAAGCCACATGACGTCGGCGAGAAAATGAGTGAAGGTGAGCTGCTAAGTCAGGTGTAGATTATATTGTAGATCCTTCTTTGAATTTTGTCAAAAGCCTCAAGATGAATAGAACAAATATTTATTGCGCATACGAATGGTAGATATATAAAAGTGTAAAATTTATATATAGAGACGTGTTGATATGCAGACACAAAAGGAAAACAACATGGCTGGTAATCAACCAGAAAATCTAAACACAACTGAAAAGAAAACGTTCATAGACAGTTGAAATTTCTTGGGCACATAATGAAGAAAGATGGCTTAGAGAATTTGACACTCACGGGACATAATGAAGAACAAAGGGATAGATGCTAAACAATCCATGTAACCAACGAGTATTTTTTTTTGTGATTGGATGCATCATTTCACCCTAAACATGACAACAAAGTTATTAACATATAATTGTTATTTAATGTGAAAGTATTGGCTAAAAACTTTATTAAGAAGCAAGAACAATAAAAATTCAGTAACTAAAAAGACATAAAATAAGAGTTAATACTGAATTTAAATACTGGATCAAAGTTAACTAGAAAATCGAAAGAGAGGTTCACTGGTGGGAAGTGCGAGAAAAGGAACTGTTAGCATAGAACTTACACTTAGCCATTTCAACGGTAACATAATGAGATCTTGCTTCCAATCTAGTACTGAGCTTAAATTCATAAAGTCTAAGTACCATAGCTAAGAAATCATTAGAGTAACTACCATGAATTTATCTATAGAATGATCTCATTAAAACTTTTACAGCAGAGGAAAAGTGTCTGAAGCCGAGATGACAAGTCACGTTCTATGACTTTACAGAATCTTTGGATTATACCAAAGATCTCTGAATTTATAGCAAGAGGCCCAGACCATATGCACAGCAATATTCTAAGCATAGGCGAATGTTAGTCTTGTAAATACGCAAGATAGATCTAAACTTATTTATAAATGGAACTTTGTCTGTGTGTGTGTGTGTGTGTCCGTTACTTATAGACTCCGAAACGGCTGAACCGATTTTCTTGAAAATTTATACAGTTGTACTATAAGCATCTGCGAGTGTTCTTAGCTAGGTTTTGTATCTGGGTACTCCCGATAAATATCGAAAACCAATAATCGAAAAAATCGGGTTATAGAAGGAGTGATCCGATTTTAATCAAATTTGATTCATTCACAGAAAAAGACATAAGAAACGTTATTCAGAAGTTTTAAGGTTGCAGTTCTTACAATAGTGCAGAAAATCGATAACATATATATATATATATATATATATATATATAAGGCAAGATGTTTGTGTGTGTGTGTCTGTTTATCTGTCTGTATGTCCTTTATACAAATCCACAATTTTTATCCCATTCTCACCAAACTTCACACAAATATTTTTTAGGCTGAGTCTGAACTCCAGGACCATGAATTAGTTTTAAATATTTCATTACACCCGAGCAACGCCGGGCTATACTGCTAGTTCTTTATAAAAAATATCTAAAAAAATGTCTAGAATGACACAGAGAACCAATTTTCCCAGTAGCAGATCCAGTAGTTTAATCAGTATAATTTTTCCACTTCATGTCAGCGTGCAACATTAGCCCAGGAATGCACAATGGGTCATTCTCTTTGAGGTTGGCCTTAACCACACTGATGGAAGGCAGAAACGGATCTCTCAAATGATTAATAGACATCTAAGATTAATAAAAGACAGCTACAGACGATAGAATTTTATGGGGCATGAACGGATCCTTCACATAGAAGGAGAATTACATTCCGTATTCCTCTCATAGTGTGTGACCTTGACAATGACAGCTGATCAAGATAGATTTCTTCAGTTGACACGAGACACCCTTACCACATCACATTTGGCATTGAATACGCTATAATTTCTCGCTTTTATTTCATTTTTTTATTTGCAATATTCTATTTTACACGTAATTTTGTTATTTTATGCTTTGATTTTTGATTGACAGTGTCTCTGATTTCCACTTGAATTTTTGCCGCTTTGGTCTACCGATTGGAAACATTTGATTCTCCAGGAACCGCTCATAAAGCCAAACTTTTCTTCAAAAGTCCTTCGTTTTCGTTGTTTCTGTTGAAAGACATATCAACCAGTCTAGTGTATTTAATAACAAAATCAATAATATTTAGATAATAACTGTTTTCGTGATAACATAGCTGGGAGAAATAAGGGGAGGTAGATTCATGCCTTTTCCAACGGTATTTGCGCGTAAGTAAATTTAGCGAATTTAACAGGAATTGAAACTCGGCTCTCCGATCTTTAATTCTGAGGTGTCATCCATTGCACCACCCGCATATCGAAGTTCAGTGCATATGGTAAAAAAAAAATTTAAAATAAAATGGTAGATGAATTAACACTTATCTAAGATTATATGAATACATATTTTTTCATCAACGCTTATGTTGATATTGATTTTACACTATCGTATACACTAACGTATGAATACTATAAAATTAGTTTAGAGTACATGTTTTTCAGATTATTTCTGTTTATCCAAACAGTGGGATTTACGTCTAACGTCTGGGTCGCTGTTTAGATAAATACGGATGCCTACCCATACACGTGCAATAGCTGAACAATTCTACAAGATTTTCTCAGATGGCTTGATACAAGTATACATTTTCGGGTATAGTGAGGGAGTAATGTTTAAATTTTTATGAATATTGTTTGGATTGTGATTCGGTGAAATGGAAATTTCTACTGGACATATTCATTGTTTGAAGTGATGCATTTCACCATTTCCTTTTGATTTGTTCAACATATTCGTTGTTGTGTATATTGGCTTGGGAAATTAGTCATTCTTTCAGAAAAGGCGAGATTGTCACAATCAAACTAAACACAATTCTAACAATATTTAAAAAAATAGAATATTACTTTAATTTTTACATACTTTGAATCAAGCCCCATTGTGACATACTCATGCTATGATTATTATTTTGATCACCAGATGGGTATTCATGAACGTACTCAATTTTATAAATCTTGATCAAGCAATGACATCCTCGCCTCTGTACATAAAAACTCGTCCAGAACAATATATATCCTACATTGGCTTTATAAAGTCCCTTCGAAAACGAAATACGTCGGCTAACTACAGTTTTTCTTTTTGTCTGTTTACATATATATATATATATATATATATATATATATATATATATATATATTTGTACCATAAATATATCACAATATATTTTAAATTAAATTTCATAGTTAAATTTTCCATTTTTTTCTAAGTGAACAGTTAGGTGGTTTGAGATGCTGTTACGATAAATAGTGTCAACATTTATTTCTCGTGATACTCTATTTCCTTTTATTGTATCTCTTTGTCCTTTCTTTTTCTCTTTTTTCTTTTCCATTCAGTTTTTTTCTGTTTCCCTTTTTTTCTTTTTTCTCTTGGTTCTTTTTTCTCTTTTTTACATTAACCAATCATCTATCTTTTCTTTATCCTTGCTTTCCTTTTTCTTTTGGGTTCTTTTCAAATGAGCGAGAAATTTTCGTAAATGACCGTTACAAATGTCTACTCTAATATGGCCACGGGAGCGTCTATGTAAAATAAAATAAACGAAAATAAATTTTTTGGTGGGGCTATTTTGAGGATCAACTGTTGTACCATTTGGGTCTGACGAGCTGCGCTAATAATATCAGGACGCGGGGAAATATGTATTACTCATTGTAATAATCTAAAAACGTTATAAATTATATTACTGTTGTGGGGTATTACCCACATAAGATAATGAACTCGTCATAGGACTATATGTAGCCGAGGGTTATTAACGCTCGGTGTTTTGCCGAGACTCTGCGCCTCTGCAACTATGACACTACCTTCGGGTAGAGGGCGCTCTCTGCTCGGAAGCAGAGAGCAAAAACCCAGTCGTGGTTCCGCCGAAGGGTAGAAGCACGACTGGGGAAAAATAGACAGGTATTTTTTGGCCGGGACAAATAGCCCGGAAATCCCAGTCATAACTGGCCATGTTCATATGTTGCCCTTACTGGGAGGGACAACTAAATATAGTTGCCGAGACTCTGAGCAGAGAGTACTAACCTAGTCGTGGTTCCGCTGAAAGGTAGAATCACGACTCGGTAATAATAGACATATATTTTTTGGCCCGGCTATATGTCCCGGAAAACACACTATAAAATGACCTTGTGTCACATCTAATCTTGCGTGGAAAGGTTAGTAAATACCGTTCCTGAGACTCTGTGAGGATTCTAGTAGCGTTCACTGACTGATTTAAAGTACAGTATGCTTTTGAGCTTTTTTGTGTATATCTTGTATCGCTGTATTGTTTTGTCTATTATATGTCTAACCCTACATTGGCGTTTGTTTTATTATTGATGGTCGTAATTTCGGTCCACATCAACTGAAGACGAAGTATTCGAACTCACACAGGAAACGAAAAATTTATACACAGGAAAACTTTCTTACGTTTATCGCCACATCAACTGTCTATTCAAACTTTACATGGCAAAACAAATTTTTCTCACGCCACATCGACTAACGACAAAGTATTCAAACTCGTACGGGAAAGAAATTTTTTTTCTATCGCCACATTAACTGGCGTCAAGATATTCGAATTCATACAGGAATAAAGAAAACTTTCATACCACTATCGCCATATTAACTGGCGACGGACTCCTAAGAACTCGACAGAAAAAAAAATTCTATTTACCAGAACATTCAAAGTGACCATCCCCACACATATAGTCGGTCATATACTTGAGTCTCTGGAAAAACATACCCCAGCGGAACTTGTTACTGGAAAAAATCTGTAAGTAAATTCATTCTATTTTTGACATACGTCTTTCTTCACGGGAAAAAAAATGAAAGAATTTTCTAAAGTATTGCTTCAATTAATGCAAAAGCCGACGAATGGTTACTGTCACATCAACAAAGAATGGAAGGACAGCAACAACAACTACAACATCAACAACAACAAGAGTTACTTATCAAAATATTACAAGGCAAACAATCAGAGAACGACACTGCGTTTTCCCAAAATATCATATATATATAATATCGAATATAAATATTCGAATACGTGCTTGATAACGAAAAAAACTTTCGATGGTTATTATAAGCGGTATAAAGATTTATTTAACGTTGACTGCAGTAACTAGTCAAACGCGAAAAAATACGTTTATTGTTACGAAAATTGGGTACAGCAGAACACAGCAGATCTGTTGATTTTATCCTCCCCAGAAAAATGACAGACTTAGAATTCTTGGAGACTCTTAAACTACTATCGGAACTATTCGGGCCAAATACTTCATTGTTTCAAAAAAGTGGAAATGCCTGAATCTAGTTAACGAAGAACATCAAGATTACCTAACTTTTGCTGCCACAGTGAATAAAAAACACTGTAATGACTTTAAGTTGGCGGAATTATCTGCCGATGAGTTCAAATACCTTGTTTTTGCTCAAGGTCTGATCTAAGCTGGAGATTCAAAAATAAGACGTCGGGTATTGACTAAACTGAATAATGAACCAGAGTTAACACTACAAAAACTGGCAGAGGACTGTCAGAGAGTCATATCTGTAAAGAGCGACTCGAAAAGCATAGAAGAGTCAGTCGTTAGCCATAGTAAAAAAAATCAAAACTAAACAAAAACACTACTCCCCAGAAAGAGAGAAGAAAAAAAGATTTTGACAAATATACGAAAAGACAGGACCCCCCCCCCCCACCGCCCAGGGCCGTGCTACATTTGCGGTAAACTGCATTGGATGAGATTTTGCCCATCCAAAAAGATGTCAAAACTGAGGTAAGTTTGGACAATTTACGTCAAATTGCTGGTATGTAAAAAAACAAGAAGAACAAGAAACAGAGTTAGACAGATACAATCTAATGATAATGAAGATAGCAAATTACGGAAATATGTATGAGGTGAAAATTTTAAATAGAACTTCAGTTAGATTGCGGGTCTGACTTGACGATAATTAACGTACATACATGGCGGCGGCTGAAAAAACCGACCTTATTAAAATACCCAAAAACAGCGCGATCGGTGACAGGAGAAAAATTAGACATTCTGGGTGAAGTATTCTTTATATTTATCTTGAACAGAATGACTAAAAAACTTAAAGCATATGCAATGAACAATACAGTAAATTTATTTGGCACAGACTGGGTTGAGAAATTTAATCTGTGGGATTGTCCATTAAGTATGTTCTGTCGAAAAACTCAGTCTACTACTATATCAAGGAGCGAAGAACTAAAATCTGAATTAAAAGAACAATTTCCGGAAGTATTCATAAGAAGTATGGGAAAATGTACAAAAATCAAGGCTCAGTTGCAATTAAAGGATAATGCAAAACCCGTTTTTAGAAAAAAATGAATGTTCCATTGGCAGCAATTGAACAAATAATAAAGAACTGGATAGATTGGTGGATTCAAAAATCTTATCTAAAATCGATTTTTCAGAGTGGGCAACACCAGTAGTATATGTAAAGAAAAAACGAACCAAATCAGGGTATATACAGATTTTTCAACAGGATTAAATTCATTACTCAAGGATCATCATTATCCGTTGCCGAACCCCGAGGAGATATTTAATAAGCTGAACGGAGGAAAAAATTTCTCTAAAATTGACTTTTCTGGTGCGTACTTGCAAAATGAAATCGACGAGGAGTGCTCGAAATTATTGTGTATTAATACACACAGAGGCTTGTATAAGTTCAGCAGATTAGCCTTTGGTATCAAGGTCGACCCTGAAATTATGGATACTATGCTAGTTGACCTCGATTATGCAACCGCTTATCATGACGATATATTGGTCAGGCGTGAATCAATAGAAGACCACAAAATGCATATCAAAAACGTATTCAGCAAAATTAAAGAATACGAGTTTAATGTAAAAGCCAAATTTTATTTTTTCTACCCCAAATCAAATATCTGGGTTATATTATCGACAAGGAAAGACGACGACCAGACCCGAAAAAAGGCTACAGCTATCAGAGATATGCCGGCTCCGGATAATATACAATCACTACAGAGCTTCTTAGGCTTAGCGAATTTCTACCAAATTTTCATCAAAAATATGCATAACCTTAGAGCACCGCTAAACGATCTTCTTGAAAAAGATAAAACTTGAATTTGGACGCAGGAATGCCAGTCAGCATTTGACTAGATTAAGAGGACCCTGATCTCAGATCTCTCACTGACCCACTGCAACCCAAAGTTGGACGTAATAGTAGCAAGGGATGCCAGTTTTTATAGCATTGGCGCATGCATTTTTCACAAATTCTCTGATGGAACAAGAAAGCCAATAGCCCGCTCGTCTCAATCCCTGCTGCCCGCGGAGAAGCAATATTCTCAAATCAAGAAGGAAGCCTTGAGCATAATCTTTGCGATTACGAAATTTCACAAGTATGTTCACGACAGAAAATCTGTCTTACAAACGGACCATAAGCCTCTGTTAGCGATATATGGTAACAAGAAAGGCTTACCGGTGTACACCGCAAATCGACTAATCCGTTGAGGAACGAATTTACTAAAGTATAATTTTGAAATATAATACCTTTCATAAAAAATATATGCCATGCAGATGGTTTGTCGAGGCTGGAATCCAAAACAAAGAAGACTTTGAAGATTCAATCATAACAACACTTGGAACAGACTATGAAATTAAGAGCAGGATCGCAAATACGGTAAGAGAGCTACCAAGTCCCACTGACGGATATAAAAAGGGAAGCTCTCAAGGATGAATTTATCACATTAAGAAAAATAAAATAAATATGTAAGATTGAATTGTGTCTGAAGTTTTTTCCCTGTGCGACGAAGTGTTACTTTATAATGAGCGGGTGGTGATGCCCAAAACTTTGCAGAAAAAATCTTACGAGACTTTCATTCGGGACAACCAGAGAAAAATACAATGAAAAATTTGATAAGAAGGTACGTCTACTGGACCAACATGAACAGGGATATTACCGACACGATCGACTCGTGTAAAGTGTGCGCATTCGCCGCCAAAGCCCCAATAATAACATGCAAACCTTGGCCTAAAACAGATCAAACTTGGCAACAGATTCACATTTACTTTGCGGGTACGGTTGAAGAGCAGTACTATATCATAGTAGTCGATAGTCACACAAAATGGCCGGAGGTCCTACATTGCAAAATGCTAACGACGCAATGCACTATAGCATTCATCCATGAACCATTCTCGTAACGATGCAATGCACTATAGCATTCATCCATGAACCATTCTCGTGGTTTGGGGCAGTGGACACGATAGTCACAGACAATGGGACACAGTTCACGTCTGGTGAATTTAAACAATTCTGCGAATCATTCCATGTTAACCATATACCGAAATCCAGTACCATCCGAGGTCAAATGGTCAAGCAGAGAGATTCGTTGATACCCTCAAGCGAGCCCTTAAAAAAGCACAAGGCACCCCAACAGACAAGCTGTTGCAACAGTTCCTCCAACTGTATCGGATTACACCAAATCCTAATACACCCACAGGACGCTCACCATGCTGAAGTAATATTTGCCAGAAAGATAAGGTCGGCGTTCGACAAACTTATCCCAAAGCTGGCAAATTTTAAAAAGCCCATCGCGCCTTCCAGGAAACGTTATGTTTGCGGAGAGAACTCTTCAAACTCTACAAGAACAATATGACGTTTCGGGAGGGGGATCTGTGAAGCAGAGTATCGGATACCTTGTGTATATAATTCAAGGATCAAAAACGTACATAAACGCCATCAAAACCAGATGAGGAAATGTCGTTTAAACGACACAGAGGAGTCACCACCTGTCATGACGTTATTTATGAGAACTTTGATCTTGAAGTTCCCCAGGTTTCGCCTAAAAAAGGAGGTCCAACAGGAAAAGAAAGTATACCGATTCCTTCTGTACTGACCCTAAGAGAAAGAAGTCTGAAACAGTTTTCCAGGAAAAAAAACTCTTGGAAGTGGGGTGTTGTGGGGTATTACCCACATAAGATAATGGACTCGTCATAGTATGTAGCCGAGGGTTATTAATGCTCTGTGTGTTGCTGAGATTCTGCGCTGGCATTTGCCTCTGCAACTATGACAGTGTCAGCTCTCTGCCTTCGAGTAGAGGGCGATCTCTGCTTCCGAGCAGAGAGCAATAACCCAGTCGTAGTTCCGCGAAAGGGTATAATCACGACTCGGTAAAACTAGACAGACACTTTTTGGCCTGGCTATATGGCCGGGAAGACACATTATAAAATGACCTTGTGTCACATCTAACCTTGCGTGGAAAGGTTGGTAAATACCGTTGCTGAGCTCTTTGAGCTTTTCTGTGTATATTTTGTATCGTTGTATTGTTTTGTCTAATATATGTCTAAACCTACATTGGCGTTTGTTTTATTATTGATGGTCCTAATTTAGGTCCACATCAATTACTCGGTTAAATTAAATAAATGAATTTAACACTGAGTTCTCTTGAGTTCGTTTCTATCGGAATTTGCCGGTATTGTATACCAAGTGTGCTATGTTATATATATATATATATATATATATATATATATATATATGTATGTATGTTGTGATAAAGCGAAATATATCTGTCTGCGGATGACACACACACACACACACACACACACACACACGCATATATATATATATATATATATATATATATATATATAGGTATAGTTGTCAGTCCGTAAGCGGTGAGGACAATCCAACAAGATTTCCTTAGTATAAATATTAATAGATAAATCTATATAGTGAGCTTGATATATATTAACCAGAGCGATATGAAGTTTATAAATGAAGACTCAACACGTCATATTAGTTGTCTTAGTTTATGACGTGTTGTGCTTTCCTTTATAAACTATATATATATATATATGTGTGTGTGTGTGTGTGTGTGCGTGTGTGTATGTGTGTGTGTGTGTGTTTGTATATATATATATATATATATATATATATATATATATGTACAAGCAGAGACCTGTATCCACAGAAATAACAAATAGACTTAAATAAAGTTTACGTCGTAATGTAAGACCTTAGGATTTCTTCAGCCGACACATTATGAAAGTTGCTCGTAGCCAGAAATGTTAATGATAAAGAGGACATAAAAATTTCTTCTAGAAGGGAAGTTGGAATTCGTTTAAAAACAAAATTTTAATGAAAACAATCAAAATGTAAGGGGGATGTAAGCACATACACACATGTATATATATATATACATATATATATATATATATATATAAATACATATAAATACATATATATATATATATATATATATATATATATACGCTCTATCACCCTGATAGAATGTAAGACTTTGCAAAACAGTAGCTACTCTAGCATATACGCATCGTTTATTCAGCCATAAATTAAAACAATCTCAAATATTGGGAGTGTATAATGATCATATACACGCTAAAACGGCTGCTTCCTTCTTCCGAATGCCCGTATATATATATATATATATATATATATATATATATATATATATATATATATATATACTTGGATACAATATTATTTCATCTATACGTACCCTATATATATATATATATATATATATATATATATATATATATCCAAGTATAGGGTACGTATAGATGAAATAATGTTCAGTATCCACAGAAAAACTATTCTTAAAAAAGCGCTCAATACAAAGTAGAGCTGATAATATTTATTCAGAAATTATAACATGAATAGTTTATAATATCACTACAAATGTATCTATTTTGTTTCGATGCTTCTTGTGTCTTATCAAGTGATTACTTGATAAGACACAAGAAGTGTCGAAAAAATAGCTAATTTTGTAGTGATATTATAACATATACATTTTATAATTTTTGAATATATATATATATATATATAGTCATTCACAGACAGATCTGTTTCGCTGTATCACAGCTCATCAGTACGGTTAGACAGCCGATTGCTTTTTACTCAGGATTGAAACCCGACTGAATTGGCGTCAGTAGGTGATTCTACCTCTGAGCTACGGGCATTCGGAAGAAGGAGGCAGACTTTTTAGCGTGTATATGATCATTATACACTCCCAATAGTTGAAATTGTTTTAATTTATGGCTGAATAAACGATGTGTATATGATAGAGTAGCTACTGTTTTGCAAAGTCTAACATTCTTCCAGAGTGCTCAATCAGGGTGTGAGAGCGTATATATATATATATAATTGTATATGTGTGTGTGTGTGTGGGGGGGGGGGTTATGTTCGTGTTATTCGTTGTTAAAAAATCAATGGGCGATGATAGAATTGCCTATAGTCCAGTTCACGCTTCGTCCCTCTCACTTGAATAGAAGTACAGTTTCCTCTCTTGTTTTCTGCTTAGTATTGGTTTTTAGGTTCTTTTTAACATTTTCTCTTTCTCTTTAACTATTTTAAGTCTTAATGCCATAATCGTTTTGCTTGGGGTGAATGGATTAAAATATATATATATATATAAGCCGGTTTCTCAGTTTGAAAATGACTCTCTCTATCTAGAGAAGAGAGGTTAAAGAAACATAGAAATAAAAAAAATTTAATTAGAAATAAACAAATAATATTGAACTGTTATATAATATTTGTCAATCAGTCAAGTGATACATGTATCGCTTGGGCGATCATGTCTCGAAAGAGACATGATTGACTGGGCAGAAAATTATCCCACAGTAGGTTGCCATTACATTTTGCGGTAGACTGGTTACCAACCAACGCCATAGAACCCAATTCCTCCTGTTATTTAACCTATAACTGGAGGGAAAAGACGGATTAATCCATTTCCCAAGTGTATTTGTGCGTAAGTGAATGCAAGGAATTCAACTGGAATTCGAACTCGACTCCCCGATTTCGCGTTCCCAGCCGATAACCACTGCACCACAGGTAGTATCCATTCACCTAAAAAGCAACAGAGATGTGTTTCTAGAGAAAGATGCTGAGAATCCCATGAGCGTGTAAGCAACGAATTAATCATGAGTAAAGTAAAAACAAAAAAGGTAGTTATATTTGGCACCAGAAAGAAATATCTGAAATTAATTGGACACAAAATGAGGAATGGGCGCTTATAGAATTTGACTCTCACAGAACATAACATTGGAAAAAAAACAGGTGAAAAAAAAAACAGAAGTGATGAGCTTGTACGAAAAGTTGGCCATTCAAAATATAGGAAGGAAAGTAAAAAGACAAAATTTATTGAGAGCTAAAAGAGGCTGAATGTTGTGAAGAACCATAGACACTGACGTCCTGAAGTAAATAGATTTTTGCTGAAGAGTCGTTTGCTAGCCTCACGATCAACTGGTCTTGACTTCAGAGTTGTCATTCATAGTTACTAACCAAGAACACGAGTGCACAGTCTGTTCTTTTGTTTAGTTCATAGCTGGATGGGTGGAAGAAAAAGTATGTTCCTTTATTTTCAAGGAGTGTTTTTACGAAAATGAAATTTCACCCAGGATTTGAACTCATTACGAGGATTGCATTGTCTAACACGGTAACTAGTACCCCAATTCACCGGAAACAAACCCAGATTATGTCTTATAGTCAGCGCATCATCTAGAATAACAAATAATCTTCATATTATAGACTAACTATACAACAGTAACAATTCGCAAGTGTCCCTTAGAAAAAAAAAACTTCAAAATCTAGCGTTTGATACGGAGAAGAAACAATATGATCGTTTATACTGTGGCATCTATTTGCTGTTTTTAATTTATTTTATTCTTCTGTCATTACTTTTACAAGGTAACGACACCTTCTATTGTATTCGCTTTCGATTCACTTCCAATAACTTTTATTGTGTCAGATTCTCGACAAATTTATCTTTTGAATTGTTCGGCAAAACTGCAATTTAGAGACGCACGTTTGCTGATAGTATTTTTAATTTAGATTCCGTTGCATTCCGTAAACAAACAACGGACCATGGAAAAAAAAACATCGGAATATTACTCCCAATTCCACAAGGCACTTCTTCGTCTTATAGTGTAATTTATCAATTTGAAATACGGATTTCCTCATTCTATTTCTTTGTTTTTTTACTTATTTGTTGTCACTATTTGCTGGTGTAGTTGCCTTGTTCTCACTCGCGGTAATGGTCACTGTTCGAATTCGGATAAAAGCAACGATTTTGTATCCTTATTTTGAAAGTAAATTGGACTAACCTGCTTGAAGTTTGTTTTTTTAATCATTTCACCCAGAGCAAGGCAGAAATGCCACTGATAAGCAGGGGGCTACATAACTGTAAAAAGATTAATTAGAAAAGAGTGAGGAGTACAAACTAGTTAGAAAGAAGCAATAGAAAGCTGAGAATGCAGGTGCGATGACAGGTACATAGGTGGAGAGAAAGGGAAGGATATACGGGGGTGGGGAAAGAGCTAGAGTCCAGTGGTTAATAGATGAGTATTGACATTACATTTAAATTTCTGGAGTTTGTAGCCACAGGCGGGAAGTGCGAGAGTAGAAGCTGCAGGAGTAGAATTGTTGTCTGCATTTGGCTAACCTAACTGTGAATGGGTGTGACCCAGTTGCCAATCTGGTTGCACGAGTAAACACCTGTTGAGGAGGCACCAGTGACTTAAGTTCGTCCGACCGTTTGAAATATTTTTTCTTTGTCTTTAACACTATGAAATAATAATATTCGGTTACAAAATGATTTAAATTTTACTTTTTACCGTATTTAGATTTATTTAGTTTTTCTTCATTTTTCTTTCTTTCTTTCATTTTTAATTTTTATTATCTTTATTTCTATTTTTCTTTTTTCTTCTTTTTTCTATTTGATTTTTGTTTTCTTTTCATTCTTCCTTCTTTTCTTTCTTTTTTTCCTTTTTCCTTCTTTTCGTTCTTCTTTTTTTCATTCTTATATTTTTAATTTGTTTTTTCGTTTATATTTTTCGTTCCATTTTTCTGTTTTTCGTCCTAACATTCATTATTTTTATAAGATATCCCAAGTGTCTAGATTTTGTTTTCTGTTTGTTCTTTCTTTTTTTTTGCTTTTATTTTATTCATTCTCCTTTCCTTTTTCATAAATATACATAGACTTCGTTTTGCTTTTTTCATTCTTTCTTTTTTCTTCTTATTAAATTCTTCGTTTTTTTCTTCTCATGAAATTCTTCGTTTTTTTTCTGGGTTTCTGTTTATTTGCTTCGTCTTTCTGTTTTGCATTTCACATTTCCTTTTTTTATTCTGTCCTATTTTCATTCATCTCTGTTTTCATTCATCTGTTTTAGTCTTCCGTTTTCTTTCTTTTGTCATTTCTATTATCCCTTTTCTAATTTATTTGATTCCTTCTTTTTTCATTCTTCTTTTGACATATGCACAATATCTTTAGCTTTCCTTCATTTTCTTCCTCTTTTGTTTTGTTATTATAATTCATTTTATATTCCTCTTATTCTTCATTTTGCTTTCTTTCTTCTTAGTTTTGACTTCATGCCATCTTTTTGCCACCATTTCTTTCTTTATTTTTGATTTTTTATACTCTCCCTTTTATTTCTATGATTTAATTATTTCATTTTCCTTTTACTTTTAATTATTTATTTATCTTATTTCTTCCTATTTTCATTTTTTTTAGTTTATTTTTCTTTCCAATTTCTTTTACTACCAGCCTTTCTCTTATGAAGTAATTATTTCATTTTTTAATTTTAATTCTTCCCTTAATTCTTTCATTCATTTTTTTCTTTCTTTGTCAGAATTTCTATTCATCCTTTTTATTTAATCTTCTCTTTTTGTTTCTATGAATTATTTCAGTTCTTTAAAACTTTATAAGATGTAACTGGCCCTCAGTTCGCCCGGCGGTAACCAGTTGTGATACCGCACAGGGCACGCTAGCCCTTATGTAACGCTCGTTCCAGATGAGGGTCGTGACGATCCCAGTTGTGACACTGCCACCCGGTCGCGGCGATCCCGTCCGATGACGTCGCCACAAAAGCTGGACTACAGGACGTCTTTTGCAACAACGGAGCACTGTCCGACGTTGTGATTAGATTCCAGAAGTCTCGTCGTGCAATTTCAATAGTCGTCCCTCTTAGCCGATCCGGACACTTATGAGTTGAAAAAAATAAACACAACACCAAAAAAAGTTAATAAAATAAATGAACGAAGTCGAACACGCCTGGAGAGCTACGTAGAATGTCTTTATATAAAGAAAAAAAAATGTCTGTCTTTTCCCAAGAATACAGTTGTCGAAAATGATATACAATCGTCGAAAACGATGTTTACAACGGAGAGAGAAAGTTCGCCAAAAGTATCAAAGCTTCTAATCGTTAATTGAAATGTTTACTCTAAGTTTTGTTAGCGTTGAAATGTACTTCTAAAACAATAATGTCCTTTCAGGTTCTTGATGGAATCTGACGGAATGTGCCGAATCGGAGCGGCCGCTGGCGGAGTGTGTGGGGGTACTGACAGCGGTGGCGCTCTGCCCCAAATCTGAACAGTTAGCTCGCCAGCTGAACTTTTCGCGTCAAGCATCTATTTTTATAACCAATTTCGATCCTCTCCGGGGATCCGGACGGCCCACAGTCTTCGGCCAATGAAAATCGGTCTTCGCCCACTCGATTTGCTGATGTCTTTAGCTCAACGAATGAGATTTTGCCAACTCACATCGGAGCTTGATTCTATTTTAGATTCGCACGGACTCGATGTACTCACCAGCGGCTCTGACCTTGGGTGACCTTATCAAATCACTCTGACACTTGTTTCGTCTACGCGTTTTCAGAATAGCAGAATACATTTCAAATCTAAGAGAAATCCATATTGAACATAAAAGAGGCGAAAATCATAAAAGACGAGAAATGTATATTTATCCAAAATAACTTTATTTTATGTTTCCGTGCTTTTAGAAACACTTGATGGTACTAAAATTATTTTTGTTTCCTAAGCTCACATCGCGTGACGCAATAAAACCCTAATAATATCACCAATATCAATTTCTCTATCCCTTGTTTTAAACCAACCAAAGGAAAGCATCACCGTGGGAGAAGGGAAAGCATCACCGCGTGAGATAGTGTCACATTTGGAAAAGATACCAAGAGAAAATGTATTGAGAGCGACAATAGACAGAGCCAAGTGGAAGTTCATGATCACCTACGTCCTGAAGACGGCGCATGAAGATGAAGAAGAACTGATACGGATTATAATCTTGACAGGAGTAGAAAACAAAAGTTCAGAACAGAGGCCAT
Source organism: Ascarosepion bandense (assembly GCA_037127315.1). NCBI lineage: Eukaryota > Metazoa > Mollusca > Cephalopoda > Sepiida > Sepiidae > Ascarosepion > Ascarosepion bandense. The sequence continues at coordinate 379,234 of JBBBDQ010030031.1, forward strand.
CAGGAAGGTCGTTAATGAAAAAAAACAAAAACAAAAAAAAAAAACAAAACAAAACAAAACAAGTAGAACCAGTGATCTATGTACTCACTTTCCAATCTTTTAATAAGAACTTCTTTTTATTTATACGCGATACAGAAAAGGAAATAGAGAAGGTGTAATCTGAGATAAAAGCATTTGTTTGTGTCAAGGGATTAAATCATGATTTCTGTCTTAACGATCTATTGACGACAAATTCGTCGTTAAGATGCAACTCACCTTTTGAAATTAAAATATTTCTTTAATAATTGTAATCATTCTAAAATAAAATAAAAATAGTTCATATTCTCTTAATAAAAAAATCCTATTAAACCCAGACTGTAATTAGTAGCCGATAAGGAAACAGACAGATAAAGATTGCGACAGAAAATGGATTAAAGTGGAGCTATATTAGATAAAGATATTTGTTTGTTGTGAAGGGTTAAAGCCTGTTTAATGACTTAACGATCTACTGAGGCCATTCAAGAAAATTAATAAAACACTACATAATTTTTCTCATAACTTGGAATAGTTATGGTTTAAAAAGTATAAAGTTCAGTCATAAAAATTTCATTACTAAATTCAGGTAATTTAAACGGGTCTTTTCTTAACAGGAATAGACATTATCATGCATTTATATATGTATGGTTAATATTTTAATCTTTGGCAGGGGTTTGTATATTCATTAGTCGACTAAGGCTTTTCTTATTATCTAAAACTGGATTCTTCACATGAAAGCATTGATCTTTTATCACCTTTTGCCAGCGTGGAATGAAAAATAAATACTTTCTTCTCCGTTTTTATCGTTTCGACAAATATCTACGAGACACGGTAATTAGGCGAGGAAAGAGGGAACCTCAATCGCGCTTTCTGGAATGAGGTCAAAGTAACAGACAAGAATTCGAACAGGAAAGTCCGCAAGGTGAAAGAAGTTGCACACATGAACTTGTCAAAACAAAAGAATCAATATTTGGAGCAAACGAATATTTAAATGTCACATCGCCAAACGAGAAACGTATAAATAGTTTTGACTCTTATAAGCTTCCATAACAAAGTTCGAAGTAAGGCCAATTTTCTGAGAAAAGTAAAGGTAATTTCTTGTTTTTTTTAATGTTCTCAGCTGACAAGCGAGAAACATTGATATTCAGTTTCTTCAACTTTTGAAGTGTAAGTAAGATCAGAGCTGAAAATGGAATCGGCAGATCGAGTTCAAACCCCGGCTTAGACGGTTGCGTTCATTTCGAGGTAAAGTCTTAGGAAAAGATTAGTATACTAAATACTAGAAGATTAGTATACTAAATTAGTAAGGATGACACAAAACTCTATCTCTGGTAGGAGTAATCAATCCAATACAAAGGTGATTCTGTATTCAAAACATTGATGCCAAAGTAAAACTACACCCTACATTTCACCAAGAACAGCCATGGCGATTTGATATTTCTTCTTCTATGTGTCCCTGTCACTTCAGGACGTATGCGATTGTGACTTTCCACGTTTCCCTGTCCCTAATGGGTCTGAGCACGCCTTCTCTTACACCTCGCAACCCACGTTCCGCCATCCACTTGATTAGGTCCTTCAAATATGTTATCCGTTGCTTTCCCCTGTTTCCTTCCTCTCTATCTGGCCTGTTAGTATCAGGTTCTCTAAGCCCTCCTTCCTCATCGCATGTTCCAGGAACTTCAGCTGTCTCTTCCTGATGCTCAGTATTAATTTTCTTTTTGTTTTCATCATTTCTAAGATCTCATCATTGCTCACATGCTCGATCCATGATATTCTCAGCATCCTTATGTAGAACCACGTTTCAGTTGCTTCAATGTTTTTCTTCATCTTTGTCCAGCATTCATTGCCATATTGAAGAACGGACAGCACATTTACAGATATTAAAAAAAAACGAAAAAATGGAAAATACGACATTTTGAGAAAGAGAGAAAAAATGCAAATTAAATTTTGCCGGTCCGATAAAATAGACGAATGATTCCTGAACGATTGGGTGTGCCTCATTGGTGCGGCGAAAAAGGCTAGCAGGTGAGGCGGGATGATAGAAAAATAATAAAAAGATTAGAAACACTTTTTAAAAAATATGTGCGGAAATTAAATATGATTTCAAAATTTAGAATATTATTATGGATTACTTGTTATTGCATGCCTGATACTCAGTAGAAATGTTTTCACATAATTATCGACCAATTTTATCATTGTGATATTTTTATATTATATCCAGTATAAAATATATAGTAACTACGGTTCGCAAACTGAAGGAGAAAGTTATCAAAGTTATCTGACTTCGAATCCGTGGTTATCTTCCTTTGAACATCTCTCTCTCTCTCTCTCTCTCTCTCTCTCTCTCTCTCTCTCTCTCTCTCTTTATATATATATTCTCTATCTCTCTGTATGTTCTTTCGCTGTGACTTCCCTTTGGTGAGGCGTGAGTAAATTTTGATTCTGAAGACGAAGCTCAGTGGGGAAAAAAAAATTGGTAATCACTGAAACAGGTAAAAAATCTTTAAGCTTATTTTACCGTTAACTGTGAAATTGAACTCCATGCAATTTTATCGAACAAATATTTTTATTATTATGAAACCAGTTAATTTTCCAAAGAACATACAAAATTTATTTATTTTCAGCATCAATTGTTAAGACAATTTAAATTATTTTCCGTGACCAATTCCTATAATACAAGTTCAAATCATTTATTCATCATCAATTATTAAAATAAATAGATAGAAGTCTCTGATAATCCAAAACTTGCCCTTCGGCATGGTGCTACTTCCAATACACTTCTGGTATTGCCACTGAAGACAACCCCTGAGCTCAAATATTCTTAGTTTTAAAACACTATTTATATTTAGTGGTAAACTAGTTTTGGTGTCTTTTTTAACGCGATTGGAAATATATCTTATTCGAACATTTTTTTACAGCTATGCGTGTGACCAATTTGAGACAATACGACATTTTCATTAAAAGCCGTTATTGATGAGTTATATAGGTTTACTGATATTTTCGATTTTGTTTTTCCATTCGAGAAGGTTCTTTGATTCTGATTGTATTTTCGTTTATTTCTTAACTTTTGAATTACTTATTCATTCATTGGTCATTTAGTTCTAAGCCTTAAAAATCAGGAAGTTCCGTTGTGTATATATATATATATATATATATATATATATATATATATATATATTGAAACATGGTTCAATTCGTCTAAACCAAAATTGCCTTGCATTTCGAAAATAGAAAAGTAAACAGCAAAGTCGACAATTAATGAGATAAAATAGAAATAATGAATAAAACATTATAGCACAAATCAGAAAATTAGAATTGAAATATATAAAATAGAAATAACGAATCAGATTTTTAAAAGAGAAAAAAAGAGAAAAAATCCATTTAATCTTAAATAAGCAAACGCAAATTTATGGATCGCAAAACTAAAACTAAAATGAAGACAATGAGTCGTATTATTTTTTGTCATCATTTTCGTTCTTCCCAGCTCACTGTTTTCGCCTACATTCGCCATTACCAAATTTTGAACGGTTAATCTTCAGTCAAAATAAAACAGCGTCCGTAAATTTACAAAACGCGGCAAATGCGTTGACACGTAAACGAAGATAAATGATTTAGTTCGTAACGAGAAAGCGAATGTTTATTTATAAACTTTAATCTCAGCAAAATATTACTCCATCAAATTGCGGCCGTTATCGATTCAATCTGAAGACTGGTATTTCATTAAATTTGTCGAATTGGAGAGGTTCAGTATGAAGCAACTAATACTAAGCACACATTATTTTGCATTTAATTGGTGTAAATGATTATTATTCTATTTTGTCTATGTTTTATGTCTCGTTGGCGATCATGACTCTCTACAACTTCCCTTTCTTTGTAACTGTCATTATTTCTTTTTGTTACCTCTCTTATTTCGCCACTGATTTACTCACACCAATTAGTTAGATTATGCGCTGTATTTTTACTTGTACTTTGATTGGTCATCATAGACTATGTAACAATGTCATCCATATTGAGGGGTTTTGATTAGTTTTGACTTTTTTTAAAGCTCTTCATCTAGCAAACAGCACCCTGACTTAACAAGACACAAGAAGCTTAAAAGACAATAGGTAATTGGTAGTGATTTTATAGTATATTTATGTTATAAATTTTAAATGAATATTATTTGCTCTACTTTGTATAGAGCACGCTTTTAGAATTTTTTTTTTTTGAGGGAATATATCGGAATTTTTATAACATCCATACTCACTCATAAGTTTGTAGAGAATTCCGTAAAAGCGAAACATGATAGATGTACAAGCACCTCATATATGTTTTTTTCATTCTCACAGATTACGATCCATATTTGATCTGTATTTGATTCCAGTTCATATATACAGTCTGCCAAAAATCTATATACATTCAAGAAATGAAAAACCAAAACCTTGTACATATATATATATATATATATATATATATATATATATATTGTAATAATAAATTTATTCCGTCATCACAAGATTAATAGAAGTTACTTTTTGATTCTACAATTCCAAGTGATGCTCAAAATGGTGGCCAGCAAAATACTTTGTAGAGCAGTACAGCAAAATACTTCGTTGAACAAAGTGCCTCGTGAGATTGGTACAAATGCATTTTCAATTTCTTGCCTAAGAGCCGTCAGTCTAATCGGTTTTTGCGACATACAACATAATTTAGTGTCTCTCATAGATAAGGGTTTGCAGCTATTTAATCTATAAAATATTTCTGAATTGTGCACGCATGATTTTGGCGGGATATATATATATATATATATATATATAGTCATCCGCATATATATATATATATATATATATATATATATATATATATATTCTAAACATATACTGTTAAATATAAGAGACAATGAATGTCTATTATGTTTAATCATGAGCCGTTCTAAACGTCGTATTTTGGCTTTAATTTAATTTAAATCGTCGGTAATGGTGAATGTTGCTGTATTAAGGTCTTAATAACCTCTTTGAAAGCTTAGAACCAAATGAATAAAAAATTATCCAAATGTTGGAGAATTTTTGTCTTTATTTTCAACTGAAATTAAAGCCAAAAAACGACGTTTAGAACGGCACATGATTAAACATAATAGACATTCATTGTCTCTTATATTTAACAGCATATGCTTAGAAAATTATTTGCTGCCTCGATACAATATATATATATATATATATATATATATATATATATATATACTGTTCAATATAAGAGATAATGAAATATATACTGTTAAGTATAAGAGACAATGAATGCTATTATGTTTAATGTGCCATTCTGAACATCCTATTTTGGCTTTGATTTCAGGTGAAAATAAAGACAAAGTTCTCCAATATTTGGATAATTTTTGATTAAGTTGGTTCTAAGCTTTCGGCTTGCTTGAGCCATTTTAAGAGAGGTTACAAGGACGTTAACATTAAAACGTTTGCTTTACAACCATGCTTGGGGTGAAATCGATTAAAAAAAAAACATCAGGCCATTTTTATAATATTATTATTTGATATTTTATTTACTTTTCAGTTTCTGAAAGAAAACTTTCGCATTATCTTTATTCTATCAGAATATCCTTTCTGTCTTTTGTTACAGCACACGAACCAGGTAAACTTTCCTAATCAAAGCTGGCATGACGTCAATTTGGAAATCAGTGGAATTTTTCGTCTTTATAATATCTGCTTGCGTCCAGTCTTATCCGTCTGCTCAGGTCCATTTGTGTTTCAGTCAATTTACGCTGCAACCCTGCTGGGTGAACCTTTGTTACAATTTAAATATCCCTCGCGAGGGTCAAAGCAAAGCCAGTGTGTAGCATGTACCGCAGTTTAAATTATAGCAAGGTAGAGATGAGATGTATTTACGTCTTTCGCAAAAGTATTTTTACGAAATCGTGGAGGAATCCTTCTACTCGGTTTTTTGTTAAACGTTCAAATTCAGAGTGTCAGGTTTCGATACAACCTCATGAAATAGCGTTGCGGGACTGCTCGTAATTCGGCCGATTTGAATAATCTCATACCTTTTATGGAAAGAATAAAATTCAATAAAATAAGACAATGTAGGATTAACAAATAACATTAATTTTATGTAACAAATTAAAAGAAGTCCGTTGAATGTAATCCCTTTGTTAGTAAAGATCTTGGGTAGACTATAACCTATATTGTGTACGTATGTGAAAACAGTGAAATATGGTTGCATGTGTTTTAATGAGAAAGAGTCATTATAGGTATGTATGCATAGTAGTAGCGTCAGTAAAAGAAATAGTTAGAATTTAGTGATTATTGTGAATGTTTTCGTCGTAGTTGAGGCAGTCTCTTTGTTGTTTGGTCAGTGCTGGGTTTAGCGTTGCTTTTGCGTGTTGACAGGAAAGGGGACCTTGACTATCAGCAGTTAAAGTGTAGTGGATCTTGGGGGCATTTATGAGTTTCGTTTTGGTGTCGAACTTCGTAATGTTTATAATTTTTTCTAAGAAACCGATTCTATGTTGCATTATGTATACAACTATATCCGCGTGATATTTTGTCATAATCTAACTAATATATAATGACTATAAAACACCTTTCTTAACTTGTATTTAATGCTTTTGTGGTTAAATTCTTAGGCTTTAAAATTTAAGAACTTTATTGCGTGTTATTTGTTTATAGATACTTCGTAAATCGCATTGAAAAGAAAACTAATAGTGAGCATCAGGAAGAGACAACTGAAGTTCCTAGGACATGCAATGAGGAAGGAGGGCTTGGAGAACCTGATACTGACAGGGCAGATAGAATGAAAAAGAGACAGAGGAAGGCAACGGATAACATATTTGAAGGGCCTGATCAGGTGGATGACGGAACAGGTGGTGCGTGGAGTAACATGAGAAAACATATTAAGGGCCACCAGGGATAGGAAGGCGTGGAAAGCCATGATCGCCTACGTCCTGAAATGATAGGGAACTTAGAAGAAGAAGAAGAAGAAGAAGAAGGTGCGTTTTAATGTTTTTGCAGCAATTGTACTAGATATTTTAGTTAGCACAACAAGTGTAAGTAATGATCTAGACCAGCATTCGAACCTTGACTCGCCGATATCTCGTTCAGAATATCAAAACCGTCACACTACCTGCAGATCCAAAATTTACCTGGAAAGATACAATTAATTAAAATGTTTTGCTGCTGTTTTTTATGAAATTCTCAGGAAGACTGGAGAATGGATAGATCAAAACTCGGAAAAATATCAATAATTAGAAAAAAATATTACAAACTATTTCCTTCTTTGTCATGGTGCTATAAATAAAACATTCGAATTCTGTTCTGTCTGCTTTATTTATGGATATTCTTGGGGATCACCCCTTTATTGTACAATAAATGGACTCGTCTAAGGTGTACAAATAATCCTGCTACACAGAGAGCAGAGGTGGTAAAGCAAGTTGTAAAAGTGATTGTCAGAGATCAGTTGGGTAGTTGGACTGCCACTTAGTTGATAAAGAAAGTGAACATAAAATAGGCTGCGCTAGAGGTGGTTTCAGCCCACTACAAGTTTCTACAAAACTAAAATACTGACCTGAAATGTCGACATATTTTAAAAAAGCCTTATGAGATCAAGAACTTCATATGGATATGCTGTATGGCACTAAATCCATTCAGATTGATAAAAACACTGTTCAAACGCAAGTACTGAAAGACAGGAAAACCTCATTGATAACAGAGAGCTGGATTGCTATGTGATATCTGTTCTTCTGTATGACAGTGAACGTTTAACGATCTCTTCAAGGAGAGGCTTGAAGAAGCAGAAATGCGGTTTTACAGAAGGATGCTGAGGATACCATGGAATGAGCAACGAGGTGTTCAAGAGGATGGAAACGAGAAGAAAACTCATACTTAATATAAAGAAGAGACAGATGAGGTTTCCTGGACATGTAATGAGGAAGGAGGGCCTGGAGAATTTAATACTCAAATGACGGATAGAGAGAAAGCGAGACAGGGAAACGTAGCGCGAGACCTACTTGATAGGCCTGAGCAAATGGATTGCGTAAGAGATACCAAGAGGAAGAATTTTAAGAGCGACAAGAGACAGAGTCAAGTAGAAATCTATGATCGACTACGTCCTGAAGAGACACGATAAATGAAGAAGATACAACCCCATTCTTAGTTTAAAATGTTTTTTATTGAATGACACATGTAGGTCTTCGCGAGATCTTATTCTTTGAAATGCGTAAACTGTCGCTAGAGAATCACAAACAAGGTCAGTCAGTTAAGTGCCATACGTGACACACGCTTGGGCGATCATGTCTCGAAAGCGACATGACTGACTGGGCAGAAGATTATCCCGCAGTAGGTTGCCATTGCTTTCTGCGGTAGACTGGTTGCCGACCAATGCTATAGAACCCAATCTGTCCTGTTATTTAACCCATAACTGGAAGGAATAGACGGATTAATACCTTTCCCAAGAGTATTTGCGCGTAAGCGAATGCAATGAATTCAGCTGGAATTTGAACTCGGCTCGCCGATTTACCGTTCCGAGTCGATACCCATTGCACCACAACGTACATCCTACAAACAAGGTACTCTGTCAAATAAGTAAAATCATAACAACTGAAAACTTTCACCAGCTCCATAAACTTACATGGCGATGTTAAAGGTAATTTTTTGATTTGTTTCCCGAAGGCCTTTACCCCTTCAAATCTTTCCAAAACATCCTTATTTCCGTGCAAATGTCAATGCTGAACTCAAATCGATAATTGTTTATTGACGAAACCTACCTTTTCTTAAGTTAACGACCAGAAAATATCGAAATTCTTGGCACTGTTTATCTCACCACGTAACCACGCTTCAAAAATGTTATTCACTGCAGAACGATTTCACGCGTTGTTTGCCGATTTCTCGGCCTATTTACTTTCTTTTTGCAATTACTACGCAGAAATTGAGTTCCAAAACCAAACAAATCACGGAGTAATTGCTCAAAGGAAGTAAATAGGGCGAAATAAGTATCCTACGCCTCAAGTCATGTAGCGGTGAATCAGATGTGAGAACGGTGGTAAAAGGTGAGATATATTCCGATTTTTTCTGGTCAATAACATGAAAAAATGTAGGTTTCTTCAATGAACAATAATCGATTTGAGTTCATCATATGCATTTGCACAGAATTAAGGATGTTTTGGAAAGATTTGACGGGTTAAAGGCCTTCGGGGAACAAATCAAAACTTCACTATGTTAAATAACTCGAAGAGAAATAATGACATAAGAAATATGCTGACGCTCCATGCTGACGTTTTATGCTATTTTGATAAATAAAAAGCAAGCCCCTATCAATAGTGGAAAAAGTGTTATCACCAAGAAGACTTGAGAAACCTCTTTTCACAAAAAAATTGATTTAATCGAGAGATTTCATAAATTGCAACCAAAAGTAACATTGGCTGTTTGGCCAGTGAATGCAGAATATTCCCTTATAAGGAGACAGCCCAAATTACCATTAATATTAACATTCGGGACCTCTAATTAAAAGCCATCATTTAGCCAAGGTCATCAATCAGTTGATATAACATAAGCCAGTAATTCACTGCCGATTAACACAACTCTAGTGCATTGATTAACGATGTCATTTATACTCAGAGCTATTGAAAAGTTCATATGATTGCAAGAAATAATACTTGATTCTATTAAACTTGTGAACTGTCCTAATGATAACAATAAATTTTCTGTTTTTGACAGCATATTGAATCTCTCTGCTCTTATTGCAACTCTGTGAGTTGAATTTCAAATAGCGGTTAGCAGCATTTTATTCATTGTCCCCATAAAAGGAACAACTAGCGAATCAATACATTTCGAAATATTTTATTTAAATAATTGTCTATTATAACTACTTGGTTAGGCTACTAGGCGTGACGATTGTTATAAATACTCATGACTGACTCCAATAATAAATAATTTCCCCAGTTTTTAATTATCTATCGTTAAGAAGAAAAATATTATTAATCATTTTTTGGAGTGATGCCTCAAATTTTGTAGAAGACGACGAAAAGAGTTGTTTGACTTTTCAAAGATTTCATGTCGTTTGAAATAATGTCGCTGATTGGTTGATATGTGCGAATGCGGAAATTTCAATCGGAGCCTATTTGTACACAAAAATTAGCTAATTGAGATCTTAAGTGATATTACGAAATCTATTGAAGGTTTCTTCAATTTTTACCCATTCTTTTACTCAATATTTCCTTTGTTTCAATTTTTTTCAATATCTACTGTGAGTGTAAAATCAGCCAAGAATTCTTTTCCCTTCGTGTCCCAAAAATTGCAGATTCTGCTTTCAGATATTTTCCTCCATTTTCCGTCCATTCGTATTCCCTTTAATACTTCTTTATTAGTTTTAGACTCTGATAAGTTTATTCTTCGTATTACTCGGTAGAACCACAAATCTGTATCGCTTCAATTTACTTCTTCCTTTGTGAGCATGCATTGTGAATATAGCAGTTTAGCTCATTTTATTTCGTAACTAAGAATATTTTCTACTCTCGAAATATTTTTCTCGGCTTCTGAAATGTTTCTTTCTGTTTTCCTTTGCGCTTTCGCCTTCGGACTTCTGTATTATTCTTTCATTCGTCTGTTTTTTATCCAAATTCACTTTCATATCAATTAATACAGACCGGAGAGCACAGACGATCCGAATAATAACAGAAAGAGCAATGTAAAGACTGAAGGACGGGCATTACGTTTTATAGATGACACGAAACTATTTGACCAGGGATCGATTTAAACTGGTAGGAAACCGAGATCTATTTAGAAAGAGTTTTAGAAAAATACAGATCTCATAATGTAAGCAAACCGAGAGCATAAATATGAAAAGTAAATACAGCAAATATACAAATGGACACACACACACACACACACAGAGTGAAACCGATGAAATGTAACCGCAATTTCTACTCCAACAGCTTCTTTCCTCGCACTTCCCGCCTGTGGAATTCCCTACCGCATGCTTGCTTCCCCGACGGCTACAACCTCCAGGAGTTTAAATGTAAGGTCAATAGACACCTCCTAACACACTAACTCACACCCACTCTCTCCAACTCTCTCCCTATGACCATCCTACGTCATCTATCACCCTCCTTCTGACATTTACTATACCCAATCCCTCTATGTCACCCCCTGCGCTATAGTGGCAGTGGAATGCCTTGCTTGGGGTGACACGATTAAATATATATATATATATATATATATATATATATATATATATATATATATATATACATATATGGACCCTGTAATTAGCTGGAGACTAATAGATTCAGCCTGTATTCCGAGGAATTTTCGTGATAGGTGCTGTCTGTGTCTGCTAGAAAAAAATTAATATTAAAGTACCCCAAACAACACCTACTTCTGAATTTTAGAAAGGAATTCATTAGTAATTGCCGCCATAATGCGAATTTTGTAAACTTTTAAATTTTAAATTCTGTTTTTAGTTTTTACGAGATTAAATATAAATTTAACTGTTTTTGATAAATTAATTTAATTTTTAAATAGTAATTTTAACTCTTCTACCTTCCTCTGTCTCCTTTGACCTTTATAGAATATGGATTATTTACTAATTTAACCCCCGATTTCTTCTGCTAGTATATTTATCTTTTTCACAACTTAATTTTTATAAATTTTTATAAAAAGTTTTTAAAATTATTTTTTTTAAAAATTTAATTATATCTTTATTTAATTTTTATTTATAATTTTATTTTATTTTTCAATTTTTAATTTTAATTTATTTTTGTTTTTTCTTATTTTTGTTTATCAGTATCTATATTTATCATTAATTAGATTAACTTCATTTTTAAAAATCTTAAGCTGCTAGTCGAACCAAAATAGGCGCCTTTTCGCCTCAGCACGGAACAAGTGTAAAAAAGTACTGAACGAAGCTAAGAGGGCGTTTGCTACCAGAATTAGGCAACGCATAACATCTCCTAAGTTTGACTCCAAAGATTACTGGCGTCTCTGCAAAAGCGTGCTCAGCAGGAACAAGACTTCAATACCCCCACTAATCAATGAGTTTGAAGTTCTCACCTCCCCAGCGGACAAGGCTGAATGCTTTGCCAGGAGATTCTCCACCAATTCAACACTAGACTCGTTAGGAATACCTAAACCAGACTTCCCACCCAGAACTAAGGCTCAACTAAATAACGTCCACATTACACCCTCGCTGGTCGCCAAGATAATTGCACAACTTGACCCACACAAAGCGAGCGGCCGTGACGGAATCCCAGTCATAGTACTGAAGAAATGTGCCCCGGAACTCTCCTATGTCCTCTCTAAACTCTATAACCTCTGCCTATCTGCTTCCTGCTTTCCTGCCTGTTGGAAGTCCTCTTGTGTAGTTCCTATATTTAAGAATTCTGGCGAACCCTCAGACCCCGCCAATTACCGTCCTATTAATCTCCTTCCGATCATTAGCAAAGTTTTCGAAGACATTATCAACGCCGAGGTGATTCAGCATCTCACGGCCAATAGTCTTCTCTCTGACAAACAGTACAGGTTTCGCTTCACCAGGTCTACTGCTGATATGCTAACGACCATTACCGAGTACATATACCGGGCACTTGACAAGTATGGCGAAGCCCGAACAGTTCCCTTGGATATCTCCAAAGCGTTCGACAGGGTCTCGCATGCTGGCCTCTTGTGGAAAATGCGGAGCTACGGGATAACTGGACATCTGTTTGACCTCATCCAGTCATTCCTCTCAAACCGCACATTGAAGGTGGTATTAAATTGGCATGCCTGCCAAAACTACCATACGAACGCGGGCGTCCCTCAAGGTTCTATCCTAGGTCCCACGCTCTTTCTGATCTACATTAATGTTCTCCTCGACGCCATTAGATCCCAAGTTGGCATGTATGCCGATGACACAACAATCTACTCTGGCATCGATCAAAAACCAAAGTGAACCTCGCTGCCGTACTTGAAAAGGACCTCCAATCCATCGTGGCCTGGTGTAGGAAATGGCTGGTAAATTTCAATGCCTCTAAAACGAAGCTGTTATCAACTAACCACCATAGACAATCGCATCTACCTCCCATTAGCATGGGACAGGCTAGCCTCCCAGAGAGTAAAATACTACGCCTCATTGTCCTTACACTTTCGGCGGACCTCAAATGGAATGACTATATCGAATCCATTGCCAAATCTGCTGCTATGAAAGTCGGTTCTCTGTGCAGGGCCCGGAAGTTTTTCCCGTCTGAATCTATTCTGCACATATACAAATCTACCATCCGCCCGTGTATTGAATATTGCTGCCATATCTGGTCGGGTGCTCCTGCTGCTCTCCTTGGGCTTCTTGACAAAATACAAAGGAGGATCTGTAACGTGGTTGATACTGACTTGGCAGACCGACTGTAACCACTCTCTCACCGGCGTGATGTGGCTTCCCTGTGCCTCTTCTACAAGTACTTTCATGGCTTCTGCTCCGAATAGCTTAGATCACTGGTGCCGCCTAAGCACGAATTTACACGAGATACTAGATTAGCAACTAGGTCCCACCATTTTACAGTTAAACAAATAAGATGTAACCGTAAATTCTACTCCAACAGCTTTTTTCTCGCGCTTCCCGCCTGTGGAACTCCCTTCCACAAGTCTGCTTTCCCGACAGCTACAATCTCCAGGTGTTTAAATGTAGGGTCAATAGACACCTCCTATCACACTAACTCCCAATTATTCTCAGAACACTCTCATCTACCCAACCCTCATTCTTGGTATCCTTACCCGCCTATCACCCACCCTCTGACATTTCCTATATTTAATCATCCTTTCTCCACTCTATGTAGCCCCATGCGCAGTAGTGGCAGTGACATGCCTTGCTCGGGGTGAAACGCTTATAAAAAAATGTACTTTTTCTCCTAAATAATTTTTTAATAATAAATAAATCTGTTTTCTAATACTTTAACCCATGTATAAATGCTATATTTGTTTGACACGTATTGAGCGTCTCTAGTATATGAATCTTTTCTTTTCTTTTCTTTCCTTTTATTTATACTTCTTACCCACCACGCTATTCCCTTCTGTTTTGTTTAACTCAATTCTCAGTTTAACAACACTTCTTATTCCATCTTTTAACCTCACCCCTCGGTAAAGCTAAATTTTCAAATCTTTCCCTTACATCTCTATCTAAAATTAAAATCTTAAAAATAGACGTTTATTGCAAATCAAAATTTTTTTGTGATGTAAATTTCTTAGTTCTTAATCGTCGTTTTTTTTTAATTTTTTAATTTTGAAAAAGTGTTGTTGACGATATGTGAAATCTCTCTTATGGATTTCATGTTGAAATGATCATACAACAACAATTTTAAACATTGAAAACTTATTTTATTTTATATATATATATATATATATATATATATATATATATAAATGTTGTTTCTATATTCAATTTGATTTTCTTGTTTATACCCCCCTTATAGTGGGCTATCTACTAACGAGGCAAAATTCAGTTAATGTTTCAACACACTACTACGCTTCACTAGAACGGATAACCCACTATAAGTGTCCTACGTGATATCCTCTTGGGCAGTCATTTCTCGAAAGAAACTTGTCTGTCTGCGGATGACTATATATATATGGATGTGCGTTGTAGTGCAGTAATTATCGGCGCGGATCTAGAGATTGGAGAGCCGAGTTGGAATTCCAGGTGAATTTGCTGCATTCACTTACGCGGAAATACCATAGAAAATGTATTAAACTGTCGCTTTTCTCTCCAGCTATGGGTTAAATAGCAGGACAGATTAGGTTCTATAGTTGCGGTTGGCAACCAGCGCAGTAAGTAATTGCAATCTACTACGGGGAAATCTTCTATCCAGTAAGTCATGTTTCAGTTTTGTGGTAGGTATTCACAGAGTTTGCGCCCAAGAAACCTTATTTTTACCACCGGCTCATTGTGCAGGTGGAGGAACGTCGGCAAAATGTTCGGAAGGAACGTTAAAAATTACTTTTAGGAGTAATCCTCAGAGTAATCTTTAACGGCCCCACGTTTACTGCTCGTTTGTTGCTCGAGCTATGACTGATATATGTGCGCAAATCACTTTTTTGCCGGTATGACAAATTTGCTGGATACCTTTCTAATAAAAAAAAAACTATCAAGGACATTTTTTATCTTGTTAACTTTCTATCCTTGCTTAGGTTTGGTTCTGGAATGTATAGCTTCCACATTCCGTGGTATATCATATGAATGAAAATAAATTATATATTAAATATTTTTCCATTTATGAAAAATTAAATAACAGTACGATGTATAATAAACACAACAACAATGACTAAAACCAAAAACTAAACAATAATAAGTAAAATTTGGAGATCAAATGAAATTGGCTGAGATTGATTATGCAAAGGCGTTTGAGAAAATACGTCACAAAGAATTGATGGAGAGGCTTGGCAGCCTCGACAATATTTGGGAAAGACATAAGAGTAATCAAGAATCTCTACTGGCAGCAAACTGCCTGCATACGGACAGGTAACGAATTCAGCAATTATACTAAGATTGAAAGGGGTGTAAAACAAGGATATGTCTTTTCAACGGATCTCTTCAATGTGTACGTCGAGTCTATTCTGAGAACTGTAGAAATTATGCCAGGATTCGTCATTGGAGGCCACAATTTTAACAATATAAGGTACGAAGATGATACAGTGCTGATAGCAGACACAGAAAGAAAACTACAAGACATCCTACAGAAGACAGCTGAAGCGAGTGACAAAAAAGGACTATAAATAAACTGCAAGAAAACCGAATGCATGGTCATCAGCAAAAAGGGCAGCCCAAAATGCCAATTACATGTGAGTGACTCTAAAATCAAGCAGTTACAAAAATTTAAATACTCAGGAAGTGTTCTACTAGAAGACGGAAAGTGTAACACTGAGAACCGAATGAGAATTTGCATGGCGAAAGGAGCGTTCCAGAATTTGAGTAATGTATTAAGAAACAGGACAATTTCACTAGAAACAAAGAGGAGAGTTCTGGATTGCTATGTGATGTCGGTTCTTCAATATGGCAGTGAATGTTGGACAATATCCTCGAAATGAAAGAAAAACTTGAAGTAGCTGAAATGTGGTTCTACAGAAGGATGCTGTGGATATCATGGACCCAGCATGTGAGCTATGACCAGGTTTGGAAAGGATGGAGACGAAAAGGAAATTAGTACTGAGCATTAGGAAGAGACAACTAAAGTTCCTGGGATATGCAATGAGGAAGGATGGCTTGGCGAACCTGCTACTAACAGGCCAGATAGAGGGAAAAATAAACAGAGGAAAGCAGCGGATAACATATTTGAAGGAGCTGATGACGGAACGACGGTTGCATTTTGCAACAGGAGAAAGCGTGCTAAGAGCCACCAGGGATAGGGAGATGCGAAAAGCCATAAAAGAAGTGCACTTCTAGCAATCGCACGCTAGAAATTTAAAAGAAAATATTGAAAGTTTATCGACGCAATATCTTATTTCTTCTCGATGGAAAATTATAATCAGCGTTTTTATTTCTTTTTCTCCTTTCCTAACACACACATCTATAAATTCATCAATAAAAACATCTAGTTTGATGAATTTGTTTCAAAGCACAAAAAGCATTCCCTATACGAGGGTCATTCCATAAATATGGTGAATTTTTCTAAGGTGAATTTTTCTAATACAGATAGAA
Source organism: Ascarosepion bandense (assembly GCA_037127315.1). Taxonomy (NCBI): domain Eukaryota; kingdom Metazoa; phylum Mollusca; class Cephalopoda; order Sepiida; family Sepiidae; genus Ascarosepion; species Ascarosepion bandense. The sequence goes on from JBBBDQ010030031.1 coordinate 395,887, forward strand.
GCTTAATTTTTTTCAACCTAGTTTCTCAGCAGTCTCAAACACTTGTCCCATCTGTGCACAAGCTTCCGTATTCCCTCAGCGTAAAAAATATTTGGACTGATGTCTCAGCCAATCGCTCACAGCACTTTTGACTTCCTCGTTATTTTCAAACTTCTTTAAATAATTCAGCCCACCTTTAGATATTTTTGACTGAAACATATGGCACCATACACAGTTGACATTCTCCTATGAATTCCAACTGGTTTTCATCCTTCAACAACCAAAACCTTGATAACGGACCTGTGTTCAATCCTGGAGCATCTCTCTTGGTCGGCCATCTTTGTTAATCTCCAAAACTCTCAAATTAGTTTTCAATCTGCCAAAAAATTAAATCTCATTGAAAATGAAGTAAAAGAAAATTTTAAAAAAAAATGTAAGCTTCTATCTGTATTAGAAGCCCTTATACCGAAAATTTCACCTTGTTTATTGAATGACCCTCGTATTTTCACCATTTGTCATTCAATTAATCATTATTTTTAATTATTCATTAACTAACAATTTAGTTTAAAATAAATACAAGTTTTAAACTAGTAATAATTGTTAATCTATTTGCATTTGTAAAGAGCCTTTTTTTCTGGTGAATTGTTTTTGTTTCTTGGGGTTGTGACCTTGGTCGTTAAGCACATAATATAACTGTTGACAGTTTTACACTTCTAAATAACTCAAGTTAATGAAATCAGATAAAAACAAACCCTAACAGCATTTTGAGAATTGTGGCTTGAGCAGGTGTTTGATTAAATCGATGAGGGACCGCCTCATACCAGAAATAGTGATGGTTTCTAGTTTTCTCTCAGTCTATCTGTGTTCGCTATCGATCATCGTATGTCTTGATCTTAGTTACGCGATATGTCTATTCGAGTGGGATTACTGTCTTTTCCAACGATTTTAGCAGGAAATTCATATCAACAAACGCAACTGAAATTCGATATTTTTCCCCATTCTTTTCTCATATCTGATTAGGTATTTATAGCTGTGAATGCTAATGATAAAATTGACCAATTCCTTACAAAGAAACATTCATCATTTATTATTTAATGATTCAACATTGCTGTTGGTTGAAATTTATAAAACGTTCCTCATTTGTTATTCTAAGATTCAACATTACTGTTGGTTGAAATTTATAAATTTTTTCCTGAATTTTTCTGAAAACATTTTTTTCAGAAAAATAGTTCTTACAAGTCCACTGTTATCGCTCTTTGCAATATTGACGCAGACTTCTTATTTGTTTTAGGCAAAAATTCAACATCTTGTATCGCTACCATATCTTCAAGTTGCATTTAAAAAAAGACACTCAGACCATAACTTTAAAGGACGTGCTATTGTAAAAAAAAATAAAAATAAAAATAAAAAGGTTTACACGAAAAATGTTTTCCAATATAATATTGATACTATATTTGGAGTAGCGTTGCACATTATTCTCTTTTAAGATATGATGTAATTCAAAAGCATCTAAGCAGGCTCGTAGGTAAACCAATTATTTTAAAACCTACAGTCCGTGCCCACATTTAAAACTTATTTCTACTCTTTTGACGGAAACTATTTTGACAAGCCGCATTTATTAGTTCTACCAGTGCACACTTTTACAACTAAGACAGGCCATACCATATAAACCTACGATTTCCTTCGTATTTCATTATTAATAAAGAAATTCAATTTGTCTAGCTTTTCTCTAATAACTGATAATTTTTTGAACAGAATCCCGTATAGATGCTTTCCTGACTGTTACAAATCAAGTGTCAGTCGTTATATTCCTTATATATATTCGTAAGCCACAACACATAACTACATCCTTATTCAATAACCCGCTAACTCGAGTGGTTCTAAATCCTTGTGCTATGTGATCGATTAGTAAAACAAAAAAAAAAACTGACGAAGAATTTATCCAGTGTTGATTCTAGAAATACCAATATTCCCATCAAATTTAATGCCTGATTTCTTTTTCATTCAAAAATTACTAAAACATATTTTTCCTTTTATTATTAATTTAAATAATAATTTTGTATTGGTTAATTTTTAACATAGTCTAATATAATAAATAATATATAATATATAAATAATATAATAAATAATATATAATATATAAATAAGTTAATAAATAATATATAATATATAAATAATATAATAAATAATATATAATATAAAAATTATATAATAAATAATATAATATATAAATAATATAATAAATAATATATAATATATAAATAATATAATAAATAATATATAATATATAAATAATATAATAAATAATATATAATATATAAATAAGTTAATAAATAATATATAATATATAAATAATATAATAAATAATACATAATATAATAAATAATATATAATATATAAATAATATAATAAATAATATATAATATATAAATAATATAATAAATAATATATAATATATAAATAAGTTAATAAATAATACATAATATATAAATAATATAATAAATAATACATAATATAATAAATAATATATAATATATAAATAATATAATAAATAATATATAATATATAAATAATATAATAAATAATATATAATATATAAATAATATAATAAATAATATATAATATATAAATAAGTTAATAAATAATATATAATATATAAATAATATAATAAATAATACATAATATAATAAATAATATATAATATCTATATATAATATAATAAATAATATATAATATATAAATAATATAATAAATAATATATAATATATAAATAAGTTAATAAATAATATATAATATATAAATAATATAATAAATAATACATAATATAATAAATAATATATAATATATAAATAATATAATAAATAATATATAATATATAAATAATATAATAAATAATATATAATATATAAATAATATAATAAATAATATATAATATATCGGTTCCTTTCTTCTCCTTCCGTCTTTTCTTTTTTAATTTTTCCGCCTTCGTTTCACAATTGAAAGTCTCTTCAGTCGTTACCTTGGTTACAAAGAAAAAATTTTATATATTATTTCTTCATTAATTTTCCCATGTCTATTCCTTTTGTGTTTTCTTTTCTTTCCTATCCCTCTACCACTTCTTTCCCTGTGACACGGTATAATTTGTAACTTTATTTTGATGCCTCATAAAAGATAAAATAGTGCTTGTCCTAATTTTGCACAGTACTATATATATATATATATATATATATATATATATATATATATAGTTCTAATTATTTGCGTAATTAAAACTGGAGTCATAAAACGTTGGAATATGTACTGAAAACTCTTGAACTGGTTAACTTACGACAAGCTTGATTTACATGGCAACAACGACATTTTTTAAAGCTGACCTGTTTAACATATCATATTGCCGCCATCTTTGAAACTGAAGATCTGCGGTAAATAAATATACGTTCAGATAAATTCATTTTATGCTTCTATTGTGTTGCCAGGACAGTTATTCTATATCATTGTGTCTCTTTCAAAATAACCAAATCTATACCGCGTAATTAACGATGTTATTCGATATTTTCAGTAGACAGCCATATTAGACGATGTTATTAAATTTACACCTTACAATTTATACTATATTTTGTTCATTTGATTACTGCATCTATTCTTTAGATATTTACTAAACGCAACTTAACCTCAGGCTCAATAAAATAAATCAGATTTTATGTTAGTAATACGTTACAAGACAAGCATGTCATTTTTCTGTTTCAATGCATCTAGATCTTTAGAGTTTACTTCAATAAATACTGGTAACTGTTATATTAAAATAAAAACACATCTTTTAAAACATATATATATACTTTGAAAAAATTTTTTTAGTTCTTTCATTTTCGTCTCACAAGCCGTAAATTAATTTGTCGTGACATAAGAAATCAAAAATGGTTTGTAATAATTTCTGAAGTCATACATGATTCACATTGGGAAAGACAGAAACCCTAGAGTAAATAACGACAACATAAACCAGTCAACAGATAGTATAGTAGTTATTATTTTCGTTTGTGCTCTATAAAACAGGTCACACCGGATCCAAAGCGTCTTTTGCTATTTTCTTCTTTATTGGTTAGTTAGCCAGCGGTTCTTATGCTTGTCAACTTAGCAAACCTGAATTTTATCATGAAGAGATGAGTTGCACGCATGGTAGTAAAATTGACTAAGATTTCATACTTTGGTTTCATTGCTCTTTGTACGCAAACTCAAAATAAGTATATTTGCGTTCCATTTCAGATAATTCAATTCGTTATTGACAATTTCCTACTTATAACCAGTGTGCGTTATCGAAAGAAAAAACATAAGCGATTAGATAATAAAGCAAAACCCTTTTCTGACACTGGATACAAGGGAAGATTTTAGAAATTTCAGCCGAAAATAATGTTAAGTCAATGAATAACGAATGTCTCCTTTACTATTTGCCATGGTGGCATCACCCATTACAAAGATCTGAAGGTCCGAAACTACATATACTTCCCATCACAAGAGGAGATCAAGAGATCGGAGTGAGAGCACAGAGAGAGATCAAGAGCTCGGGAGAGAGTGAGATATCTGCTGAAGATCAGCATAAGCAGGTCAGCGGAGAGCGATAGGCAGAGATAGCCAAAACTGCTACCATACGACTATTGGGAGTCCCAGTTATAGTATTACTTTCTAACCCGTATTTATTCGTTCTACTAACAGAGTTCCACGTATTGTATTTTCCTGTGTTAATATATATTCGTTATTTCTTGTTTTGATTGTTGTTGTTGCATTATTTTCTTACTAGACTCTTAACCGAGTCTACGACACTATTTTTTATTTTTTTTTTATTTTTTATAAGCGTTTCACCCCGAGCAAGGCATGTCACTGCCACTACTGTGCAGGGGGCTAGGTAGAGTGGAGAAAGGCTGATTAAATATAGGAAATAACAGAGGGTGGGTGATAGGCGGGTGAGGATACCGAGAATGAGGGTTGGGTAGATGAGAGTGTTGTGAGAATAGTTGGGAGTTAGTGTGATAGGAGGTGTCTATTGACCCTACATTTAAACACCTGGAGATTGTAACTGTCGGGAAAGCAGACTTGTGGAAGGGAGTTCCACAGGCGGGAAGCGCGAGAAAAGAAGCTGTTGGAGTAGAATTTACGGTTACATCTTATTTGTTTAACTGTAAAAGGGTGGGACCTAGTTGCTAATCTAGTATCTCGTGTAAATTCGTGCTTAGGCGGCACCAGTGATCTAAGCTCATCGGAGCAGAAGCCATGAAAGTACTTGTAGAAGAGGCTAGAAACATTTGCAAATTATAGATGTAAACTGGAAACCTGGTCTACAAGACAACCACAAGCGGAGATTATTACCTCATGTTTTTACAATCCGTAAGAAGATAGTCCAGTATTTACCATTCAGTATTATTTTCTTCATTTCTATCGAATTTTTTCTTGTTTCTTAATATTTTGCTTAGTTTTTGGAAAGCGCCTGTTGCCTAGAGTTGTGCGTTGTGGTCTAGTTGGTATTGACAAGAATTCTGAGAGCAGAGTTCGAATACCAGCTGAATTCGTTGCGTTCACTTACGCACAAACCTTGGGAAAGGTAATAATCTGTCTCTTTCTTCCAGCTATGGGTCAAATAACAGGACAGATTAGGTTCTATACATTTTATTGGTAACCAGTCAACCTACTGCGAAAAAAATCTTTTTGTCCAGTCAGCCATGTTTCTTTCGAGACATGATCCCCTAAGCGAGTATCTCGTATGACACTTAACTGACTAACTTGCTATTGTCTGTAAATCTAGTAGAGTCATTCACATTCAATACTCAATTTATATGAAAATTGGGATATTGAAAATCAAATTAGTAAGCAAAATAAGGGGAAAATCGATACCAAAATGTCAAATTCGTCTCAAAGTAAATGTCGGTGATGCAAACACAGCCTGCTTTTAATTCAAACTTTCGAATAACCAACATCATTAGTCTCATGCGCTTATAGTCATATGGTTGCTAACTAGAGGAGCATTTTAACAGTTATCTCTATATATCTTGATTAGCTGCCATCATATCAGTTTTCCTGAATGATCTTCATATCAACTAAACAATGTTGTCAGCAGATTTAACTTTTGACTTCCATTTTTCTTTTTGCCTAAATAGGGCCTTGTAGAATAAAAGATTATTGAATCTTACGACGTTCCCATTCCATTTCAGTTTTCTTTTTTTGATGGCCCTTAAGAGGTTTTTACATTGGTCTGTTTCTTGTCAAATAGTGTTTCTCACAGCGTCATTTCTAACATGTTCTATACAGGATACACCTATGGTGCTTCTCTAGTTTCTCTTTTTTAATGCCTAGTTTCTTCGCTTTAATTCTTCTGTTAGTGTCCAAAATTTGCCGGCGCACAGAAAGATTAACCAGAATTTTTTTATTCTTTAATAAAAATGGCAATGATACCAAAATGAAGGACCATTCATTAAATGGTGCTAATATTTCGGTTTAAGTTAAAAGGAAATGCACTCATAAATTGGTAACAGTCACACTCTCTTGACAATGTTAAAGAACTTCCATGGTTTCTGCTCCGATGAACTTAGATCACTGGTGCCCCCTAGTTTTGAATTTGCACGAGATACTAGATTAGCAACTAGATCCCACCCTTTTACAGTGAAACCGATAAAATGCTACCTCAACTTCTACTCCAACAGTTTCTTTTCTCGTACTTCCCGACTGTGGAATTCCCTTCCACATGACTGCTTCCCCGACGGCTACAATCTCCAGGAGTTTAAATGTAAGGTCAAAAGACACCTCCTAACACAATAACTCGCTTCCATTCTTTCAAACACACTTCCCATCCTCCTAACTACCTATCACCCCCCTTCTGACATTTCCTATATCTAACCACTCTTTCTATTTAGCTTCCCCTATGTAGCCCCAAGCGCAATAGTGGCAGTTGAATGCCTTGCTTGGGGTGAAATGATTAAAAAAAAAGTAACTGAAGTGTTGGGATCCACTACGACTTGAAGGTGCATAATACTTTTAAAATAGGCTGAGTGGAGATGTTTTTGCAGCGAGAAGATGTCTGAACTGCAAAATTTATGATATAAACGACTCATAAGAACACTTGCTCATAGCGTCAATGTTTTACTATTACAAATTTGTTCGATTGAAAAACCTGTCTTCTTCAATCGTCCTACGCGTTCACAACCTCTACAACTTCCTATCCTTTGCGACTTTTAGTATTTTTTAATCATCACTTTGTTCTGTTATTCATTTACACGGGATTGTTATGAAGGTTATGTAGGTTCTGTCTCTCGTGATATCAGTTTTTGTTTTTAATTCTCCAAGACATCTTTGCTCATTAGGTTTCCCAGACATTTGGTCTCTTTCTCATTATATGTATAAGTGTAGATTTTGTTTTCGATTTTTCTGTAAAGCAAACTCTTTGCTCATATGTTCTTTCTATGTTAGTCTCAGCATGCTTACTTACAACGACATCACTGTTATCTCATGGCTTTTCTCCATCTGTGAGAGAATTGTACTGTATTTCCTGCCATGTATGAAGAAAGATAGTACAGAGCAGTTCCTTTAGTGAAAGTAACTTCGTGTTTTTTTTTATTTTTAAGTAAAATCTAATATGAAATTTCTGTCGTTAGTAAAATTATATATTCGAATATTGTATGAAATAATGTTTTAATTCTCATGTTTTCTAAAAGATTTGTATCTGATTGATAGTAAAATCGTTTTCTTAGTAGTTGAATTTATATTGGCACGAAGTAGATTTGTCATTCGTTTTTTGTTCAATGTTTTAGTTTTCAATGGCTAACGTGCAATTTTCTTAATCTCGACTAATACATGAGTTCAAAAACAAAATTGAACGTACAAATTATTTCACTTTTAAACCCCATAATATGCTTAATATTGAAGATGGATATGCAAGATGCGTTACGCTTACCGGCAATGAAACTGAAAACGGTCTTGAGTAAACTTCGTACTACATTGGGAAAGACGGGAATATATTTTTCCTCTCCACCTTTTGGGTAAATATCAGAAAAGACTAAGCTCTTAAACTTCCATGTCCTAGGTATATCGATAAACTGCATACGGCAGAAAAAATATCTGATTAGGAAATTTGGAGGAGAGGAGCGTGGAACCACCTCGTAGATGATTTTGCACCAATATTTACCCTGACCCGGTGTGGGAGCACTTGTCAGGGTCCCAACTATAGTCAAAGAGTTAACACTCCCGAATCTAGGATCAAAATACTATGAAAGTATAAAAATATAGTTTTATTATAAAATGTTCAGTAATACGTTTTTGAAGAAGACAATATTACCAGTATTACATTTTGGAAGAAAAGTGACGGAAAAAATATTAACAGCAATTTGTTTCGAAAAAATATACCAACAATACAACTGACTCTCGAGAAACTCTCTTTACAAAAGTACATCAATGAAACCTGATCTAAAAACTCTTTTTCAAAAATACAAAACCATAAGACATCCTGAGTTTTCTAAAAAAAAAATTATTTTTTTTCAAAATCTAAATAAACAAACCGTCTCATTATAAACGAACATTTAAAAATAAACAATCCTAAACCCCAAATTTTTGGCTTTAAATAACCTACAGCGGTTGATGTGTTGCTAAACAAAAGTCAAAATCAAACCTTTAGTCTTTCGATGGTAGTCAGCGTAGAGAGATACTTTTGAATTGAAAAACAGTGAACAATAAATACAAAGAATCAGTTTACTATTTTCCTGAGATGTCCTCGCAATAAACAAACAATAAATTTAAGGCAACTTTGGAAAGCCATGATAGTCTACATCCTTAAGGAATTTGACATTAAGAAATAATTAAATTGATATAAAGATGATATAAACAATGGCAGTAACCGATATAATATAGTGGTAAAATAAATCTCAAATATTAGCTAAAACATAAAGTCGACACATACAAAAATACGCTGAGTGTGTTTGAACGATATTGATTTTTGTTGGTAACGTTTTCATCGGCGATGTTCGTTTATAGAAACCTTTTAGATTGTAATGTCAACCTCCTCTTTTCTAAGGATTGGATGTCAACGTTTGTTTTCTTATGACAAGTCGTGTCACTGATCGATATTGTTTCAAGAATTCAAGTTAACACATTATTCTAGAATTTTCGTTTGAATGACAATTAACTGAGAAATAGTCACGAATAAAGTCAACTGTTTCTTGCTCAAGATATAAATAGAAAAATCAAGTAAAATTATAACACACACACACACACACACACACACATATATATATATATATATATATATATATATATATATATATATATACATCTATATATATATAGAAAGAGAGAGTACTGTGCAAAAGTATTAGGACAAGAATTATTTTATTTTTTATTTTTTAGAGGCATCAAAATAAAGTTTAAAATCAGCCCTGCCCTAACACTTTCGCACACTACCGGTAGTGTGCAAAAGTATTAGGACAGGGGTGATCTTCCTAAAAACGTCACTGAAATTCAAATACAGAGTGAAAAGCCAATCGTTTGTAAGAATTATTTAACTAAAAAGGACGAGGAAGGAAGGCTTCGGAATTTGAATTGGCCCCCACAAAGCCCTGATCTGAATGCTATTTAACATGTATGGGATATTTTGGATAAAAAATGACAAATCTAATGTGACTTTGCAAGACACACTTTAGGAACAAATACAAGCTGCTTGGCAGGAGATACCATTAGATATATTGACGATGCTTTTGATGTCAATACTTGACAGAATAAAAGCTATGAACAAAGCAAAAGGCTATTATACTAAATATTAAATTCATTTTGTAACAAATACGTTTTTCGTGTTACAGCATTTGTTGAGTAAATAAAATTACTTGAATTAACTTGTTTATTTTCTGTCAATATACCTCATAAAAGATAAAATATTTCTTGCCTTATGACTTTTGGACAGTACTGCATATATATATATATATATATATATTTGTGTGTGTGTGTGTGTGTGTGTGTGTGTGTGTGTGTGTGTACGAGGTCTGTCTAAAAATAACGAGACTGGTGTCACAAACAGTTTTAATTGCAAACAAAAACGTCATATTTTCCCTTTCAAATTAATCCTTTATGAGTCTAACGTACTTTTTCATATTTCTTTGCCACACTTCTATGCACTGCCGGAGGAATTCTTCTTGGTTACCGTACTACCCCGTTCTTACCGTCTTCTCGCCTTCAAAACGATGATCCACTTGATCTTGGTGTGAAGAAGTAGGTCACACACAGCAACATCAAGAAAAATAGAGTTTTTTTTCCAGTACGACAATGTTCTTTTCGGCTAGAACTTGCCGGCTGCTCAGGGCGTTGTGTGCAAATACATTGTCGTGGTGAATCAACAACGATTAATTTTGCAACAATCTGGCATGTAAAAAATATAATACAATGGTTGCATAAAGATAAGATTACAGTCACTCTAAAGGCATTATGTTAGATGATAACACAATTCGCTTATTCCTCTTTCAATAATAGTTCGCATAGTAAACTCACTTCCGTTACTTTTCAGACGATCCCGTATATAAACATATATATGTCTGTCTGTGTGTGTACGCGTCTGTATGTGTGTAGGTTGAATCCTATTGTCGAATCGACGTATGAAGTCTTCACAATTTTCCAGTTCATGTTTTCTCATGTTTATGCCTTGAATTTCACTTCAGTCCAGCTGCTAATTTACGCATCAAGCTGCATTTATTTTACAGTGACGGGAAAAGAAAAGGCTGAAAATAAGAAAACTTCCTCAATATCGGAAGAAGCTACTAAACTTAAGAAACCTATATAGCTAGAAAACAGTTTTGATAGAGGTGTTATAAATTTCAACCGACAACATGGCTAACTTTTCGTTCGATTAGTACGGAACCTTGTTTTATTAGATGATGTCTTCCTGCAGTAAAACTCCGACCGACTTCTTTATTTTTATAAATCATTTGAGATACGTAAAAGATTCTTCTTCATCTTTTTTTCGAAAAGTTCCGGAATTTTTCATCTGTGTTTAAAAGTTTAACTACGTCATCAATTTTCTCGTTTCGACTTCCGAAAATATTTTTCCTGGAACATATGGTGATACCGAGCAAAGCGAGGGACCGGATGTTTGCACTCTCACGACCAGAAAGCAAATGACCAAGATTCGTCGGTGCGCACCCAGGCTCCATGCCGATATAGAAAGCATCGCCAGACAGACATACAGCTAGACTAGAGAGAGGAGTGTAATTAGTATCTCCTTTGACCGACTTCAAACGAATTACTATGCTCGCTTCCCTTCCATATCATCTTATCCTTCGCTGTCTCAAAACTACTTACCGACCAAAGGAGCAGATAAATCAAATACATTCCTAATTTATAACGCTCCTACATTCATACGCAAAACTCTCTTTTCAGCATTTATTGCCATGAACATTTTAATGTCCGTTGGACCCATATTAAAAGTATTACTTTAATTTTAAAAACCTTAATTGATATGTGTATATATAAAATGTTGTTTCTAAACTCAATTTGCTTTTCTTGATTTATAATCTTTTTATGACTCATAGTGGGCTATCTACAACGAGGCCAAATTCCGTTAATCTGCAACAACATACAACTACTCTTCACTAGAACGGATAACCCATTATAAACACAAAGAAAAGATTAACAAAGAAGCAAAATACTGAAATATAGTAATAGATGCAGAGGTTGTAGTGGGATAAGAAATTAGGAATTAAAATCAACCTTCTTCTTCTTCACTTTTACAAAAATTCACAATGACGTGTGAAACCTGTTTTTTTCACAAACAGAAAAAAGAATTGACTATGTGCCTAAAGAAAAAATCGAAACCAGATTTTGCAAGTAGGTGTTAACTTATTTCCTGACCAATGAGAGCGACTTGCAAGACGAAAAGGGAGTTCGTGACCAAGTGCAAAAATCTGAATACTATAAAAGGCTCCGGTCAGCGTCAATCAGTCAGTCAAATGGGAGCCGCGAGACGAAACAACTAAAATGTAACTTCAACTTCAAATCCACACGGAGATAAGGTCAATTCACACCTTGTTCTCTTTTTCCTTATTTCTCGTGTAATGATACCTTTTACTTCTTCCTCTCCATCGAAAGACATTCCAACTGAATACATACTTACATACGTATGTACGCATATACTCTTGCATCAATTACTACTATGAACGTTTTCTACAAATTTTGATACCCATAACTTTATCACTGAACACGACATCTACCCTTAACTTCTTAATGTTTCTAATTATGAATTAACTCTTACAATTGATTTCATTCTTTCCTTTTAATAAAATTCTATTTTAAAATGCAAAATGTATATTTTATTCTTACACTATTCCACTTGCCGACAACCAACCTTCTGATGAAAACTTTCTGGTAATTCTGATGATGATAATTCGACATAAAACTTGTAAGCTGTAGGGAGTTTGCTTGAGTATGACACAAGGTTGAATCAAAGAAACATTAACCAGTCCCTTACGGCTACAAGGTGAGAGCGAGATATGGTAGCAAAATAATGAGAAGCAAAATGCTGAAATATCATAATAAATGGAGAGGGCAAGAGAAAGAATGAAACAAATGGGTAGACATAAAAATAAACTGTTAGAGAATGAGTGCAATTGAAAGAAAAAGATCGAGAAAAAAGAATGTAAACAAAAACAATAAAAAAGAATGAAAATGAATGAGCCTCAGATAAAAACATCGATTAGAAAAAAAATCTAAGCAATAAAGAAAAATTGGTGAAATTAAAATGAATCAGACTGGCAGAAACGATTTAGAGAAAAAAAAAGAAAAAAAAATACGAAAGAAAAAAAATGAAGTCTAACAGGGAAGGAAGAAAGTAACTAAAAATGTAACAAAGAATGAAATCATCTGAAAATAAGATTTTGTAAACAGACGATATGGAAATAAAGTGAAAAAGCAAAAAAAAAAAATCATTGGAGAATAAAAATCATTGGAGAAAAATTCTAATAAAAAGGCTAAAATATGAATGAAAATAAAACAAAGTAAAAGAGAATGAAGGAATAAAGAGAACATAAAGAAAAATGACAGAAAAAAACGATAAGTATGAATAAAATTAAAAAAATAATTTAAAAGATAAAAAAAGAAATTCTTGAAAAAAATACCCAAAGAATTTCCCACCAAAAGAGCACCAGACACGCGCAACTTCCGTTTCGGTTCGCTGAATGATTGATTTGTAATTTATCTAATCCGAAAAAAATATTCTGTCACAAAGGAGTTGGCCTTTTATTTTGTCGCGTCTCAAGTGGTAACAGGACGCACTTGTGTGAGAATACATCGAGAGTTACAAGACCGTTTCCACAAACTATAAGCAAAGATAAAGTAAATGGACAGAAAGAGACGTGTTCGCTAGAGTGCAAGATGGAGACGTGAAAGGTGAATGCTTGGGACAATTACCGGTCGGACAAAAAACCATTCAAGAGAAAGAGAATTGTAATGTGAACGTCGATTGAGACTCAAAATGTGAACAATCCGTCGTTAACCTCACTTCATTTGCGTGTTCCCCAGCAATCTCCTTTGGCAAGTCTACTTACCTTTATTGTATAAATAATCAGACTAGAATCCGCTTCTTTAATCAATTCAAATAACTTTCTGTATAATGAAGATGCTGTGATTCCACACTACTACAAATAAATAGTTAGGAAGGAAAGCACCATCAGTACTGAAAAGAGCAATAACAGTTAATGGACTTCTGAAAACTATTGCAATGGATTTTATTTTAATAGAACAATTTTATGAACAAATTTCACTACTGAATGCTCGATTAATAACTGCCAAACGTTTCCTTATAGAGAAACGTCTATATTATCATTGCTATTCCCAATATAATTAATTTCATCATCATCATTTATGCAATTAGAGCTGTGCTCATCAATCCACTACCCAAAAATTATGGTTCATGATATCATTCAAAGCAAAATTGGCTAATGGCTCGCGGGTTCCTCTTGCACGGTGGATGTTGAGGTTACCAGTCCCAACTCTCCCTACTCTCAAAATTTTTTCCCTTAATTAGTAAAATCTTTGACTCCTAAGATGCAACTTTTATTCTCAGGCTGACAGCTAGCTGATGGACGCTTGGCAGAGGAGGTTTGGAAAAAAACGTCCCTCTTCAAAGGTCTGACCGGGAAAACCTTCCGACTACCATCGCAGAGTTTCGCCAGAATGTAGGTGCAGTTAACTGTGTTGTGCCCAATTTAGCGGTCATGTAACTTCTAGGAGGCATGTGTGAGTGTTGGATATACCTCTTCTTCCTCTATTTTTTGATTTTTTCTTCGCTTACCTGACCTCGCACTTGCTGTCAACTTAAGCCTGACCCTAACCCTGACCCTGACCGTGGAGAAGGACATTTCCGCAACCCAAATTACTTCACTGCAACGGCAGTATCAATGACAATACATCCCATACACATCATCTAAACTTATTTATAAATGGAACTTTGTACGTTTGTGTGTGTGTCTGTGTGTGTGTATCCGTTACCTATAGACTTCGAAACGCCTGAACCGATTTTCTTGAAAATTGACACAGTTGTACTATAAGCGTTTGCGAGTGTTCTTAGCTAGGTTTTGTGTCGAGGTACCCACGATAAATATCGAAAATCAATAATAAAAAAATCGAGTTATAGAAGAAGTGATCCGATTTTAATCAAATTTGATACACCCATAGACAAAAATATAAGAAACGATATTCAGAAGTTTCAACGTTGCAGTTCTTAAAATTGTGCAGAAAATCGATAATATATATTTATAAAAGGCAAGATGTTTGTGTGTGTCTGTTTATCTGCCTGTATGTCTGTATTTATCATTTTATTTTATTTTATTTTAGTTTTTATTTTATTTTAGTTTTTGCTTCGGGCTTGGCTCTAAGTAGGTATATTTGTAGATCTTAGTCTCAGCCATGATACCGTTTACTCAGAGGACTAATTTAGCCTTCAAAATTCAGTTTACGACGAAAAAAACTTATTTGATATCGATACCAAGAAATCAAAATTTGACTTACATCCATTCACTTTTCTTTCAGTATACGGTTTCGCTTTAACTGGAAACAACTATTGCTTTTTAGTCTTTCGTGCTAATGTCCAAAGAGTCTGAGCTCCAGGAACATGGATTAGTTTTAAAGCTTTCATTACACCCGAGCAACACCGGGATATACTGCTAGTTATTTAATATTACTATTCTTCCTTGAGATTTTCTTTACATTCTTCTTCTTTATGATGTGCTGTGTCTCTTCAGGACGTAGACGATCATGGACCTCAACTTGACCTTGTTTTTTGTCGCTCTTAATATTATATTTCCTCTAGGTGTCTCTCCCAAACCCAACTCCTCCATCCATTTGGTCAAGCCTATCAGTTATGTCTCACGCTGTTTTCCCTGTCTCTCTTTCTCTCTATCCGTCCCGTGAGTATTAGATTCTCCGTGCCCTCTTTCCTCATTAGATGTTCCAAGAACCTCAGCTGTCTCTTCCTGATATTAAGTATGTGTTTTCCTCTCGTTTGCTCACGTGCTCGGTTTATGGTATCCCAAGTATTCATTTGGAGAACCACATTTCTCCTACCTGAAGCCTCTTCTTCATTTATGTATAAATGATTTATTCACCAAAGATAAATCAATGATTCAATCATTGAAATAGTCATGACACTTTATCTATTTTTAAAGTAACGAATATTAAATGGAACCAAAATTTTTCAATCAGTTCTACTTCGAAATGGATGTTAATAGTTAAAAAATTGTAATTCTGAGATGCCATGAATCAAAGATTTTGAAACAATTCAATAAACCTGAGATCCAGAATTCACGACTAAATTAGAAATGATTTAATTAATTCACTTAATATTCAGTCATTTCAGTGCTATACGTGATACACGTCTGGGCGATCTTGTCTCGAAAGAGATATGACTGATTTGTCAGAATATCTTTCCACAGTAAGTTGGCATTATTTTCTACGGTAGACCGTTTGCCAACCAAGGCTATAGAACCCAATATGTCTTGCTGTTCAAACTATAGCTGAAGATAGAAGAGATGGATTAAAAACCTTCCTAAGCGTATTTGCGCGAAAGTGATTGCTGCGAATTCAACTGGAATTCAAACACAGATCTCCGATTTATCGAGCCGATATCCACTGCACCACAACGCACAGCCTTAATAGTCTTCTTCTTCTTCTTCTTCTTCTTCTTCTTCTTCTTCTATGTGACCTGTCCCTTCAGGACGTAGGCGATCATGGTTCTCCATGTCTCCCTATCCCTTGTGGCTCTTAGTATGTTTGCTCCTGTTGTTCCTGGAAACCCCCGTTCCGTCATCCACCTGATCAGACCCTGCAAATATATCCGCTGCCTTCTTCTGTCTCTCTTTCTTTCTATCTGGGCAGTCAGTATCAGGTTCTCCAGGCTCTCCTTCCTCATTGCGTGTCCCAGGAACTTCAGTTGTCTCTTCCTGATGCTCAGTATCAATTTCCTTTTTGTTGCCATTCTTTCCAACACCTAATCGTTGCTTGCATGCTCAGTCCACGATATCCGTAGCATCCTTCTGTAGAACCATATTTCGGCCGTTTCCAGTTTTGTCCTCATTTTCGATGATATTGTCTAGCATTCACTGCCGCATTGAAGAACTCTTTTCTTTGTTTCTATTGAGATTTTCCTGTGTGTTAGTATTTTGCTCATCTTCTGGAACGCGTCCTTTGCCATGCCAATTCGCCTTCGGATCTCCGTGTCGCACTTTCCATCTCCTGTTAGAACACTTCCTAGGTACTTAAATTTTTGTACTTGCTTGATTCTGATATCTCCCACCTGTATTTGGCATTTTGGGTTGTATCTTTTGCTGATGACCATGCACTCAGTTTTGTTAAAGTTTATTTGTAGTCCCTTTTTGTGACTCTCCACTGCTACTTTCTGTATGAGGTCTTGTAGTTTCCTTTCCGTGTCCGCAATCAGCACTGTATCGTCTGCATACCTTATGTTGTTCAGGTTGTGGCCTCCAATAACAAATCCTGGCGTGTCATCTAGGGTCCTCAAAATATTCTCGCTGTATAAATTGAACAGATCCGGTGAAAAGACACATCCTTGTCTTACGCCTTTTTCTATCTTTGTGTATCTACTGAGATCGTTACCTGTCCGTATGCAGGCCGTTTGCTGCCAGTAGTGATTCTTGATTATTCTTATGTCTTTCCCGAAAATGTCGAGACTGCCGAGCATCTCCATCAATTAAAAACGATTATTTGTTATATGACATTTATTACTTAACAGGCATAATAATTAGATTATTTTGTTACATACCGAAAATTAAGAATTCAGAACTTAAGCAGAAACCACAGTAATAACATGACTTTACCAAACGGACAGCGAACCACAACTCGTGGTTAACTCTTTTTATGATGGCACCGACTGCTTGACAGTTTCTATTACAGTTTAATCTGAGGATGACAACAACCAGTTTATTTGCAATGGTACTTTTAATGTGTACACAACGGTACGTTTTTAATAGAATCTACAAGCATGGACAATTTCATTGCCTAATTTGGTCATTATAATAATCAGGTTTGGTATAAATTTCGTAAATTGCTTTTTGTAGTCAACATGTTAAGATGATTTCCTTGATTGCCCTTACTTATGAAATTTTTCAAATTGTTAAAATTAAAAGAGAGTCCCCAAGTCAAACATTGTAGGCATCGGAATTCATTTCGGAACTCATAACTGAAATGGAAGATACTGCTGAACTGTTTAGTTAATCAATTCTTTTACTCACGACATTTCTTCCGAAAGATTAAGTTGAAAAAAATGACCATCTTTTTCTTTATTTTCGATGCTTATTTTGAGAATGTTATTTTTATCTTTAGTTAAGTATTCTCTGAAAGGGAAATACGAATGAAGAAGGACTGAATAGCAACACAGCAGCGGGACCAGGCAGCATAGTCATAGAGCTGCTGATAGCCCTGGAAGAATTTAGTATAGAAAAAATTACTGAAATAATAAATGAAATTTATAATAGTGGGGTTATACCAAATGATCTCAGCAAGTCTATCTTCATAGTACTACATAAGAAGCCAGGAGCAAACGTGTGTGAACTTTACAGAACCATCAGTTTAATGACCATATAACAAAACTGATCGTCCGAATCCTGATGAATAGAGCTAGAAGTAGAATCGAGCAAGAAATAGGACAAGAACAGTGTGGTTTCGGTAAAGACACTGGAACAAGGAATTCCATATTTATGATTAGAATGCTCTCCGAAAGGGCAATACAAATGAAGAAGGACATATACTTGTGCTTTATTGGTTATGCGCAGGTGTTTGACAAAATAGGCCACAAGGAATTGATTGAGATGCTCGGCAGCCTTGACATATTTGGGAAAGACTTAAGAGTAATCAGGAATCTTTACTGGCAGCAAACTGCTTGTATACGGACAGGTAACGAATTCAGCAGATATACAAAGTTAGAAAGGGGCGTAAGACAAGGATGTGTCTTTTCACTGGATCTGTTCAGCGAGAATATTTTGAGGACCCTAGAAGTTATGCCTGGATCTGTCATCGGACGCCACAATTTCAACAACCTAAGGTATGCAGATGATACAGTGCTGATAGCAGACACAGAAAGGATACGTCAAGACCTCCTACAGAATGTCGTTAAAGAGAGTGATAAGAAAGGACTACAAATAAACTGCAAGAAAAACGAATGCATGGTCATCAGTAAAAAGAGCAGCCCAATATGCCAAATACAGGTCGGGGATACTGGAATTAAGCAGGTACAGAAATTTAAATACATGTGAAGTGTTATAACAGGAGACGGAAAGTGAGACACAGAGATCCGAACGCGAATTAGCTTTTCGAAGGAAGCATTCCAGATGTTGAGTAAAGTATTAAGAAACAGGACAATTTCGCTAGAAACAAAGAAGAGAGTTCTGGATTGCTATGTGTTGTCAGTTCTTCAATATGGCAGTGAATGTTGGACAATATCATCAAAGATGAAGGAAAAATTTGAAGCATCTCAAATGTGGTTCTAGAGAAGGATGCTGCGAATATCATGGATCGAGCATGTGAGAAATATTGAGTTCTTAGAAATGATGGAAACAAAAAGAAAATTAATACTGAGCCTCAGGAAGAGACAACTGAAGTTCCTGGGACATGCAATGAAGAAGGAGGGTTTAGAGAACATGATACTAACAGGCCAGAGAGAGGAAAAAATAGACAGGGTAAAGCAACGGATAACATATTTGAAGGACCTAATCAGGTGGATGATGAAACGAGGGATACATGGTGTAACAGGAGAAGGTGTGCTAAGAGTCACCAAGGATAGGAAGACGTGGAAAGCCATGATCGCTTATGTCCTGAAAGGATAAGGCACATAGAAGAAGAAGAGTAATAGTCCATGAACAAATGCTGGTACTGTTAAGTAGACACTAACATGAAAAATCGATTGACCTTGTGACTTTTTAATAGAAATACATAGAGCGTGACACGAAAGATATACATAGTTAAATGCACAACGATAATTGTTGTTATATAGTTGTGATTTTTTATGGTGTCCTCCTACGAGGAATGGACTCTTCCTTTTGTTATATGTAATTACCAGCGTAACTTTAGAAGGGTAATTAACAACAGCAGTTAACGAAAGCAGTTAACAACAGTTAATGATAGCTACTAGTCAGGCAATAAGCAGTGTAATAATAACTTCGGACTTATTTATGTCTATAGTACTTGTATTAGCACTTATTATTAACACTTCCTTTGAATATCTTGTTTCTTTTTATACTAATATACTGTTTTGAACCTACCTCCTGTGTTCCATTTCTTCCTTCAGGTTAAACCGGTCACTACATCTTTGCAACGAAGTTTCACCACAACTGCACAACAGATTTTGATGACGAAAACGACGTTAAGCTGATTATATTTTTAAATTATAAACACTTTCGAGTTCAGCAAAGAATAGTCAAATATGGAAATAACTTCTCAATTTAAAAGGTATTTATGCTTCTTTTCTTTTGTCTAAATGTGATATCTGCCAAGGTAGATCCATAAATTCCCTAGGTTCTCTGCTTGAATGATTTTGTATCATCTAGTAGGGTAGTTTCTTGTATTTTGTTGCCTAAAAACAAACACATGCAACAATATATTATTTTATTAACATTGTGCTTGCTAAATAGTCCGTGCGTACAAACATGACACTGTTATAATTTTCCAAGTCATGAAATTCCATCTGATTTAAAAATCCAGACTCATAACTTGGCTTGAACGCCAACCTTTAATGCTCAAAGGAAATATTTAGCTATTTGATCAAAGATAAATATCCAAACATTACTCCGAAATGTAATTACGTATTTCACTGCTGTGAACTATGAAGCCACTAAGGCTTAGTTTGTTGATTTTGTTTAGCCTCTCTGGCGAATCTAAATATTTCGAACACAGTTTTATGGATTCAACTAATTATATTTTGAACACAATTGAATGCCTTCAACTGCATATAAGATATACTGTTGATCATTTTGATATAAAATTTATTATCGATAATTTTCTATCCACAGCAGATCAAAATATATATATTGTCATCCTCAGACAGATCTGTTTCACCGTATCACAGCTCATCAGTACGGTTAGACTCCGATTGCTTTTTTACCCAGGATTGAAACCCGACCGAAATGGCGTCAGTCGGCGACTCTACCCCTGGGCTATGGGCGTTCGGTGGAATTAGGCAGACTATTTAGCGCATATCATTATACGCGCCCAATAGCTAGATCGCTCTAATTAATTTCACTGAATGAGTGATGCGTACATGCCAGAGTAGCTATGTTTATCAAAGTCTACTATTTTTCCAGAGTGCTCAATCAGGGTGTGAGAGCGTAAATATTGTCATCCGCAGACAGATCTGTTTCGCCGTATATTGATTGCTTAATTACTTAGTTTCTGGTCATAATAAGATTAGACCAGTGCACATTTGTATTAAGTACTGTTCAATATAATTGTATTTGTAAGACATTTTAAATGTTTTTCATTTGTAAATGAGTTATTACGCGACCTAGTATTCTACCATGAGTGGTGTCTTCAGGCGATTTGCAATAACTGAGTTTACCGTTTACCGTTATTTTTAAGAACGCTCATGAAACGTTGTTTTTTGAACGCTTAAGTGACAGGAAATGTTTGAACGTTCAATTTTTTTAAATTACAAAGAATTATGGTGTTTTCATCCATGGTTGCATAAACCTAAGAGGTATTTTTTAGTATGGTTATATTTTCCGTTCTTTCATTCAACAGTTCGCTTTTGTTTGCGAACAGCATAATCTCCAACATTTCTTCTTGGCACAGTCTACATACTTTACAACCGTTGTAAGGTTTGGCTTTTTTCAGTATACTCTACGTTATATCTGGGTCTTTTCCATGTTTTGATTTTAATTTCCATAACTAAATTTAAACCAAAAAAATACAAATCTTAACAGGCAGTAAAGCTTTCTTTACAATCAAAGAGCATAAGGAATACCGACTTATAAATCCTACAAAATGGGCAAAATAAGTCATCAAATATTAAAAAAATAGTTGTGACTTGCTAAGAACAGCCACTCAAACCAGTGGAAGAATACAAGTGATTGCATTTCCAGGTTCAAAAAAATTGAATGCAAAAATAAATACTCGTTCATTAAATATGACATAAAAAACTTTTACCCATCAATTTTAGAAAGATGTTTAATGAAAGCATTTAATTCTGCTAAAAGGGACATAAAAATACCATCCGAACATATTGATATAATCATACATTGCCGCAAATCAATAGTTTTCCACAAAGGTAAAGCATGGATCAAAAAATCAAACAACGGCACATTTGATGTACCACAAGGATCGCATGATGGAGCACAAATTTCGGAATTGTTGGGCATATACATTTGACATAAAATCAACAAAATAATCCATATAGACAACCATTGATTATATAGAGATAACGGACTAATGATAGCACAAAATAACAAAATAGAAAAAGATAAAATAAAGAAAACCATTTTCAAACTATTCAAAAGACTAAATTTTGATATAATAGTAGAAACAAATAGAAAAGTGGTACAATATTTAGATGTGGAATTTAATTCAGAAACTGGCAATGTCTCGCCATACATGAAAGCAAACACTAAGTTAACATGCGTAAATACAAAATCCAACCATACAAAAGATATAATTAAACACATTCACAAATGAATAGAACACAGGCTACCAAATAATTCGTCAAACAAATCAATATTTGATGAAAAGAAAAATATCTAAGAAGATTCACTAAGAAAATCTGGTCACAAAATCATTTTACAATATAATTCTCAACCAAACAGTCAAACAAAAAACTATAATAGAAAATGAAACATTATCTGGTTCAACCCACCATTTAATTTACAGATAAAGACCAGAATAGGACAAATATTTTTAAACTGATAGATAGAAGCTTTTCAAAAGGATCAGAACTAAAGAAAATTTTCAACGGGAAAAAAATCCAGCTAAGTTATATTTACACTAGTAATTTAGATAGTTTCATAAAAAAAAACGCCAGAAACTTAGATAGCAGTGTACAACATAAAACCACTAATAAAGGATGCAACTGCAGGGACAAAATAAATGTCCACTTCAAGGACTTTGCAACACAAAATAAATCAATTACAAGGCAAAAGTGAGCTTTAAAAAAACCCGTGACGTGAGCGTTCTTAAAGAATACGGTAAATTCAGTCATTGCAAATCGACTGAAGACACCATTCATGGTAGAAACCTAGGTTGCGTAATAACTCGTTTACAAATGGAATATATATATATATATATATATATATATATATAAGAAAAAGAATCCGTGAAAATTTTGTTTAAAGTGTAGATTTATTGTTGCTATTAATATAATTATTTTTATTTATTTTTTTAATCTTATCACCCCGAGCAAAGCGGTAACGCCACTGATGTGCAGGGGGCTACGTAAGAGTGAAAAGATTGGAAAAGAGAAAACCAGAAACCACATCCTAAACAGGGAACAAGGATGGCTTTTGTAAGTTATATTAAGTATCCATAATGGTATTTGTGTCGCTATACGTGTTTCGAGTCTAAAGTTGACTCTCATTCAGAAAAATAAACTTGTGACTTCACATATCGAGATCTGTTTGCTTTTATATATATATATGTGTGTGTGTGTGTGTGTGTGTGTGTGTTTATATATATATATGTGTGTGTGTGTGTGTGTGTGTATATATATATATATATATATATATATACATGATTTTACTTCAGCATAAATTCCATAATAAAAATCAATTAAGCAATGCTGGGAGATAATGAGAAACAAATGAATAGATGTCGACATTTTAGACACATGCTCTGTAAGATTTGATATAATTATTCATGTACAGAACATTATATTAAATTGTCCAAATTTCTGCCATTATTAATATTAACTTGTTTTTAATTCTATTTTAATTTCCTTTTCTTCTCAACGCCGGTTTTTATTTTCCCTGATGCCTGCAATTTAATACGATCTTAGCTTATCGCATGGTGGTGTCACGGAACATGAACAAATTAAAATGTTGAAGAAAAATTAAAAAAACAAGCAATTATTTCCACTTCGAATTTTTCCGACTCCACAGATTATTTACAGATTATACGCTAAGCATTAAAATTTATGACTAACTTTCATTTTGTTTATGTCTATATGTAATTATTTATCTTCGATTGGACTAAGTAATTTAAAAACATTTTTCTGTCACAGAAAGATTATATTGATGATTATATGGTGGTGACATTTAATGTACATTATAGGATACTCGGGACAACAGAGCATCATAAGACATCTCAACATCAGAAGATGAAGTAATACATTTTTAACATTTTGTTGTGCAGAATGTGTGTTGTGGTGCAGTGGATATCAGCTTATAACGGGAAATCGGGGAGCCGAGTTCGAATTCCTTGCATTCCTTGCTCGCAAATACACTTTGGAAAGGTAATAATACGTCTCTTCCCTTTAGTTATGTGTTAAATAACACGACAGTTTCGGTTCTATAGTCTTGGCTGGCAACCAATCTACGGCAGAAAATAATGCCAATAATCTTCTCTCCACTCAGCCATGTCTCTTTCGAGACATGATCGCCCAAGTGTGTATCACGTATGTCACTTAACTGACTGACTGACTTACTTTAATGTTAGTTCAGCTTCGTGTTTATGCTTAACGCAATAATAATAATAGCCTTCTTTTTATGCTCTGTTTTTTTTTCAGGGCATGTAGTATCATGCCTGTCAAACACTCTCCACAACTTCTTATCATTCATAACAATGAAAAGTATTTGTCCTGTTATTATCTCTTCTTTTCCCTATTCTTCCCTCGATTTATACAAGTTCGTTTCTTAGTTTAACTGATTTATCTTTATGCCAAACTTGCCTTCCGTGTGTCAGCTTAGGGACAAATAATCAAAGCTAAGTATGTTACCCAGGAAATTCGACCCTCTGTTTTGTTTCTAAATAAGAATGACCTTTATTTTCATTTTTCTTAAAATTACTCATTGCTCACGTATAATATTCCCATCATCCTTCTGTGGAAGTGTATTTCTATTGTCTCATGTTTCCTATTTTTCCATGAGAAAATTGTCTCTCATTCTAAGCCAAATTTTTAAAACACATTTCTGAAAATTATGAATCGAAATCTTCTCGTTCCATGTATGGGTAAAAAGTAGGTCATACTTGATCCTACAGCCTTGTATGACAACCAGTCTAGGAGAAGAAAAACTCTGAATTCAATACTGTATCTATGCCACTAAGGAAGGGATCTTTCCATTGACTCGACAATCCCTACTACTGTCGATACCTTTTTTTTCACACGAAAATACAGCAATCGTTTTGGCTTCTGCTTATCTTATATTTCTAAGATGACTTTCATCAATGGATAAATCCCGGTAAGACTTCAAATTCTTCCAGTTCACCTTCATAGTTGGAATATATCGGGAGAGAATACATATATATTAAGTGCTAAAGGTACGACACACTTAAACTGGTAACAGCGTTCTAAAATAAATTCAAATCAATCAGTTGATATCTGGGCCAGTAAATGGCTTGTAAAACTTAACGCCGCTAAAAACGAAATCGCTACATTTTCGTTGTGGGATCTCCTCTTTTTCTATGATAATAGACTTGTCTAGAGTATACATATATTTCTGCCACAGAAGAGATACATCAGATCTACGAGATACTGTATGATCCGAGAGATACCGAAAGATACCGAGTATTCACGGAGTAGTTCATAGTAGCTCTGAGCTCCACTCAGTCAGAATATTACTACGCAGCACCGGTTAGCTTCCGACGTGGATTTACTAAACATACTATGGATTCACTTCAGAGACTTGTATATATACTTCCAACTAACCGTATTTCTGGATTACTAACCTGCTTTCAAGTTTGTATCTTTTAAGTTAAGATACTTATTTTTCTATCTCCAATTCTGGTTGTTTGTTCCTTTATTTTGTGCATTTCCCATTTCCGGAATCCACAACAATCTTAATCATCATCGAGAACCATTTTTGCCTTCCATCTACTTGGTTGATGCTAAAATTCAAGATAACAACTCACTGCGAATTCCTTGGTCTCAAGTTTTCTACTGACATCAGGTGATGTGATAATATTGAATTGCTCGAATTGATGCTAGGAAAGTTGCGACAGATATTCTATCTGGTCAGAATTAATCACGCACATTTATAAAAATACCATTCATCCGCGCTTTGAATATTTCTGCTTTTTGGACTGGCGTTCCTGTTATATATCTTGAGAGTCTCGACAGAATCCAAAGAAAGATTTCTAATTGGTCCTGACGAAACATCTCAATTCAATCACTTTCACACCAGCCTAACGTGGCTTTTCTAAAAATATTTTCTCAGCAATCGTTCTAATGATTTCTTCTCTTTGGAATCTCATCCGTATGAATTTAACCGTATTAGCTGATTGGCAAATAGGTCTCATTGATTTACTTTTGAAATAGCTGGTTGAAACGGTAATATTTATTCTAATATTTTTCTTTCTCGCGTTTCTCGTCTGTGGAAATCTACTTCTTGCTTTCCTGTTAACCACAAATTTTCAAATTGTAAAAAGCACAACTATCTTCATTTTCTGGTTTCCTTAAAACTGTTCTTATATTCTCCTTTCGTTTTACTAAAATCTCCACTTTTTATTTTCATAATGCTTCTAAGAAAAATGCGTCTCAGTGGCATTATCGCTTTTCTGGGGGTGAAATGATAAAAAACTAAATTTCATCTGTATGCAGATTGGTAGTTTCCAATATGACGGATTCAGTTACTATCTCTTCCCCAGATTAACTTTCACTTTACAATGTTTGTTTATTAATACTCAACTAAAATTAACAAAATGAATGAACTTCCTGTTCTTACATCCATTTACACAAGTCCGTTTTTCCAACATTTGGATAAATTTTTATGAAGTTGTTTCTAAGCTTTCGGCTCACATGTGACATCTTCAGAGATCTTACAAGGATGTTAACAGAAAAAACATCCACCATCAAAGACGATTTTATATTGTGTTGACATAAAACTTTGTTAAGCAACGATAACAGTTACAAAATAGCAAACTCAGTTCAAAAATTTGTAATGCGGTTCTATGACATCACACAGTTGCAGAATTTTTGTCTTTATTTTCACCTGAAATTAAAGCCAAATTACGATGTTTAGAACGACTCATGATTAAACATAATAGACAATCATTGTCTCTTATATATATATATATATATATATATATATATATATATATATATATAAGAAAGTGTAAGAACACATAGATTAGAACCTACCATTCAAGCATTTACTTTTAAAAATAAAGAGTAGGGCTTAATATTGTAATTTTGTTATTACAATGATTTATAAAATAAAGGCATTATATCACTACACAAAAAGTTCATATTTCAGAACGATACTGTTCTTCTTCAGGTGATATGTTAAAATAAATAGTTAAAGCGACTTGTTTTAAAAATTTAAGATGAATTGCTGTTTAATTAGAAAATTATGGAGTGGTAGTTGGAGAAAATGCTTTAGGTGTGTCAATATTGTTCAATCAAAAATGAGAATTAGTTAACCATGGAGATTTAGGATTTGAGTCACTGGAGTTTCTATTTCTATTTCTATTTTTCCTGTTATAGTTACAATTGTTTATGTATTTGGTATCCTGGTTTTTTCTAGCCACTATTATTTAAGGCATTATTATACAAAAATTTATGTTTATAATATATTTCTTCACAAGAAATTTTTTAGTAATTGTATATTCTTTGAATGGGGTATATATTTGATTATATTTTAAATAATGTATTTTCCCATAACATAATTTAAAATTAAAAAAGTCTATAGTCCCGCTGTGTATCTTATTCAAACAAAATTAAAAAGTGACAGGCCTAGACACCAGACTATCCTACTTCCTATCGGGACCCAAATCTTAAAACTCCATGATTGCCTAATTCTCATTTTCGATTGAACAATAATGATACACTTAAAGCATTTTCTCCAACTACCATTTTCTAATTTACTAAATAACTACGAATTTTATATTTTCAAAATAAATAATTTCTTGCATTTATTTTAACATAACCGCTGAAGAAGAACAGTATTTTTCTGAAACTGAAAATTTTAGTGTAGTTTTATAAACTATTGTAATAACAAAATTACACGATATATATATATATATATATATGTGTGTGTGTGTGTGTGTGTGTGTGTGTGTGTGTGTGTGTGTGTGTGTGTGTGTGTGTGTGTCTGTGAAATATATATATATATATATATATAGATAGATATGCAATTTATCTATATATATTATATAATTTATATATTACATTTACTTGGTATTTATTTGAAAGCGCTCAATATGAGTGATAGAGCTGCCATATTCATATAGATAGGTGTGCGTTTGTGATCGCAAGAGCGTGAAACCCAGGGTCACAAACTCACACCTATCTATCTATCTATCTATCTATCTATATATATATTTTTTTTTTTCTTCAAATCGCAACTCACTGTTAATGATCAAACACGCGGCAAGATATTTCATAAGTGGTAGTAAAGAGAATGAACTGAGCCAATGCCACGTCTCTGTTGTCTCCCTCTTTTTCCATGAGCGTTACAGAAGGTATATATATATATATATATATATAACGGTACTTATCATAGTAGAGATGATTAATTTTCATTTGTATTTAATCACTTATCATAATTCCTGCGTTCTATCATCTATTTCTGTAATAAAATATTTTTTCCGCTAAGAATTGACAACCTCTGCCTATCTGCTTCCTGCTTTCCTGCCTGTTGGAAATCTTCCTCTATAGTTCCTATACTTAAAAACACTGGAGAACCCTCTGACCCTGCAAATTACCGCCCTATCAGCCTTCTTCCTATCTTTGGCAAAGTGTTCGAAGCCATTATCAACGCCGAGGTGGTTCAGCATCTCACAGCACACAGGCTCCTCTCGGACAAGCAATATGGTTTCCGCTTCACCAGGTCTACTGCTGATATGCTAACGACCATCACCGAGTACATATACCAGGCACTCGACAGGAATGGCGAAGCTCGAACCGTTGCATTGGATATATCTAAGGCGTTCGACAGTTTGGCATGCTGGCCTTCTATGTAAACTGCGGAGCTATGGTATAACTGGACATTTGTTTGAACTAATCCAGTCATTCCTCTCTAACCGCACAATGAAAGTGGTATTAAACGGACATACCTCTCAGAACTACCATAAAAACGCATGTGTCCCCCAAGGCTCCATCTTAGGTCCTACACTCTTCCTGATATATATTAATGATCTCCCTGATTCCATAAGAACCCAAATAAGTTTGTACGCCGATGACAAAAATCTCCAACAAAAATCTGGTGTAGACGTCAAAGCTAAACTCGCAGCCGAGATTGAAAAAGACCTCCAATCCATATTGGACTGGGGTAAGAAATGGCTAGTAAATTTTAATGCTTCTAAAACGAAGCTACTGTCAATTAACCATCATCAACAATCTCACCTACCTCCCATTAGCATGGACCAGGCTTGCCTCCCAGAGAGTAAAACACTACGCCTCCTTGGTCTCACACTTTCAGCGGACCTCAAATGGAATGACTATAACGAATCCATTGCTAAATCTGCTGCTATGAAAGTCGGTTCTCTGTGTAGGGCCCGGAAGTTTTTTCCGTCTAAATCTATCCTGCACATTTAAAAATCTACCATTCGCCCGTGCATTGAATACTGCTGCCATACCTCCTCGGGCTTCTCGATAAGGTTCAGAGAAGGGTCTGTAATGTGATAGATACCGACTTGGCAGACCGCCTGCAGTCTCTCTCCCACCGGCGAGACGTGGCTTCCCTGTGTCTCTTCTATAAATACTTTCACGTCTTCTGCTCCGATGAACTTAGATTACTGGTGCCCCCTAAATACGAATTTGCACGAGATACTAGATTAGCAACTAGATCCCACCCTTTTACAGTGAAACCGATAAAATGCAGCCGTAACTTCTACTCCAACAGTTTCTTTCCTCGCACTTCCCGACTGTGGAATTCCCTTCCAAACGATTGCTTCCCCGACGGCTACAATCTCCAGGAGTTTAAATGTAAGGTCAATACACACCTCCTAACACACTAACCTGCTCCCATTCTATCAAGCACTCTTCCCATCTGCCCGACCCTCATCCTCGCTATCCTTACTCATCTGTCACCTTTCTCCTGACATGTCTATCCACTCCTTCTCTTTACCTTCCCCTATGTAGCCCCATGCGCAATAGTGGCAGTGGAATGCCTTGCTTGGGGTGAGATGATTAAAAAAAAAAAGAAAAAAAAAGCATTACTTGCTTTTGCTATGTAGCAAATATCAGCCAGATAACTAATTTGAAGAGCTGATAACGGTTAACGTCTTAAAATAGCGAATCATAAATACAGTACATTGGCAGTAATATTTTGCACGTTGTCTCACTATATCAATTACAACTGATTAGTGATTTCGATCCTCACTTTGTGCACACATATTTTCGGGCTTGTGCTACATCTAAGCTACGCTTAGCAAAACCTATTATATGTATATGAGAATCCTGGATTAAATAGTTCATGGATTTCACGCTGGATATCAAGCAAGACAAGCAGATGAGTGATCGGGTACAATTCCAGCTATTGGATAAGAACAACGTGGCCCCAGATCGCGTCTTGAAAACGAAAAGACCGAGAATATGGTACAGATGGATATATAAACAACCGTCCAAGGATGATTTAGGCATTCTCTCATACGTCCTACACTTAGATTGTAAAATCCAGGTCTCGGAAAAAAGCTTCAGATATCTTATTCAATCAACTAAACACTTCGTTACATTTTGAAAAATCAATTCACTTTTAATGAAGCTACTAAGGAGCTACTTGAAGCCAAAGATAGTGACAAGTCATTAGAAAGAAACCGGAAACCCAATCTAAAAGAGGAAACAAAGGATAAACTCCTGTTTAAAAGATCGGGAATTTGTGGGAACCGGATGATTAGTGTTTAACTACTTGTCCCAGTATGCATTTTTAATTTAATAAAATAGGTACTCACTGTATGTTAAACTAAGAGAGGCAGTTTAATCTATTGAGCGCGTAAATTATTTTTGGAAACGTAGAAACTGGTCTTAGGAACTGGATGTTGTGATGCAGTAGATATCGGCTCAGAGAAGTCTGAGAGTCGGGTTCAAATTCCAGTTGAATTTGTTGCATTCACTTCTGCACAAATACCATTGGGAAACGTCTTAATCCGTCGCTTCTCCCTCTAGCTATGAGTTAAATAGGACAGATTGAGTTTTATAGTCTTTTGGTGGCAATGTACTGCGGGGAAATTTTCCGCTCGGTCATTTATCTGTCTTTCGAGATAACTTTGTATCACATATGACACTTGATTGACTGAGAAACTGATCAGTTAGTTAAATGATATACGTAATACACGCTTTGGGCGATCATGTCTCGAAAGAAACATGACTGACTGAGCAGAAGATTATCACGCAGAAGGTTGCCATTTCTTTCGGCAGTAGACTGGTTGCCAGTCAAGGCTATAGTATCTAATCTGTCCTGTTATTTAACACATAACTGGAAGGAAGAGACGAATTAATACATTTCCCAAGAGTATTTGTGCGTAAGTGAACGCAAGAAATTCAACTGGAATTCGTATTCATGATTCTCAAAACCGCTTTTTTCCTAGTTGTTCTTCGGATACTTTTGGAATTTGGAAATAAGTTTAATAATTTGTCAAATCCAACAGAATAATAGAATAATGGTAAGCGTCCCGAAACGCTTGGTAAATGCTTCCTGGAGCTCATTAAACACTTGTTAATAACACATATCAACAGAAACTTGCAATTAAAATTATTGCAAATATTTGTGCAAAGTTGAAAGATTTTGTCAACGTGCAAGTGTCACGTCTGATCATTTGTTTACACGTCAAATTTCTGCCCTTGTCTTTGTTTCATCTTGTGTAGTAGTCGGAAAACAGAGAAAGACAATGAAGTTGAGAAACGATGTCGTAAGTGCGGCGGGCGTGATTGTAGAATGAATCGTCAGTTGATTCAAGCATATCAAAGGGCGATCATTAATAAACGTACAGGCAATAATGTCAAAAGAAGAAATCGGATGAAAGAGAATCGACAGAAGAACACGGACGCGGTGCCTGTCCTTTGCCTTTTTGTTCAAGAGTCTTATTTCCGGCGTCTCATTTCCGGAACGAGGGAAACAGCTTTGCAGACACGACATCGACATTTTTGTCCCTTAATCATAGACGCATACAATGCAGAAAAAAAGTAAACAAAAACGAATAATGAAAATATTACTCATGCCCTGAATAACACTTACACAGTCTATCATATAATTTCAAGTAAATAATCGCTGAGACAAGCACCAGAACAAGTTGTTCTCATACACACACACACACACACACACACACACACACACACACACACATATATATATATATATATATATATATATATATATATATATATTAAGTGAATACTTCTAAATGAAAATAGAATGGTTCTTTTTACAAGGCAAGGAAGCAAAGATGAAGTCATCCGAATCACCCTAAATTTTCTTCATTCTTTCATTGATGAAACTGCAATATATATAATTATTAAATATTTATAAATTCATTTGATGCACATGTTATTATGCAGTATTAACAAAAGAACAAATCTATTTTCATATGCAATTATTCACTTGGCAATAAATACTAAAAAATATTATAAAATACATCATTTTTTTAAAACTTAGGGGTGTCCTAATAATTATGGCCGGTAGTGTATACATATAATTTGCAGAAACTATATGGATAAAACGCATGTATTTGTATAATGAGTGAGATCAATATGGAGACGGGCAGGATGGCTTTTTTCCTCCATACGTGTTTTTTTCTCAAAACCGAGCATCCGACGATTGAAAATACGCGGAACGTAATGCATAATACATGCTATTTCAGTAATTGCTTTTTTCTCAATTTCCACCTGATGTTAAACGCCTTATCCGACACCATAATCTCACAAAAATTAATAACATTACATTAATAATTTAATGTAATATTTTTAATTATTAAATAATTATTATGAAGAATGCACCTTTAAGTGTCGAATCTAGATGCGTCGTCAGGGGTTTTGCTCCTATGTCACTAGAAGTTTCGGGTCTAAATAAACAACAGATTTCTTCGATAAGAGACCCGACCGAATACGATCAGTATTCAGCCCGCACCAAGAAAAAAAATTGCAACTAGCTTTCTAACGTGCATTGTACAACTTACCCCAGCAAACGGCATCTAGTCAAGATTAACTTCGGCTATTCGATGTTATAGATCGGGTATGCTCGGTTGTACTGATCTTCCTACATTCGGCCAAGACAGGGTATTTTTGGGAAAAAGAGAAGAAAACAAACCAATATATATATATATATATATATATATATATATTAATAAAACGATTTATCATATTGGCTCTTACGACTTATCTTTCTCTTCCTCCTCGTTTAACTTCTTTATTACATCTTACTAGCAGTATAGCCCGGCGTTGCCCGTGTGTAAAGAAAGCTTTAAACCTAATCCATGGTCCTGGAGCTCAGACACTTTGGACGTTGGCACGAAATACTAAAAAGCAATAGTTGTTTCCAGTTAAAGCGAAACCGTAGACTGAAGAAAAATGAATGGATGTAAGTTAAATTTTGATTTCCTGGTATCGATAATGATTAAGTTTTTTTCGTCGTAAACTGAATTTTGAAGGCTAAATAAGTCCTCTGAGCAAGTGGTATCATAGCTGAGACTAAGAACTACAATTATACCTACTGAGAGCCAAACCCGAAGCAAAAACTAAAATAAAAGTGCTGAAAAAATACAGGCATACAGGCAGATAAACAGACACACACACAAACATCTTTTCATTACACCCGGGCTACCCCGGGCTATACTGCTAGTGTTTTAATAAAATTATTCAAGTTCAAATAAACAACAATGTAACCTCTCAACAAGACTTTTAAAATCTGGAGTAAGGTTGTTTGTTGAAATCTTCATCTCTGTCTAAATGTTTATGTCAATCAAAGAAGATATATTTTTGCTTTTGCTGATGTTCATGCACGAAAAACTTTATTCACAGGTGTATATGGATGCAAAAACAGAAACAATTTTCGCACCCAAACCTTTTGCACATGGAAATTTGTCAGCACAAACATTTACTGAGATCAGTCAGTCAGTTAAGTGCCATACGTGATACACGCTGGGCGATCATGTCTCGAAAAAGACATGACTGACTGAGCAGAAGATTATCCCGCAGTCGGTTTCCATTACTTTCTGTAGTAGATTGGCTGCCAGCAAAGTCTATAAAACCCAATCTGTCCTATTATTTAACACATAATTGGAGGGAAGAGACGGATTAATACATTTCCCAATGCAAGGAATTCCAGTGGAATGCGAACTCGGCTCTCTGATCTCGGCTTCCAAGCCGCTATTCACTGTACTACAATGCACATCCCGTGATAATTTGGAGAAAACGTTGAATTTAAAGATTGCTCTTATTTACTTCCGTGGGCTATTGATCAAATTTGCCGGGACGTAAATTGCCCACTTCTGAACTAGTTTCATATCATGATAAGAGCTGTTTTGTCTTGAAGATACACTGCAAATCAATGTGTTTCTTCGTCTTCAGCAACAGTATAAATACGTTTTATCACTTATTTCCTAACTTTGTTGTTACTAGTTCCAGGGATTCGAGTTTATTTCTATCTTTATATTGAATTATGAAATTTCACTCAAGTCTAGAACTAGCTGTTTAACTTTCCTATTATTTTGCCCTTTCTTGCACTAATACAACGTTACTCAGTAACTCTCTACCTTGAGTGCCACTTGGGACTTGTTTTGGTTGAACATTAGTAAAAAAATTACTAAATCGCAAGGAGTTTAACGCGTAATAACATAAATGCAAGGAAAAAAAATCTATTTTCATTATAAATTTATTTCTTCTATGGTCGTACTACCTAACAAGTCTGCGGGAAGACCTAAGGCAGGTCGTGGCGTGTTGTTATGGCTCCATTTCATGTGTTTTATATCTCCCCTATCATCCCTAGCGTTAAATAGACAAAAGTTAAATGAAAAGGGTGAAAAATAAAAGAAACGGAATCAAACAGACAGAAAATAACGAGTGTTTAAATTTTGAAGATAAAGTTGATTGGAAATCAACAACCCGAAAGAGAATTCTATACGTTCTAATGTTAACACTTTGTTTAGAAAAATAGATGTTTACTTTAAAATTCAAATATTTGAGCATTCCTGTTCAAAGCTTAAGATATTTGGTTCGTAAAAGAAAATTGATAGCACACAAATGAATGGAAATTTTCAGTCACTTGCTATATCAACATAAGAATAGCGGATAACGTACTAAATGTCGATTTTGCTAGTTTTAAACTTCGTTGTCCGTCTGAATAGATCGATCTTTATTGGACAAGTGCCACACTAATTAGAAGCTGGCAACCTCAGTCCAGACATGAAGGAATACTCATTATGCATACATCTACAAAAGCTCTGTAAAAAAGACGGTCTATTAAGCGAGGTTTTGAAACTTTAATTTCCAAGTAAAGAATATAAAGAATTGTACAACAGAAGACTTGGCAGTTCTAAAAATGCAACCGGAGAAGTTTATCGCCAAGATTGAGATATAGACATTATAATTAATTATGTTTTATTATAATTAAATTAAGACTTATATAAACCAGAAAATGATAGATAAACAGATAAGATAGATATTGAGATAGATAGATAGATAGATAGATAGATAGATAGATAGATAGATAGATAGGGAACAATATATATATATATATATATATATATATATATATATATATATTCTAAACATATGCTGTTAAATATGAGACAATGAATGTCTATTATGTTTAATCATGAGCCGTTCTAAATGTCGTATTTTTGCTTTAATTTCACTTGAAAATAAAGACAAAAATTCTCCAAAATTTGGATAATTATTTATTGGTTTTCTCCTAAGCTTTCGGCTCACATGTGCCATCTTCAGAGAGGTTGTTTAAACTGAAATATTATAAAATCCACCATCACCGACGATATTATTTTGTGTTGACATAAAACTGCGCTTTGCAACGGCAATAGTTACCAAAAATAATAAACGCGGTTCATAAGTTTGCGATGCGGTTTTATGACGTCACACGGCGGGTTGGCGCGAAATGACAACAAAACCGTGTAGTCAAATGCAATGTAATATGTTATTTCCTGTTTTAAAGTTGATTTTATTGTGTGTTGGCTGTTTTGATTTGATGTACATGGCCTCCAATATCTGCAGGTTCTTCTTACTGTGTGTATGAGTAAGGATCACAGGATTGTTGACCAAAATCTGTCTTAAATTACCTACATGTTTATGTTTTTCAGAGAAATATATATATATATATATATAGATAGATAGGAGACAAAGTAAAAAATATATTTGTAGTCATCCGCAGACAGATCTGTTTCGTAGTATTACATCTCATCAATACGGTTAGAAACTCGATTGCTTGTAGCCAGGATTGAACCCCGACCGCAATTACATCAGTCGGCGATTCTACCACTAAGGTAAGGGCGCTCGGTAGTAGAAGGCGGACTTTAGTGTGTTATATACAATGTAAATACAGGCCAGTAGCCGAGAGTATTCATATTCATTACTGAATGAATGATGCGTATATATATATATATATATATATATATATATACTATAGTAATCCGCAGACATATCTGTTTCGCTGTATCACAGCCTATCAGTACGGCTTAGACTCCGGTCGCTTCCTAACCCAGGATAGAAACCCGACCGAATCGGCATCAGTCGACGATTCTACCCCTTGGCCACGAGCTTCCGCTAGAAGAAGGCAGGCTTTTTACCGAGTATGAACATGCCCAATAGCTCAAGTGCTAGATATATATATATATATATTTATATGTATATAGCACCTGAGCTATATATATATATATATATATATATATATATATATATTTATATAGTAGACAGATCTGTTTCGCTGTATCACAACTCATCAGTACTGTTAGACATCTCATTGCTTTTAGCCAGGATAGAAATCTAACGAAGGAGGGAGACTTTTAGCGTATGATATATCATGTAAACATACACCAATAGCTAAGAGTGTTCTAATTCATTACTGAAAGATCGATGCATGGATGTAAGAGTAGCTACTGTCTTTTCAAATCTACCATTCATCCAGAGTGCTTAATAAGGGTGTGAAAGCGTAAATAGTAGTCATCTGTAGACAAATAAGATATAAATTGAGATCGATAGATAGATAGATAGATAGATAGATAGATAGATAGATAGATATGAACAGGCTGAAATAGATAGATAGATAGATAGATAGATAGGGGACAAAATAAAAATATTTATTTGTAGTCATTCGCAGACAGATCGGTTTTGCTTTATCACAGTTCATCTGTACGGTTAGACATCCGATTGCCAGGATTTAACCAGGATTGAAATCCGCCCGAATTGTCATCAGTTAGCGACTCTACCTCTGACCTATGTGCACTCGGTCGAAGGAGGCAGGTTTTTGGCGTGTGATATACCATGTAAACATACGCCAGTAGCTAAGAATGTTCTAATTCATAAATGAATGAACGATGCGTAGATGCTAGAGTGGCTACTGGTTTTTCAAATTCTACCATTCTTCCAGAGTGCTCCATCAGGGTGTGAGAACACACACACACACACACACACACACACACACACACACACACACACACACACACACACACACATATATATATATATATATATATATATATATATATATATATACATTAGCATTGTAATATCTGAAGTCCGAATTCCAGCTGAATTCCTTGCATTCACTTACGCGCAAATACTTTTGAAAAGGGTATTAATCCGTCTCTTCTCCCCAGTTTTGGGTGAAATAATAGAACAGATTGGGTTCTATATCCTTGGCTGGCAACCAGTCTACCGCAGAAAGAAATGGCAACCTACTCCGTGATATTCTTCTACCCAGTCAGCGTGTGTCACGTATGGCACTCAACTGACTGAATGTATGAAAAGAACTATATATATCAGAAAAGGTAAATTAATAGTAAATTTGAAGAACTCTCCGTGATGCGTTTCGTCCTTTGGGATTCCATCACTGAAGTCTGAATTTTTTTCTCTTTGTTATTGAGAGAGAGAGAGAGAGAGAGAGAGAGAGAGAGAGAGAGAGAGAAAGAGAGAGAGAGAGAGAGGCGTTGGAGAAAGACTGCAATTTACTATCGGTCAGATAGAGACGAAAGGTAATACTTAATCACAGCTGTCCTTGGTAAATTCAGGTTTCATTTCTTCTAGCCATCTTCAAGAGATATCAGTCATTGTTGACATTCTTATCGGTTGATTTCTTGAACTTCTTCATAGAACCAACAACTAATGAATCGCGAAATGCATTTCACCGAGTGCAACAGGATTGCCGGTTCTTCTCGGCCCGGTATTCAACCAAGCATGATATTCTCCAGTATTTACAGTTGTATAATCGTGATACATAGTAGAAGATGGTTTCAACGGCATCTCCCAACTGGCGATAATTATCCACTTTCTTTGCTATACACTTGGGGTCAGTGAACTTATTTGGTTTTGGTAGCTGACCGAAATGGATTTTTGTCTGTTCTTAGCTAAATCGTGCACTCCGGGAAAAAATCAAGTCACTAAGGTAATCATAGCCACTGCAAGGCCTTTAAATGATCTAATAATGTCGTAGGTGTGAGTGATAACACGCCAAGAAAGTCGAGTTCGAAAGTGGTAAAGAGAAAAAATGGGAGATTTAGAGGAAAAGCATTAATAGAAGAAGAAGAAGAAGAAGAAGAAGAAGAAGAAGAAGAAGAAGAAGAAGAAGAAGAAGAAGAAGAAAGAAAAACAATGATGAAAACTTGGGTGAAAAGAGAGAAAAAGAAGGATAGTAGAACAGAGTGATGGGTAAATAGTAGGAGATGAGAGAAAATGAAAAGTGAGGTGTAAAATGAAAATTGGAAAAGAATAAAAATGAGTTGGCGGAAGGGGAAAAATAGAAAAGCTGATGATAGGGAAAAAAGGGAGGAGGAGAACGTGTAGAATAAAAAAGTAGATGGAAATCGTGTAATGTGATCATAAAGAAGAAGTGAATTTAAAAAATGAAGGAAAGATGAAATATGAAAGAATGAAAATTGTAGATGTGTGGGAGAGGACTAATGTACTCATGATAGTAAGATTAGAATGAATGGAAGTTTGTTTGGTAAAAAGTCTGTGAAGATAATAATAATAATAATAATAATAATAATAATAATAATAATAATAATAATTTATTCTTGCAGCACAAGACCAAAGTCTTTTCACGAGAAACTTTCAGGCAAATATTATGCATAATAATATGGATCCAAAATGCAGGTTTTGTGATAAACACCAAGAAACAATAGACCACCTAATCTCAGGCTGTTCTGTGCTTGCCCCAAATGAATATAAAAATCGCCACGATAGAGTTGGGCAATATTTACATTGGGCAATATGCAAACATTATGGAAAAGCTGTAGGCAAACACTGGTATGAACATCACCCAGCACCGGTTACAGAAATAGAAGATGTAACCATTCTATGGGATTACACCATCTACACAGACAGAAAAATTGAAGCAAACAGGCCAGACATTATTGTTAAAAACCAGAAGGAGAAAACTTGTCTATTAATTGATATGGCTTGTCCAGCGGATTGTAACATAACAATCAAGGAATTTGAAAAACTGTCAAAATATAAAGACCTGGAAATTGAAATAGAAAAAATGTGGAAATTGAAAACAAGAGTTGTGCCAGTGATAGTAGGTGCACTTGGAATGATAAAAAATGGAACAAAACAACACATTGAAAGAATCCCAGCTTAAGAGATATACAAAAAATTGTCTTATTAAGTACAGCCCACACACTAAGGAAAACTTTATCTATGTAATGCTGGAGATGATAGGGAAGATAGAAAAACATGAAATGGAGCCATAACAACATGCCACTACCTGCCTTAGGTCTCCCCGCAGACTTGGTTGGTAGTGAGACCAAAGCAGAAATCGAAATATGATGAAAAATGACAATAATAATAATAATAATAATAATAATAATAATAACTTTGTCTATTTAACGCTAGGGATGATAGGGGAGATAGAAAAAAAAACATGAAATGGAGTCATAACAGACCACGACCTGCCTCATGTCTTCCTGCAGACGTGGTTGGTAGTGCGACCATAGCAGAAATAGATTTATAATGAAAAATGACATAATAATAATAAAAGTAGCTGCAACATTATAAAAGAAGAACAAGAAGGTTAAAAGATGAGCAGAAAAAATGAAAGTATAAGCAGTAAAAATATATTTACGAAAGAAGAAGAAGATTGGGTAGCGTGAAACGAAAAAGAAATAGAAGATGAAAGAAGAAGGCAAAAAAGAAGAAATGGGACGATGGAGAGGAAAAATGAAGATGAAAAATAAGACAAACAAGAAGCAAAAGAAGAAAAAAAAGAAAGTGAAAGAAGAAGAGCGAGAAGAAGAAGAAGAAGAAGAAGAAGAAGAAGAAAAGAGGGAGAAGATGTAGAAAAATATGTACATAAAGAATAGGAAGAAGAAGATGAAGACGAAAATAAAAAGAAAGAAAAGGATGGAGAAAGAAGCGTCGATAAAGATTAATGAAATGAAGATAAAAATTTCGTGTCGTAAAAATAAATTTATGCGAATAAAAAGACGAAAATGAAGATGAATGGAAAAACATGATCAGTAACAGAAGAAAGGAAATGAAAAGGTGATAAAGAAAAAAAATCCATTAAAGGAAAAAGAGAAAGAAGCTGAAAACACGGGTACCAAAAAGCGAAGATAATACATTTTGTGGAAACTATGAAGATATATAAGAGAAAGAAGTGAATAATGAAAAATAGTAAGATTCTCCGAATTAGTAGCGGAAGTCAAATAAGCAGGAGAATAAATTTAAAAAGAAAAATACTAAATAAAAAACGAAAAGCAAAACAAAAAATAATAGAAAGAAAAAAGTAAAATTAGTTGAATTTGTGAGAAAAGAAATAAAAGAAAAAGAAGACATTCAATGAAATATTTTCAGATTTTTCGAGCAGAAAATTAGTGAGATCTCGCGATCTCTAATTAGTGTTAGCTGACATTAGGCAGCTATTTTTTTACGCCCAAATAGACAGGTACATCATATTCTACTGGTGAACAGTTGCCGAGTTGATTCTTCAATTAGTTAGGAATTGTCAGATTTTGCTAACAGATAAGCTCGGCGTAACCGACAATTGCTTTAAAGAGAAAATAAAGCCTAATTAATTCACGCTTGCAAGTAAATATTAGATTGATAATAACTTTGGAAATAGCAAAAATCAAATAAATATTTTATTTCATATCTATCGAATCCTGCAGATAAATGCATCTACCATCCGCCCGTGTATTGAATACTGCTGCCACATCTGGTCGGGTACCTCTGCTATTCTCCTCGTGGTTCTTGACAAAATACAACGGAGAATCTGTAATGTGATCGATACCGACTTGGCTGACTACCTGCAGTCACCCTCTCACCGGCGTGACGTGGATTCCCTGTGCATCTTCTATAAATACTTTCACGGCTTCTGCTCCGATGAACTTAGATCACTGGTGCCCCTAGGTACGAATTTGCACGAGATACTAGATTAGCAACTAGGTCTCACCCTTTTACAGTGAAACCGATAAAATGTAACCGCAATTTCTACTTCAACAGCTTCTTTTCTCGCACTTCCCGTCTGTGGAATTCCCTTCCTCATACTTGCT
Organism: Ascarosepion bandense; assembly: GCA_037127315.1. NCBI lineage: Eukaryota > Metazoa > Mollusca > Cephalopoda > Sepiida > Sepiidae > Ascarosepion > Ascarosepion bandense. The sequence goes on from JBBBDQ010030031.1 coordinate 437,176, forward strand.
TCCTTGACAGCTACAATCTCCAGGAGTTTAAATGTAAGGTCAATAGACACCTCCTAACACACTAACTCGCACCCATTCTCTCAAACACTCTTCCTATGTACCTGCTTACTCGTCTATCACCCTCCTTCTGACATTTCCTATATCCAATCTCTCTCTCAGCACCTTCCCCTATGTAACCCTCTGCGCAATAGTGGCAGTGGAATGCTTTGCTTGGGGTGAAATGATTAAAAAATATATAAAAATTGGATTCGTTGTGGTGTAATGGATACTGGCCCAATAATGGAAAATCGGAGAGACCAGTTCGAAATCCAGCGAGCTAGTTAAAGTCGCTGGATGTTCGTTGTGGTATCGGCCGGGAAGGAGACATCGGAGAGCCGAGATTGAATTTTAGATGGAATCCTTGCATTCACTTACACGCAAATCCTATTGGAAAAGGTATTAATCCATCTCTTCCCTCCACCTATGGGATAGATAACAGAAGAGATTGGATTTTATAGCCCTGGTTGGTAACCAGTCTACCGCAGAAAGAAATGGCAAACTACTGCGTGAAGATTTTCTGCCCAGTCAGTCTATTGAGACATGATCGCCCAAGCGTGTATCACGTGTGGCATTTAACTGACTGATAATCTTCTTCTTCCTGTCCATTCAGGACGTAGGCGATCATGGATTTCCACTTGACTCTGTCTCTTGTCACTCTCAATACTTTTTCTCTTGGTATCTCTAAGCCCCGCTCCGTCAACCATTTGCTCAGATCTAACAAGTACGTCTCGCGCTGCTTTGCCTTGTCTCTTCCATTTACCCGATTTGTGTATATTAAGTTCTCCAGGTTTACCTTCCTCATTACGTGTTCCAGGAACCTCATTTATCTCTTTCTGATATTTAGTATCAGTTTTCTTCTCGTTTGCATCCTTTCCAACAACTCATCGTTGCACACGTGCTCCGTCCATGGTATCATCAGCATCCTTCTGTAAAACCACATTTCTGCTGCTTCAAGACTTACCTTCACTTCTCGCAAATAGTATGAATTCGTCCGCTGTGGAAAAATAACAGGGAAGACTGGACATATAGCCTTAGTAGGCAACCAATCTAGATTACTTAAAACTCTGAACCTAATCAAAAGAGAGTGTGGGAGAGAGAATATATAAACATTATGTGAGATTAATCTACGGGTGTTACTGGTAACAGGTAACCAATACTAACTGCTGTATAATTAAGTCATTGACAAGTAAATCAGTGCCCGTAGCGAACGTCTTTGTTGAGCAAAGTGACTAGAGAAACCGCGGGATTAAAACATAGGTGATTGAGCTATCGTGTAATGTCAAAATCCATCAAGATCAATGTGTTGTGTTCAGCCAGTGCGGCGATGGCACGGAATCAATGAGCAGAGGTCTCCCTAGACTGAAGTAAATGATCGGGAAAGAAGGCTCCCACGACAGAATCGAAGTCTGTGACCAAGACAAGTCATCAAGGAACATCATCTGTTGTTTGAGCTGAAGACGGATGGGTGCCGCTAGCCCTGCTTTCCTAAAGCATGCTACGCATAAATGAATAGTTCTGCAGCTTTGACATACATTTAGACAATGCCATTAAGTGATTACTCGCGCATTTCCACCGCCCCTCTTGACATCATAATAAATCATGTGAGTTTCAAATTTTTCAAGCCTTCTTTCCTCATTATCTGTCCTAAAAATTGTAAATATCTCTTTTAAAAATATGTCTCATTTTTCTTGAAAACTTCCTTATTGCTTACATGCTGCGTCTATTGTATTCTCAACGTAAAACTACACCTCGTTGTTTGTGAGGATATTGTCCAGCAATTCCGGAGGATTGATTTTACATTTGGCGTTGTATTTCCAGTGTGGCTGTCATCCAGTACGATAATGCTTAGTCTGGTCATATCTTGAGGATAAGAAAAAACGGATTCAGGACTTTCTATGAATGGGAAAATTGAAAACAAAACACAAAACTTGAATTGGCCGATTCGGTTTTCCGTGTAAACAACCGCTACGTTATACACACCCATTTTTTTATTTTCGTAAAAACGAAAGAAAAAAAATACGGCCAAAAGTCAAAGACAACCAGCAGCCGCACACCCTTTATTTATATATTTCTGTATATACAAAATGTACATTCATATATATATATATATATATATATATATATATATATCGTTTGTCTGACGATCGCAAAAGCGTAAAACCCCGGGTCAAAAACTCACACCTATGTATATGAATATATTTTATTATATATATATTTCGCTATTATAACCGGAAGTTATCAAATTCAAGATTGATAGAAGCATAGCAGGATACGAAGCGGAAAGACCAATGATAGAAGACGTAGAAATTCCATTTATAAGGTTTTTTAATTGATTTACTGATTCTTTTCAAACTTTTACAATTTATTTAAAGTCAGGAAATATTATAGGTATACATAGTAAGAATAAGTTCAACAGTGAATTTAGGTCAGTGGTGTCCGCTCCTCAAGAATGTAATCGTTCAACAGGACTGGCAACAAGTCCCACCCTTTTACAGTTAAATCAATCAAATGCGGCCGACATCAGCTTGTTTTCTCGCACTTCCCGCCTGTGGAAATCCTTTACGTATATTTGTTTTCCTGCCAGTTACAACCTCCAGGAATCTAAATGCAATGTCAATTCCCATCTCTTATCCACTGGACTCCAGTCCTTTCTACATTACCCTGTGTATCTTGTTGTTTTCCTTTCTCTCTAGCGACGCAACTGTCTTCACACCTGTGTTCCCATTCTTCTCTTGCCCTTTCTCTGTTACTCCCTGTAACTGGTTCGTCTTTCTCTTCACTCTCCTTCTGCCTAAACTTTTACTATCTTATGTAGTCCACTGCACATCAGTGGCGGTACCGTCGTGCTTGGGGTGAAACGTTTAATGAAAAAAAAGAATATATTTTTTGAGACATTAATGATTTAGTGAGGAAAATCTTACTGGTTAACTACAATGGGTTAAAAGTCATGGATTTATACTTTTCCCAAGGATATTTGTGTGTAAGTGAATATAACGAACCCAACAGGAATCCGAACACGGCTATCCGATTTACAATTATCCATCACATCACCTGCACATCTAAGCTTACAGCACTTAGTGTTCCCAAGGTGTCACCCGTTTAGATATTTATCTGGTTCGACGTGTAATATAATAATCTGGCCCCACCCGAGGAAGGGATGCAAGCGGGGGCGTTTTCCGGTCGTTGAAAGGAACGGATGTTTGTTTGACCTTATTTCCGGCAGTAGCGGAAATGGCTACAAGAGGCAAACAGAACAGGTGTCTCTCAGAATTACGTGGGCGTGCGTGGGCGAGGCAAAAAACTGGAAGAAAAAATCCCGGTTTGGAGATTATAAAAAGACCTCGGCGCCCGAATTCACCAGACAGTCCGGACAGACCAGACCAGAGTAGCACCGACAGAGATCGGCCGGTGAAGAGAGACACTCCCGTCAACCCTTTAGGCGCGCTCCCTCAACTCTCTGTACCCTAGGCTACACGGTTCATCGTCATCAATAAAAATATAACTCATATTTTTATATATATGCGTGTTTGTTGTTTATTGATATACAACAGACGTTGCTTAACTTCAGTGGTCGTTTGGGGAAACAGCGGTATGGCTGTAAGCTTTCTATTATAAGGTAATAACCAGCATGGAGGTGCCTGACCGTTAATACAACTTTATTGGCCTTGCCGAACATGAATATGTAAAATACTAGGCAAATGATAGTAGTAATACGGAAGAACATCAGAAACAGCATTGGCAAAAAAAAAAAGAAAAAAAAAGTAAAATAAGCTCAATGAAAATTAGTCAGAAGACTGAGTCGGGAAACAGTGCGGTCAGCCATCAAAGATAATGGATGTTGTTTTGACGGTAAATGAATTTTAATGAGAATTTCGAGGTTAAACATTCGTCACTAAATCTTAACAAACAAAGCGTAAAGATATCAGTTGAAAAGTCTTCCTACCTCCAGCTCTAAATTTGTAATCTGTCCTCGATTTTAAAATAAAATCTTTATTTTTTTTTTTAACTATCAATTCAGTTTGAAAGTATGAAATCGTCAGATTTGTAATGCTATGCAACAATTTATCACCGGGAGGCGGGGAGCGTAAGATTTACCCAGGGGTAAGTGAGAGAAATTCAGTGGGTACAAGATCAATTCTCTCGTGTTCTCGGCGCTTCGACCATTTTCATAAATTCAAGTAACTTCTGTACTTTTTTCTTGATCGAAAGAGAGAATTCGCTTTCTCCATGTCCCTCCGTGTGTTACTTGATGCTAAGATACATTTCAATTCATAATAGAGGAATAAGATGTATTTTAACCCAACTAAATGAGGAATTAACAACAACTTATAAATACGCTTGATGTTCGTTTTGATGCAACGGATATCAGCTCGGAACATAAAATCAGAAAACCAAGTTCGAATCCCAGTCATTCACGACTCGAAAATATACTTGTGAAAGGTATTAATCCGTCTCTTTTCCATCCGGCTATGGGTTAAATATCAGGACTATTGGTTCTGTAGCTTTGGTCGGCAACCAGTTAACCGTAGAAAGTAAGGGAGACCTATTTCGTGAATTTTTTGTCTAGATAGACATGTCTCTTTCGAAACATGATCGCCCAAGAATGTATCACCTATAGCATTTTACTGACTAAATGAGCCATTGGCGATAGGTAAATGGATAGCTGTTCTGATTGAGAATTTGAAATTCCTGTCTTGTTTATTGTATTCACTTACGTCCTAATATCTTTGGGAAAGTTAGAAATCCATTTATTCTCCCAAGCTATGGGTAAATAGCAGGACAGATTAGGCCATACACCGCTTGTACAGATAAACTGACTGACATTCTTTACACCTTTTACTGAAACCTGGCTTGTTTCTTTGTATATCCTGCCTCTTTAAGTAAAGACTAGAAGATTATGTAAAAACAAATCAACCATTCAAGTTGCCTCAAAGAAAGAAATGCTTTTGTCACTACTTCGAGACGCGATAGGAAATAATGGACTCATTGAGCTTAGTTTGATGGTTCGAACAAACAGTAAACTAGGATACGCCACGGCGACGTGAAGCGCACGGATTCGGAATATTTTGTGTATAGATACTTGAATCGGCGAGCCTCCTGCGTTCTATTTATCATAAATTCTTTTTAGAGCGATTTGAATTAATCTCTTCTCTCTTCAACTATGGATTAAAGATCTTGGTAAATTGGTATTTCACTCCCTTGCAAAGATAGAATACAGAATACCGGCGCGGTATGTGGAATAGGCACTTTCTTCGACGTTTACTGTACTTTGATTTGTTTTTTTTTTTCTCTCACCATAAATGTTTGAGCACCAGTTGCGGTCCTGCTTTATTTAGTGTGAAATGATTATAAAATAAAAAAAGCGAATCAGGACACCACTTGGAGTTATAATATACGAATAAACTGTATTGAAGTCTTGAAACCAACACCGAAAACAGAGGGTTTAAAACATCTTTTAAATACATTAATGAAACTGAAGCCGTCAAGACGTGTTCAAATTTCAACCTAGCCTCCTGCATGAATTAATCATTCTCTCCTCACCTAAGGATTAAATAGCGTGATAGACTGAAATCTATAGCGTTGGATAGTAGCCATCTGTAGATAAAAAAAAGGAATGAGAATGATTTCATTAACTTTCCATCAAATCATGGCAACTTACGTATAATAAAAAAATGAATCTACGGCTATCTATGATCACTTATGTCCCGAAAGGATATTCGGTTAAAGAAAGGAGAGCCCCTTACACCACACCCATCACTCGTCAAATTCTGAGTGCTCATTATATTTGATACTGAATGTTACATCACGGAATCTACAGGCGGAAAAAATTATATGAAAGATTAAAAAAAAATAATGAAAAACAATCGGCTACACAATTTTCGCATCTTGAAATAGGTGGTGCGTCTGTTTATATTCCTAAATTACTATACATGGACTGCTTCTCTGTCTGCTTGGAAGCATGGACATTTGTTTTGAAGAATTTTTTTATACTTGATCGAAATTAGGTAATACAAGAGACAGTAATTGTATGGTAGGTTTGTTTCAGTTAGTGATTTGCCCTGTAAAAAGTCGCGACGGTATTAATCTTGTTTGTACGCTGACTATATACAAACGCGTTAAAAGTAGTAAATAAATTGTGAGTTTAGAAGAAGTCACGTCTTTTTTTTTTCTTCTCTCGATGCACATGGGTGTGCTACTGGTGTAATACATGGATACTCGGAATTTGAAATCGGACAGACGTGTTCGAATTTCAGGTGCGTTTATTATATATACTTATGCGAAACCCCACATTGGGAAAAGTATGAATCCATCTCTTTTTCCTATTTATGGACTTGTGTCTCGAAAAACATACATGTTATCTCCAAAATATTGTTGATGCAATATTCACTGGAAAAATACTAAAAAAATGAATATTTTTGCAATACAAAATATATTTCCATTTGAATAACCAAGACAAAGTATTCACAGCAATAAAATAAAATACAAATCAATAAAAATCATCACCACCTTTTATATATATATATATATATATATATATATATATATATATATATATATTCTAATATGTATATTCTGATTAGTGGAATATACGTTTTTGGCGTACACAGAACATGACTAATGAATCTTTAGTAAGCGACCGCCTGCTGTACGCGACCAGATTTTGATGGCATTGGGGGTGGTCTCACACGACAGGTTATACTGTGTGTGTGTGTGTGTATATATATATATATATATATATATATATATATATATATATATATCTGTGTGTGTGTGTGTGTGTGTGTTTGTGTGTATAGATAGATAGATAGATAGATATATATATAGATAGATAGATAGATAGATAGATAGATAGATAGATAGATAGATAGATTAATTAAAAAAAGAACAAAACCATTTAAGGAGGAAGTACTTTGAGAACATATTAATAACATTACTACCAACTATAAACACGATTAAAACATTAACATTAATTACAAATTTTTTCACAAAATAATAATTAATGAATCTAAAATAACAGTAGATATTATCAAATAAGTTATAAATAGTTCCTTAAATTCTTAACAATGTAATAGTTTTCTTGCTATCATTATATAATTTAGAGTTGTTTATTATTATTATTATTCTTTCTTTCTCATTATTATTATGTCATTTTTCATCATATTTCGATTTCTGCTATGGTCGCACTACCAACCAAGTCTGCGGTAAGACCTAAGGCAGGTCGTGGCGTGTTGTTATGGTTCCATTTCATGTTTTTTCTATCTTCCCCATCATCCCTAGCGTTACATAGACAAAGTTTTCCTTAGTGTGTGGGCTGTACTTAATAAGACAATTTTTTGTATATTTCTTAAGCTGGGGTTTCCAGTGATTCTTTCAATGTGTTGTTTTGTTCAATTTTTTATCATTCCAAGTGCACCTACTATGACTGGCACAACTTTTGTTTTCAATTTCCACATTTTTTTTCTATTTCAATTTCTAGGTCTTTATATTTTAACAGTTTTTCAAATTGCTTCGTTGCTATGTTACAATCCGCTGGACAAGCCATATCAATTAATAGACAAGTTTTCTCTTTCTGGTTTTTAACAATAATGTCTGCTTCAATTTTTCTTTCTCATTATTATTATTATTATTATTATCATTATTAATTTTACATTTTATTTAGTAATTTATTATTTCATTGAAAGATTCTAACCCTTAATATTTTTATGATAATTTATATATATGGTTCTTTCTTATATATTATTATTTAATTATGTTATTATAATAATTTGAATACATAGTTATATTTTATTTCATTAAAAGATTTTGTTAACGTTATTTTCACTAGAATTTAAGCGGAAATACATTTCGTTTATGATTCATACGTGATTCTCACGTTATTTAGAATAAAAATCGTTCCATCATTTGATTTCTCTCAACGAATACGTTCATAACTGTTTTCTCTTATTTTATATAAAAAGAATGTGTTGACACATACAGTTAAACAAATACAAGTTTTATCTTCTACATTTTAATATTCATCCGTGGCTTTATCACCAATGACACGTTTCTGACCTTTGAAACTATACCTCAGTTATATATATATATATATATATATATATATATATATATATATATATATATATATATATACTCATGAAAAAGAGGTACGAAAATCTTGCATCCAGGCTTTTACAACATTTCACTATTCTTGGCTATCATCACAATGAGGGATATTTAATAATAAATATGACAGCAGCATAAACAACAAAAATGTAAATAATATCGGGTAGAAAACACACAAGAACCCTCCTAGTGAACAAATTACCCTTGTTAATTTTGTTTTGACAAGCGGGTAAACTTCCCGCCTCTGTAAATTCCTTTCGTATACTTGCTTTCCTGATGGCTACAACCTCCAGGAATTTAAATGCAATGTCAATTCCCATCTCTTATCCACTTGACTTCAGTCCTTTCTACATCACCCCCCCGTATCCTGTTCTTTTTTTTTTTTTTTTGCTCTACTTTCGTAACTGTCTTCACACCTGTGTTCCCATCCTTCTCTTGCTCTTTCTCGGACACCCCCTGTAATTAGTTCGCTTTTCTCTTTATTCTCCTCCTGTCTAAACTTTTACTCTCTTATATAGCCCCCTGCGCATCAGTAGCGGTGCTACCTTGCTTGTGGAGAATTGATTAAAAAAAGAAAAAAAAGAAATGAAATTTAACAGAGCACCTGCTTAAAGTTGCGTATCCGCTAATATACTATTTAAACATTATTTATATATGATGTGTATATGCCTGTTTATGTTAAATGAATGGGTCATTAAATATGAAACCATTTGAAAAAAAATTATAAATTTACCATTTTTATTTATTTACCTTCATCAGAAACATTTTGGTAAATTGAGTAACGGGTAGTTGTTTCGAATTAAAAAAAAATATTTGAGTAAGTATCTCATGTCTATTTTATTTTCATGCGTATGTCTAAGCAGTAAGCACAAAGCCATAACATGGACACTAAACGTTTACTCAGTCAAAAAATATAAAACAGTATAGGACTTTAAAAACTCCAACCGTATTTCACATTTTCTACTTCGACTTTTACAAGTTTTGCTTGATCAAATGTTTTTAGATCCCTCCCATTTTTATGAGTATTTCTATAAAATCAATAAAGTCCGTGTGCACTTAAAAAAATTCTGACTTTATTTGTATTTGTGATAGAAATAATCTGTAAAAAAAAGTTATATAGTTTAACGTACCTAATTTTAAGTATAATTATTTAAATAATTTTTTATTTCTAAATCAGGAATTTTCTAACAGATAGATCGGAATGGGTGAACCATTTTATTGGCCTCCACCTTTGCCAGATTTGACTCCATTAGAATTTTTTCCCTGTGAAACATGTGAAAACAATTGTGTATCCAACCAAACTTAGTTCATTAGAAGATCTGAAAGCTAAAATAACTAATGTGATTTCAGGCATTACTGTAAATCAGTTCGCAAAAGTTTTCCGTGAACTGCAAAATCGTATTATTCTTTATATCACTAATGATAGAGGACATGTGGAAAGTTAAATAAAACTTCAATAAAATCTTAAAAAATATAGATTTCCTTCTTTCTAATCATTTTTACAAATTATTCCTATCGCAAATACAAATAAAGTTGTAAATGTTTTAAAAGTGCGCACGAACTTTATGGACAGCCTGTATTTTTCTTTCCTTTCTCTTAGGAATGTAGTGAAGAACAACCACTAATTCACCCAACATTCAATAGAGTGCCTCATATGTTATATTCGTGAATTCTCCAGAATATCAAAATTTTCCCACTGGTGAATCAACGAGTTGGCCGCAAATTCTCCCTGGAGACTGCGTTCGTCAACACAAATTTCTGGTCCTGTGAATTTAATAGCTCATTGCATTTTTTGAACATGGTTAAAAAATGAGGTCAAGTAAAAACAGCAGTAGAATTCAATCAAAATAAACGATGACTTTGCGATTTAAATGTTTTGCATATTTTGTTAATTAATCATCTGTTCATAGTGACTTAGGAAATCAATCGCTTTCATTTAAGTAATGACATGTGTGAAATTAAAGTAATTTAAAATAAAAATTAATAACACTTTCTATCCCATTACTTTTATCAGTAGAACTTACGTGTGAAATTCGTTTATATATATATATATATATATATAAGAATTTATGTTTGAGTTTTTTTAACGGCATGTTAACTTCTGTAGGTTGCCAAAAAGGTGGGGTTGTAGGGTATTTTTTTTTAATGTTTGTTATAGTGAGAAGCTTGATTTAGTCAGATTTTAACAAAGAATTCTTGTTTTTATTCATTTTTATTTTAGAAAACTGAAAATGTCTTCTAGTTCTGTATTTAAAATGTTTTGCCGAGAATAATTTTTTCCTTCAAAATGTTTTATTGGAATAGTGTTTTGTTTAAAAATGTATTGTTGGTTATATTTTTTCTTAGAAAATGTTTATTTTTCTATAAAAGTCTATTTTTATTTATATATCGCTATACTTTCATAGTGTTTTGACCTCAGTCTGGGTGTTAGCTATTTGCCCATAGATGGGAGGGACCCTAACAGGTGCTACCACTCCTGGTCTGGGTGGACTTGAGAACAACACCAATTAAAAAATTATTACATGCTCCTCACAACCTCCCAGTCAGAGGCCTTGCCGCCGGATGTAGTTTATCGTCATGCCCAGGACACACACACACACACACACACACACACACACACACACACACACACACACACACACATATATATATATATATATATATATATATATATGGGTGTGAAAATGACGGAACGCATTCTTTTAAAGGGTTGCTTTTTTTTTTCGTCTCACACTTCTTTCGACATTGAAAACATTTTGTGTGAGAAAAATTATATTTTGTTTTATATTTTAGTTACTAAGTAATCCGCAGAATTTTTGTATATAATGCTGTTTATAGGGTAAAAGTGCTTAACAGCCATGACACAATGTATGTAATATAAGCAGTGTGGAGACAGATATCAACACCGAATAGTGACAGCATATTTTATGCTTCACACAGACGCACACACGCGCACGCGCGCACACACACACACACACACACACACACACACACACACACACACACACACACACACACACACACACATATATATATATATATATATATATATATATATATATATATATATACACAGTGGAACCTGTCTTATGCGACCACTCCTAATGCCATCAAAATCTGGTCGCGAACAGCTGCTGTCGCTCACTAAAGGCTCATTAGTCATGTTCTATTTACGCCAAAAACGTATATTCCACTAATCAAAATGTACATATAAGAATGTTACCATGTAATCTGGTAATAAATAAATGAGAACATGATAAATAGCTTAAATTTAAAGAAATTTATTCAGCATAATTAATTTTAAAATTTTAAAAAAGGTATTTACAACGGTCAAGAAGAGACCAAAATATTTATTCACAAAAAATATTTATTCACAAAAAATATTTATTAAGTGGACTTTAAAAAACCTATACGGTTTCAGTTTTTTTTCTTAGAAGTGAGTTATGGCAAAAGATAATCTGCAATAATACATAAAAAGCAACAAAACATACAAAAAACAAACAGCGATCGTGGGTGGGGGTAGAGAAACAGAGAGAGCTATCCCCAAATAGAAACAGAGAGATAGAGATAGATATACCCAGATAGAAAAAGAGTAGACACAGAAAAAAAGTAAAGGAACAAAATAGATAGACATTTGAGAAAGGGACATAATTGTGATTTTCCCAATCCCTGAATTTATTCAAGTCAGTACAGAGACTGCGATGAATTTCTTGAACATGTCAAATGTAATACAAGTTGTACAAAACAGCCTATGTTTGACCGTGAGGTGAACTCAGGCAATGTGCATTTGAACAAGAAATAATGGTTTGATAAAACACTACAATAACAAAAAAAAGCCAGGAAGTGTCCCCGGCTTCGATCAAATCAAAATGAAATACATTACTCATTTAGTTTCTCCTAATTTAGCAGTTCGCAGAATACGACCAAAATGGATATTTTTTTTTTAAACAGTCGCTTGATCAGTGATTATCACTCGTTGATGTTAGTCGCTGGTCGCGTTCTGGAGGTGGTTGCTCTCTAAGGCTCAATTAACATTAGCAAATCGTCAGTGAATAACAAAACAATCGTGAACAAGAGGTGGTCGCTGACAAGAGGTTAACATACGGCAGGCAGTACTATATATATATATATATATATATATATATATGTATATATGATTTCAGGAGAAAGAATTGGGTCTTTAAAAGAATACGTTCAAATAAGATATTTCTGTTCTTTTTGTATTTTTTTTATTTCTCGAGACTCCTCTTAGAACCATATGCTTCAAATTTGGATACATTTTCGTGGTGGTTTTATTTATGGAAACAAAAGATGATGCAGTTGCCTGATAATTTTTTATTGTTGAGTGCCAATTTTTAAATAAAACAAAAGTAAATATAACGTTGTTATTTTAAAATACAAAATATCTCATTCTAATGCATTTAAAGAAAATAAGATTGCCTAAAACGCTGGACTATACTGTATATATATATATATATATATATATATATATACATTATTAATTATTACTTTAGAACATGTACTACAAACTACAACAAAAGTGTTCTTTCAATGTCGATAAAAATGTACACTTTTGCAGTAGTTTGTGTTTTATACATGTTCTAAAGTAATAATTAATATTAAATAATTATGGCTCTATTTTTATATTGAACACTGTTTTAAGTTAATGTTTTGAACATTGCAATTATTTTCTTCGTTCCTTATTCATCAGGACATATATATATATATAACTATCGATTTCGAAAGGGAAATGCAAAATAAAATTTTTTGTTTTTGCTTTTGGTAGCAAATCGGTGATTCTCTCATAAGATGCACTTATCCGACTGTCAAAATAGTTTTAGGGTGTATAAATTTAAATATCTGTGAGACGGAATAATCAGTGATCAAAGACCCGAATAGATCAACCTGTTTCTTCTAGTATATGAGAAAGCAACCTGAGTAAACCTTTGAGGACGAATTACTCAGCGCATGACTTAACTGTAGGCCCAAACTTGCTAGATAATCCGGATGTTGATAAGGAATATGTAGATAGCTTTTTCACCGTTTTGCATGGAACCCGCACCTTACAGACTATACTTGTATGTGTAGTGTTATATATCAAGTTACACCAACCGATCTGGTGAAAACAAAAAGAGATTTTTATCCTTTTTCTTTCATTTTTTTTGGGAAGGTTGTGCGTATTTTTTTCTTTTTTATACATTGTTGGAATATTTGGAGTTCTTTCATTCCTGAATTGATTTACTAGTAAATTGTTGTAATCGTATCCAACGTTTTTTTGCTCCTTTACAATTTTTCTGTAAAAATGTTGTCTTCTTGCGTAGTCAAATCTTGCCAAAGATTTCCATCTGACACAAAATGTTTCTTTAAGGAAAAAATATAATCATGCCTTTTGAAATCAGTATTTATGCTCAGTAGTATCAAGCCTTTGAATATATATATATATATATATATATATATATATATATATATATATATATATACATATCTTTTATAAGTCAGATTTAAATTAGATTTAGATTAGACCCTTAAACAGATGTATTAAAATTTGCTCAATGAATGTTTGGAGGGAAATAAAGCTTTGACATGTAGATCATTTATATATTTAATTTGGGTAGATCAACCGATTATGCTACATTTTCGATTTCGTCAAGCAATTTGTCAGGTGAATAAAAATCACCTGACGAAACTGAAAAGGTCAAAACCATGGTGGTGTAATCAGCTAATCAGCCCAAATTATATATATATATATATATATATATATATATATATATATATATATATATATATAATTAGTTAGTTAGTTTGGTTCATAATTAAGTTATACCAGTACAGAGTTTTATTAAGAATTGTTCAATGAAATTATATTGTAGAAGTTTTGAATATGTTTCATTAGAAAATAAGTTATTTTTGCAACCTAAGTTTCAGCTTTTTGGTATCTTCAGGCGATTTGCAATAACTCATTTTAACGTTTTACAAACTCTCAAACAGGGATTTTTTACGAACGCGTGACTACAATTTTCAGACAGGCGAAAAATTTTCAAAATTAGGGAAGAGTTATTTCAGCATCTTAGAAGAATGTTATTCATGTTTGTATGATCGTAGCAAGTATTTATAGGTATGATTACATTTGGACATAATTTCTGATCTTTAATTTAGTAATTTTGTTTCTTTCTAGAAACAACATCATAGTTAATACTTCCTCTTAGCACAATTTGCATACGTTGCCACCGTTGTATGGTTTGGCTATTTTCATTATGCTCCAAGATATGTCAGGGTTTTTCCATATTTCAATTTTAATTTCCATACATGGTTAGCAAGTTTAGTACAATATTTGAGGTTTTCCCGTTTAAATGTAGATTTAAGTTTATTCCATCCATTTTAAAACTGTCTTTGGTAAATATGTTTTACTTTGGCCATTTATGTCACGTACTTCTGCTTTGTTAATAACACATTCTGTACTACAAGGTCCGTTAACTGATCATTTGTTTTTTGTCTCTACAGTTACATTCCTTGTTAATGATGTTATTTTCTAGTTTGTTATTTAGATTTTTGCCGCTTTGTTTTTCATGTAATTTTTATAAATTATATATATATATATATATATATTATAACGGATTTTTGATTATTAGTTTCGATGATACATATTTCACCGCTTTGGTGTTCTTAGCTCGGCTCTTCAGATCCAAATGGTACAACAACGGGCAATCGAAATATCACCCCCCCCCAAATCGATTGCCTACTGTTGTACCATTTGGATCTGACGAGCCGCGTTAAGAACATCAAAGCGGTGAAATATGTATCATCCAAACTAATAATCAGAAATCCGTTATAAAATATTAGTCTGTTAAATAAATGAATTTAACATCAAGTTCTCTCGAGTTCGTCTCTTTTGGAATTTACCCGGATTACATACCAAGTGTACTACGTGTTAATGCACAAATTAAATTTCAGATTCACTTATCTTAAACTTGTCGAAATATAGAAATGAATTCATTCTCAAAAGGGTCAATAAGTACCAAGTGTACTATGCTATATATATATATATATATATATATATATATATACACACAAATTGACGGATGTGCGTTGTGATGCAGTGGATGACGGCTCGGAGGGGGAAATAGGTGAGTCGAGTTCCAATCCCAGTTGAATACTTTGCATTCACTTACGCACTGGTACCCTTTGAAAAGGTATTAATCCGTCCCTTTCCTCCAGTTATGGGTTAAATAACTGACGTCTATTGTTCATGCGATCTGTGGCAGACGTCTGCACCGATTGTTTGTTATCAGCAGTACCAAAAAGTGTGGATGGTGCTACACAAGCCTTCACCACTTTAAACAACTCTGTGTGTGGTTGTCTAAATGTGCTAGACGCTCATACGTCGAAATCGACGGAAGAGTCCATAACACAATATATATATATATATGACCTATGAGTACTTAAACTTGACCCAGACCTTAAGTGCAGCTCGTTCGTATAATCTATCAATATCGACCCCCTGTACTGCTCTAATAAGTTTTTGACTTCTGGTACGTTCTAACTTTAAAAGAGACAATTCAAAATAAGAGTATTGCTGCCATGTCTTGGAAGGAGTTGCCCAGTCTTCATTTTCATGTCTCAATAAGGTTCAAAAGCATCTCTACATCTTTGTGGGTTCTCAATTCTTTTCCATCCAGCACCCCTTTCTAAAAGACGAAAATTCACAAGCCTCTCGATGCTCTACCACTTATTCTGTGGAAAGTGCTTTGACGAATTGCATTCCCTAATTCCTCAAATTTCACAGAATATGTATCATACCAAAAAGGATTTAACGTATGTTACCATACTGACACTATTTTTGATTTAATAGACTGGGATTTCTTTTTAAAATATGGTTTTGAAATTGTATTAGTTGAAGACTTGTCAACCATATAATTTTTGACTGTTATATCTTTCATCTTAATTATACAATATCACGACTATTCAGACCGTCGTTTTATTGCTATTAGTATTATTATTAATAGTATGTTTAATTTATATTAGTTATTGATTATCATACATTTTTAACTTGTATATTTTCATGTTTACTTCATTTACGCTTTATCACAATTGCTGGTATTGCAAGGAGATAAAATGTAAACAAATGCAATGAAAAGCTGTCGGAATTAAAATGAAATGTATACTAGTCATAAAGTAATTTTTGAGAACGGTTTATCTAATAAAAATTAAAAATTATATACCTGTTTAATTTTAAAAAGTTATTTTGTAATTCATTCTCTATATCGTTGATTTCCTTCCTTTACGACCGCTATCTAACAAGTTGATTCGTAAACTTATTGACCCTTTTGAGAATGAATTCATTTCTATATTTCGACAAGTTTAAGATAAGTGACTCTGAAATTTAATTTGTGCATTAACATTCCAATAGAATTCCGTTCATGAGAAAGAAATCTCACAAGAAACTTCCTGAAAATCGCTTCTTTGTGAAATAGATTCGTCATTGTCTAACTCTTCTTATATATATGCAACAAACTCTACTTTTAGCGACTATTGAGCCTTCTTTTGAATGAATATTTATATTAAAAATCTGAAATATATTCGTTTTTTAACCCGCTAAAACTTTTTATATGAAATAACATGTGGATTTATGTTACTGCAAATAATAACAATAATAATAATAATAATAAAATTTCCATCTCTGTAGTTCTTTCTCTGTTTTATTTATTTTATTTTTTTAACATAATACATTAGGTTAGTGATATTTTGTTTCATTGAGAGGCTTTTCCTTCCAAGTTTATTTTAAACCAACGTCTTTCTCTTTAAATTCCAGTCTCATCTCTGTCTACTGTCGCTTGACAACCCATTTAGGAGAAAGAAAAATTCAAACAACAACCCGCAACTGAAGGTGTTAATAGTGCCGAAAATTAATGGTGACTGCGTTAAGAGGTCTCGAACGATCCTTTACAGGCTTCGGAATCATGTTTGTAAAAGATATTTATCCAACGTGCTGGGCAACTTTAGGTAGATCTTTGGACCCGTGTGTCACTCGTGGAAATAATATGAGAATTAAAAATAGAAACAAAAAGTTCAGTATAGCTCTTCCAGTGGATAAACAGGGAACTTGACCTTCAGGTGGGAACCTATCTGAGGTAAAAAAAATTCTGCCATAGCAACAAATTCCTACACAAAGACTGAATCTTCAGGTCCCCACAACCAGGATAATTCTAATGATAGCCCTGCAAATTCTCCAGCTACATCCATAACCGTACATTTAAAGAAAGAAAAAATAAAATGATCTCATGAGGAGTACAAAGTCATTACGACTGCATTCCATAAAGCGTTACTCAAACCTCAGAAAAACATCACTCGTCAAACCTATAAACCCATCATAAGTACATTGACAAAAAAAAAACTAGCCAATGTAAGAAGGTACATCATACGAAGTAACTGACTGACAAAGGCGGAAATTAATGAAATAAAAAGAACTGCAACCATCCACAAAAAAGGAAAGGCAACTGAAATCGGAAAAAAGTAGTAACATCAGACAAGACACGAGTCATAATGAAGAAACCGAGATGCACTCAAATCACTGTGAAGATAATACTAAAAATTTAGAAGTGTTGGTATGGTGTGATCTGAGTCGGTCACAAGATGGCAATAAAACGAGTTCAAAACACACTGAACAGGATTATTTTGCGGAAAACAAGAACAATATACAAGAAGCCAAGGAAGAAATCAAGAGCCATATAAATCAGATAGAAAATATTGCAATGGAGGAACGAGGACAACTCCCAAAATTACAACCAACAAAGCATCACCTTGAAACTATTAGGCTCTACAATGCAGCAATCAAATTAATTTGTGATGAAAACGACACTTATATAAATCTCAATGAAGTAATATATGCATCAGCAACAGCAGCAATAAATAAATGAGCATAAAAAAGGCAGTCTCACAGACATGAAGATCCACCTTGGAAAAGAAAAACACAACAAGAAATCAAACAACTTAGAAGTGCATTATAAGTGCACAATGAAGTTGCAAGAGGAATAAATGTATTAACTAGAAAGGTCAGAATAGTCGTAAAATACAATATTATGAATGAAAAACTAGTCTTATCAACTAAAAAGAAAGCAAATAATACAACCGAAGGCTCAAAGTATAATACTCCATAGAAGATTCTACAGACAGAATAATATCTTTCAAACTGATGCAAAGAAATTTTACAGGGAAATAAGTAAAAAAAGAATTAAAGTGACAGTTTCCCCCAAAATGGAAGAGGTTATACAGTTTCGGGAAAAATATGGACTTACCCTAAGGAACAAAACAATGAAGCAGATTGGATTGCACAAGAGATAGAACGAATAAAAAATAGACCAGAACAGACATGGGCCGGAATGAAAAAAGCACATAATAGGAAATCTCCAGGAACAGATAAAACGCAAAACATTTGGCTATATTATTTAAATACAGCACACAAACAACCAACCAAAAAATTTTAACAAATGGTTAACGATCCCACTACAGTTCCTGCATGTATGATCAAAGGAATCAACTTTCTTCTAGTGACACTCAGTCAGTCAGTTAAGTGCCATACATGATACACGCTTGGACGATCATGTCTCCAAAGAGACATGACTGACTGGGCAGAAGATTATCCCACAGTAGGTTGCCATTGCTTTCTGCGGTAGACTGGTTGCCGACCAAGGCTATAGAACCCAATCTGTCCTGCTATTTAACCCATAACTGGTGACATTAATATCACGAAAAACTACAGACCAATTACATGTCTTTCCCCAACATACAAATTATTGACACCTATTTTAACAAAACATACATTTTTTCTTAGAAAGAAATGACATACTACCGCTTAAACAAAAAGGGTGCAAACGTGAATGTTACTCATGTAGAGACAAATTACTTATTTATAGTATGATCTTGGAATAATGCTTTAATGCAAAGAAAAATCTTAGTACTGCCTGGATAGATTATCGTAAAACATTCGATAGTGCATCACATTCCTTGATTTTAACTTTTTTAAATGTGTACAGGGTACCACCCATTATCATCACTTTCATCAATGAATCTATGTCGATATGGAAAACAACAGTTTGCCTCAGTCATATAAATGGAACCTATAAGTCTGGTGAAATAACTATCAACAGAGGAATATTTCAATGTGACTCTGTTTCACTTACTATTTTCCATATCACTAATATCATTACCCAGCTAACTTAACAAGACAAAATATGGTTATAAAATAGCTTAAAAGAAAATAACCCATCTATTTTACATGAAAGACTTAAAGTTGTATGCTAAGAATGACAATGACCTGGAAGGTCTTCTGCAAACTGTAAAATGCTTTGTTGAAGACATTGGAATGAAATTCATTTTGGATAAGAAGACTGTTAAAACAAACATCCTCTATTAGCTTAAACCATACTGTAATAATAAAAAGATTTACAGCAAGATGAAGCTAATAATTACCTAGGTGCAAATGAAAGTGAAAGAATTCACCATAAAAAATGAAAGAAATAGAGCGTAAAGAGTACTATAGAAGGGTACGACTGATTAAAACTGAATTGAATTCTCAGAACAGAATTATGGCCATTAATGACCTTGCAATCCCAATAGTCTAATATAGTTTCAAAATTTTGAACTGAACTCTAAATTACATCAGACGAATGGATTCGAAGACAAGAAATCTCATTTCTAAGCATAAGATGCACGATTCCAAGATTAATGTAGCCCGTCTATATATACACAGTAAAGAAGGTGGAAAACGTATGGAAAACAGCTAGAACTTTTATACAAAGCAACAACGATTGGCTTACTAACATACACAGACACAACAAAGGACTGGATGATACAGTTAGTGAAACAACATGAAAACATAAATAAAAAAATATTCAATAATGAAAGACCGCAGTAAATAAAATCAAAGGATAAAGCTCTTTAACAGATGAAAACAGGCCGCCTCTTAAAGTAAGGCTACAAGAATATCGTAAGGCCGTAACACAAGGGGATATAGAAAAATCAAGCGTAGCTGACCACATATGAAGGGAGAAAGGGGATCCCCGCCTCTTATGGAATGAAGATGAAATAATAAATATAGAACGTCATTGGAAACTACGTAAACTTAAGGAATCAGCGCGTATGCTAGGCTATAGATATCTCGTAAGCCGAACAAGTATAGAAATGAATACAGTATGGGAACTAGTAGTACAAATTGTTAGAGAAAATCATTAGCATCAAAAGATTGCAATATGAACACTGGTAAAAAAAAAAGAATCACTGAGACATTAGGTTTATAAGTCCCAGAAATTCAGGTGCTGTTGTCCTCAAGGACACATGGCCTAGTGTATATAGATGTTGCTTAGTTCCAGTAAGTTGACCAAGATACTTGTTAGTTTAATACTAGGCTACAGCAGAGGTGAAGAATTATCTTAGTCAAATTAAAAGGAGATAACATATGACAACCACATAGAATGAAAATGGTATATCCCAGTGACCGTAATTAAGGGTTCCGTTCAAAATTTCTAGCAGGTCGAAATGTCGTAAACATGGCTGCAAAGATGAAAACAATAGTCCGAATCCTGATATTAGATTGTCTATTGTTTCCTAGTATTTGTCACAAAACCTGCATTTTTCATCTAAATTATTATGCATAATATTTGCCTGAGATTTCCTGCTGAAAAGACTCTGGTCTTGCACTGTAAGAATAAAGCTTTCAGTTTTAGACTTTAATCCAGATGTTCGTAACCATCGATGAGTATTAGCTTAATCAACATTCGGTTTGTAAGCACGTTTTGGATATTGGGTATACAGACGTTCGTCTTGCCAGAATTGTTTTATCTGTTCGAGAGCTTTATCCTTGGCTTTTTTTAAATATATTTTTGCTGCAAAAGTTGGTTCTTAGGTTCTGTTTTGGTTTTCTACATAATCTACTATTAATGTAAACCTTCTTTGTATTTAATGCCTTTTTTCATTATTGAATAAGTTTTTTGTGTTTCTATGTTGATTGACTAATCGTATTATCCAGTCCATTGTTAATTCCATATATGTTAGCAAACCAATAGTCAATAAATAATTTTTGTAACGCTAAAGCGTTACTCTGTGAGCAATCACCAAAGCGGAGGTTAGGAATAATAAAATATCAACAAATACAAAACTCGCACACTGCGTTTTTTTTTTTTTTTTTTTTTAATCATCTGACCCCAAGCAAGGCATTCCACTGCCACTATTGCGCATGGGGCTACATAGGGGAAGGTAAAGAGAAGGAGTGGGTAGACATAGGGAATGTCAGGAGAAAGGTGACAGATGAGTAAGGATAGCGAGGATGAGGGTCGGGCAGATGGGAAGAGTGTTTGATAGAATGGGAGCAGGTTAGTGTGTTAGGAGGTGTGTATTGACCTTACATTTAAACTCCTGGAGATTGTAGCCGTCGGGGAAGCAATCGTTTGGAAGAGAATTCCACAGTCGGGAAGTGCGAGGAAAGAAACTGTTGGAGTAGAAGTTACGACTGCATTTTATCGGTTTCACTGTAAAAGGGTGGGATCTAGTTGCTAATCTAGTATCTCGTGCAAATTCGTATTTAGGGGGCACCAGTGATCTAAGTTCATCGGAGCAGAAGCCGTGAAAGTATTTATAGAAGAGACACAGGGAAGTAGATACACTGATAGGGAATTGCTAGTCAGCATAATCACTCTACTCTCCTATATTCTGCAATAGTGTACACCTATTTAAGAGAATAGGAACATTCTATTCTTGTATACAAGTACGTACGCAACAAAAATCAACGTCGGATTACAAGCATTTTACATAAATTCCTGTAAGCTGTCATTGTGAGTACATTTTTTTGTATTTCTTTAAGGCATGGGTTACAAGGGATTCCTTTAATGAGTTTATCAGGATCTTTTTTTTAACTAAAACTAATATTATTTATTTCCACATTTTTGAGATTACAACTGCCAGATAATTGAATTTTGATATTTTTTAGGTTATTGAAGCTGCATTGCAGTTTGCAGGAACTGCCACCTTAATAGAAAAGCACATTCTGTTGATTACTATTTCTTGGCAATTAGCTTTCATTGTACTGACTGTGTTGTTGTTGTTGTTGTTGTTGTTATTATTATGTCATTTTTCATCATATTTTGATTTCTGCTTTGGTCTCACTACCAACCAATTCTGCGGGGAGAACTAAGGCAGGTCGTGGCGTGTTGTTATGACTCCATTTCATATTTTTCTATCTTCCCTATCATCCCTAGCATTACATAGATAAAGTTTTCCTTAGTGTGTGGACTGTACTTAATAAGAAAATTTTTTGTATATCTCTTAAGCTGGGGTTTCCAGGGATTCTTTCAATGTGTTGTTCTGTTCCATTTTTTATCATTCCAAGTGCACCTAATATCACTGGCACAACTCTTGTTTTCAATTTCCACATTTTTTCTATTTAAATTTCCAGGTCTTTATATTTTGACAGTTTTTCAAATTCCTTGATTGCTATTATTATTATTATTATTATTATTATTATTATTATTATTATCTTTCGATTTCTACTCTGATCACCCTACTTGCCAAGTCTGCAGAAAGATCTAAGTCAGGTAGTGATGTGCTGTTAGGGCAACATTTCATTATATGCTTTTCTTCCTCCCATAATATCATTAGGATTCTTCTTCTTTTTCTTCTGCTTCTTCTAATAAGTGCCCTGTCCTTTGAGGACAAATACGATAATGGCTTTCCACTTCTCCCTATCCCTGGTGGCTTTTAGTACGTTTTCTCCTGTTGCACCACGCAAACACCCGTTCCGTCATCCACCTGCTCAGGCCATTCAAATATGTTATCCGCTGCTCTCCTCTATCTCTTTTTCCTTCTATCTGGCCTGTCAGTATCAGGTTCTCCAAGCCTACCTTCCTCATTGCATGTCCCAGGAACTTCAGTTGTCTCTTCCTGATGCTCACTAATAATTTTCTTTTCGTTACCATTCTTTCCACCACCTCATCATTGATCACATTCTCGGTCCATGATATTCGCAGCATCCTTCTGTAAAACCACATTTCCGCTGCTTCAGGTTTTTCCTTTATCTTCGATGATATTGTCCAACATTCACTCCCGTATTGAAGAACCGACATCACATAGCAATCTAGCACTTTCTTCTTTGTTTCTAGTGAAATTTTCCTATGACTTAGTACTTTACTCAGCTTCTGGAACGCTTCCTTCGCCATGCCAATTCGCTTTCAGATCTCTGTGTCGCACTTTCCGTCTCCTGTTAGAACACTTCCTAGGTATTGAAATTTTTGTACTTGCTTGATTCTAGTATCCCTCACCTATAATTTGCATTTTGGGTTGCTCTTTTTGCTAATGACCATGCATTCAGTTTTCTTGCAGTTTATTTGTAGTCCTTTTTTGTCACTTTCTTCAGCTATCTTCTGTAGGAGGTCTTATAGTTTCCTTTCCGTGTCTGCTATCAGCACTGTATCTTCTACATTGACAAATTTTTTCTTAGAGTGTGGGTTGTACTCATCAAGACAATTTTTTGTATTTTCCTTTAGCTGAGATTTCCATATATTTTTTAAAATATTGTGTTCCTTTTCTGATCATTTCAAGCGCACCTATTCTGACTGGTATTATTTTTTTATTATTCTTATTATTATCATCATCATATTTTATTTTCTGCTATATTCACACTATCTAGCAATCTGCAGAAAGACCTAAGGCAGTTGTTGTGTGTTGTTATAGCTACATTTCATATCTTTTACTTCCCATAACATCACTAACGTCACATGAATAAAATTCTTCTTAGTTTGTAGGCTTTACTTATCAAGATAGGTATTGTATTTCTCTTAATCTGGGATTTCTAGGGATTTTTTCAATAAGTTGTTGTGCTCCTTTTTTATCATTCCAAGGGCACCTACACTGACTGGTACTATTTTATTTTCATTTTTTTTTTCTATTTCAATTTCTTGGTTTATACGTCGATAGCTTTTCAGATTCCTTGATTGCTACGTTTCAGTTCACTGGACAAGCCCAACAGGCCGTTGCGACTAGAGGTCGATGATATTTTTGTATTTTTTCGGACATACCAAGTAGCGCATTCTCCTCTACGCCACATTGCTATCATTAGTTTTGGTTATAAACCAGCGTTTCCCAACATGTACATTATCCCCTACCAGTGGTCATTTTCAATTGTTGGGTACATGATGAGAAACCAAACAGAAAATTGTGGGCGATATAAGATTTTGAGTGCTTAAACGGTATGTTAACATATGTTAATTGAAAAACAATACGACATATAAAGGACCTATATATATATATATATATATATATATGACACTGAGGAACAAATCCTCACTATCATGGAGCAGGATCCAGAGATTACGCTACAAAAACTAATGGAAGGATGTCAGCAACTTATAAATATAAAACCTCTTTTCCAATCTCTTCACTTTTTTTTTTTTTTTATCAATTGGAGTAGATAGACTAAACTATCGCCCGGTCCACACTCCACCCACGTCTATTGTATAGGTGTAGAGGCTCATCCCTTGTTCCCTGTTTAGGATGTGGTTTCCGGCTTTCTCTTATCCAAATCTTTTCACTCTTACGTAGCCCCCTGCACATCAGTGGCATTACTGCCTTGCTCGGGGTGATATGATTTAATATATATATATATATATATATATATATATATATATATATATATATATATATATATAGAATCAATTGGCTAAATGGAAATTACTGGGTCACATCCGTTAATAAATTATAAATATCCTTGCATTCAACGAATATTTTGGTATTTAATATCGTTTTGAGAACGTTCCTTAGCATTCACCCAGTTCTTCAGAAGAAACGATATTTTTTTCGGATACATAGAAGATAAGGGAAAAAATATTTGTTGAATCTTATTAGTTGCCAGAAGTGGAAATATTTTGATTTGATAATTATGAATAAAACCGTTTAATTTTTGTCAGCACTTGCAACGCTAACCCAGAAAATATAAACTAATATTGATCATAAAACTGAATCATATAACAGTCGTTAACAGAATTATTCACACCCCATCCATAATCTTGCCTATTATAGTAAAGTCCGTTGTACGTATATATATACATATATATATATATATATATATATATATATATATATATAAAATTTACCTTGAGTCATGCACATGAAGAGAGAGACAATAGCAAGGCAGCGTCCCCACAGTTCATTAGAGAGGCGACAGCTTAGTGCATTCTTTTTACGACTAGTTATGAAATTTTACTAGTTATGAAAACTATTAGCACGTCTTTGCTTTTTGACGGTGGCTTTTTTAAATTTTTGGAATAATTACGTCTTCGAGTAGTAAAGAATATATTTATATCCTCTTTACCATAATATAGAACGTTGTGTAGTTATTAATATATATATATATTAGTATATACATATATATATATATATTAAATTAATAAAATATATTATATTAAGCTAAGCTACCTCTCCTAACCCAAAGATAGGGCCGACTAAATGAGAATAAGGTCCCACCCCACATTCACTCAAACATCATCTCACTATAAATAAACCGTTTTCACCATTGAATTTTCATTGAAACTAATCACCCGATGAGAAGCGCTCATAGCAGCTTCGAAACGCGAATACTTTTGTGTAGTGATACTATGAATTTATATACCATTGTAACAACCATTACAATATATATATATATATATATATATATATATATATATATATATATATAATGCCCTCAAATATTTTGCCGTCACTTTACGGCAAGGGCACACTCATATATATATATATATATATATATATATATATATATATATAATCCTCTCCAATATTTTGCAGTAATTTTTGACAGTAGGGGGGTAGTAATACGTCAAATGTTCATGTACATGTGCATTTTTTTACTAATTATGAAATAATGGATTTGAAGTAATTTGAAGTGATTCTTCCTGCAGAATTTATATTTTAATTTTAAACAATAATAAAATAATAACATAAAACAATATTATTGGCCTCCTTGTTTCAATAATTAATTGTATAACCATTATTATTGACTATTGCTTTTAATCATCTCTGATAGTTTCTTACAATGTCAGTACACACCCTAATAGGTATTTTGCTCCTTTGTTTCATTGGCAATAACTTCTAGTTCTTCTAAATTAGAAGGAGTTTTTCTCTTACGTTTTCTTCAAATACGCCTATGAATTTTCAGTAGAATTTAGGCAAGAAATTTGTGTTGGTTACCACAATACTTTAAATTTTAACAATTCGTGCGATATATTTAAGTTCATTGTGATTTTGGAATGTCCTGTGACCCTGCAAAGAGAGTTTTATTGGACTTTATTCTATATTATTTTTAAGAATAGCCAAATACTGCTCTTTACTCATGATAACCTGCACTTTCACTTGTTTTCTTGGTACTGGAGCAGTAAAACAGCCCCAGACCAGAATGCTGCCATAAACCTGCTTAATTTTAAGGAGGGTTTTTTTTTTAGTTTGTGTGCTTCATCCATCTTACCCCGTACGTAACGGACTTTCATGTAGCCAAATAATTCTAGTTTTATTTTATCTGCCATAGAACAGAGTTAATATTTACTGCCATGTTTTAGATGGCTTCTTGAATGAGCTAGTCTGCATTTTAGGTATTTGCCCTTAAGCATGTGAATTTTCTCTGGTTGACAAATCCTGCTCGATGAAAGCATCAAGTGTCATCGTCGATACATTTAACCCTGAAGTTTTTAGATCCTTGATAATGATCTTTGTCATTAAGTGAGGAATCTTCGAGACATAAATAACAATTTTCCTTACCATTCTCTCATAAATAAATCGCTTTTTTACCAGTGTTTAATTTATTCTCAACACAATGAGTCTTCTTGTACTTAATAATGTTACTAATTATCCATCAAGGAACATTTAAATGCTTGGAATGTGTTGCAATCCATCATCTCGTTTGTACGCACCAGCTATCTTCATTCGGAGCATCTTGTCAAGTTCTGCCGTCATCGACATCTTTATAGAACGAATGAGTTATCGCGGTACGTGGCACTCATTTTATTCATTACATTGTAAAATGTTACAGAATCAGGTCAATACTATTTTATTTGTAAATGGTGCATGGATTAAATATCAAATCAAGAAAAGAACATTACAGTTTCCACAGAATTATATTATTTCATACTTTCCATGAAGAGAAGGTAATAATTTTAGACTGTACTAATTTTCAGAAAAAAATGACTTATGAAGAAGATTTGATTGAAACTTTTGAATAATCTACTAATACGGATGTGCGTTGTGGTACAGTGGATATCGGCTCGGAACGAGAAATCAGGGAGCCGAGTTCGAAATCCAGTTGAATCCATTGTATTCACTTACGCGCAAATACCCTTGGGAAAGGTATTAATCCGTCTCTTCCTTCCAGTTATGGGTTAAATAGCAGAACAGATTGGGTTCTATAGCCTTGGTCGGCAACCAGTCTACCGCAGAAAGCAATGGCAACCTACTGTGGGATAATCTTCTGCCCAGTCAGTCATGTCTCTTTCGAAACATGATCGCCTAAGCGTGTATCACGTATGGCACTTAACTGACTGACTAATACGCAACCATCTATTTATGGTACATTTAGTATGTTCATGCAAATACTCGTATTTTCTAAGAAAATATGCAAATCATTCTCTTCACAACTGTGTATCTTATTTTTTAATCATTTTACTGGTACTGTTGCACAGGGGGTTACATAGGGGAAAGGGATGAGAAAGAGGGGTAGGTTATAGGGAATGTCATGAGGAGGGTAATTGACCGATGAGAATACCGGTGAAATAAGGATGGATTGGATGGAGAAAAGAGCTTGAGAGAAAGAATGCGAGTTAGTAAGATAGGAGATGTCTATTGACCTTACATTTAAATTCCTGGAGATTGTAGCTGTCGAGGAAGCTAGTATATGGAAGGGAATTCCACAGGCGGGAAGTGCGAGAAAAGAAGCTATTAGAGTAGAAATTACGGTTACATTTTATCGGTTTAACTAGGCTAGTTGCTAGTCTAGTAGTTCGTGTAAATTCATACATAGAAGGAACCAGTGAGCTAAGTTCCTTGAAGCAGAAGCTGTAAAAGTTTTTGTAGAAGAGGCACAGAGAAATCACGTCACGCCGGTGAGAGAGTGACTGCTGCCGAGATGCCAATTTGGTATCGATCACATTACAGATTCTCCGTTGGATTGTGTCAAGATCACCGAGGTGAATAGCAGGGGCACCCTTCCATATGTGGCAGCAGTCATTGTCCACATTTGCAATCATAAATCTATTTTGTATATATAGTTTTAAATAGTTGTGTTTGCTTTTGTTATTTTATACGATCTCTCACACTTCCCGCCTGTGGAACTCACTCTCGTATTCTTGCTTTCCTGACGGCTACAACCTCCAGAAATTTAAATGCAAAGTCAATACTCATCTACTAACCACTGGCCTCTAGCTCTCTCCCCTCCCCTGTATAACCTTCCCTCTCTCTCCACCTATGTATCTGTCATCTCACCTGCTTTCTCAGATTTCTATTGTTCCTTTCTAACTAGTTTGTACTCCTCACTCTTTTCTAATTAATCTTTTTACATTTATGTAACCCCCTGCACATCAGTGGCGTTTCCGCCTTGCTCGGGGTGAAATGATTAAAAAAAAAAATATCGGTTGCATAATCAGATTTATTTGGTATTTTCTTTTGGTATTTCAGTTTATGAAGCCTTAACATATTTTTACCTTACAAAGTGATTTTTTCTCCTACTCTAAACAAATGCTTATTCTGATCAGATCTGCCCTATTCTTTGTAAAGAGTTATCTACAATCTGCCACTACATTTACATATTCCACTTTGTTGCTGCTGTTTATAAAATCTTCAGACTCTTTCTGCAATTGTGTTATAAAATTATTAATAAACATTTCTTATTTGAAATGGTTTCCTCGTATATTATTCCTGCTAATCTAATTACAATCTTACACAAGTTCAGTTATTGGAACACACACTGCGTGTCAAATTCACGAAATTATACGTCTAGGAAATTAGCCTATTAACCACTATTCAGCAGTGGGTGTGGAATAGTGGTTGATATTTTAACGTATATAGAAGACACTGGTAAGAACGTACTGTCTTTATTGTCTTTTCTTTTAGTTGCTATATGTTGGACTCATCTACGCTTGCTGTATTGTATACTAGCATCATAACCCGGCGTTGCCCGTGCAACTCAGAACATTTTAATTTCTTCATCGGATGAAACCAATTCGTTTAAATTTGCTACAGACGCTCAAAATATAATTGCTATATATAAAAGGCAATCTGTGAATCTGTGTGTGACTGTTCCCTATGCACACCTACATTTTTTAATATTTCTTTTGTTTCAAAATTAGGGGAAAAATATTCATATTTTTTTGTTGACCAAACGAATTTTTAAAACGTCGGAATAAAAATTAAATATAAAAGCTCATTTTTTTTAATAAAAATATATTTTAGTCACGATTGACACGTATGATTTGATTTCTGTGACGTAATCTAGCAACCATCTTAGATCTTACATGTTTTACGGAGCTATTGTAAACAATCTGCACCATTGGCCAAAACGTGCGAAAGGAAAAATTGCTGAACTTAAACCCAAATAGTATATATCGACCTGGCTTCCCTGTAGATATGTTTCGCTAGAAAGTTTGAATGGCGTAGCTTAACAAATGTAGGCGTGCATAGGGAGCAGTAACACACACTCACAGATTGCCTTTTATATATATATATATATAGATGAAAGTTCATCGGACAAATGTTTCGAGTTTGTGTACTCGTAATAATTCTTGAGATTTCTTTTAATTAGACTATTGAGTAGATAAAGTGAAGGAATCTTGTGCGTTTATTCGCCAAAAAACTGTGCGGAATCATCTGACTTTTATTAAGAACAATCGGATATACATTGATTTCTACGTGTGTCTACATGGGAACTAGTCAATTTTCATACAAGCAAAAAACTGGGTATTTTTCCGACAAGAACAGCGTGTATATATATATATATATATATATATATATATATATATATATATATATATATAGAGAGAGAGAGAGAGAGAGAGAGAGAGAGAGAGCCATTCTAACTGATCTATATTTCTTAGTAGTATTTGCATTTTTACTCTTTTATGATAAGACTGCTGTTGAGTTGATAACTCTCGACTTTTTTCTTTACTTTGTTCGTCTCTGATTAAAACGTCACGGATGCAATGTGTACATTTTTCACATGTGATTGAGTTAGAAAAATATCGGGAATAATTTTAGATGTCCATGCTTGTTTGCATAAAGATCAGATAACTTGTGTATCTTTTCGAAATTGGATATCTTTGAGATCTACGCAAATACATATGTGCATGAAGTTTGTTGTCTCGTTTATTCACGTTCCTATATTTAAGAAGAATCAAAAATCCGTTTTCGAAAGTTTTAATTCAAATCTGGTGCGGCCTCCATAGTTTCACATATGGGGAACCTCAAAGAATTTAAATAACATATTATATGGACACAAAAGGATATTTTACAAAACAATACATTTAATTTATTAACTGCTCACTGTAATGAGTCTGAATATATTTTCAGTTTAAAGAATGCTACTTTAATTAAAAGAGAAATACATCCACTAAAATGAAAATATATAGAAGGTGCTTTAATTGTTAGATCAGCCACAGTAAATTTAAGTCCAGGTCGAATAGCATTTCACTTTTCTTTACAAATTTTCCGTCTCCAAAATGGCTTATAAACGTACAATATGAGTTCTGTTGGGAACAAGTATCTTACACGATAGAGTGAACTAACTCTCATAACTGCAGATATCGCAGTGATAAATTCGCTGATAATGATCTTTGATAAAGTCACTTTGATCTAGAGATGAAACAACAATCCATGGAATGGGTTTTTTCTATGATCGAAATAATACTGAATCCAACAAAAATTTTTATGGAAATAATTCCTGATGATATAAAAAAATTATGTTGATGATTATATTCCAGAAGAGCTGAATTAATAATGAACAATATACTACTGCCATTTGCTGTGCATATTAAATTATTGAAGTAATTTAATATAAAATTAATATAATTTCAGTTTAAAGAATGCTACTTTAATTAAAAGAGAAATACATACACTAAAATGAAAATATATAGAAAGTGCTTTAATTGCTAGATCAGCCACAGTAAATTTACGTCCAGGTCGAACAGCATTTCACTTTTCTTCACAAATTTTCCGTCTCCAAAATGTCGGATATGAAATGAAAAAGTGTTAAAAACCTAAACAAAATGAAAAATAAATAAAAAAATTCAATGTGATTTTTAAAATAACAACGTTTAAAATTTTTATTAAAATTTTAGCGTCCTTTCTCCTTCGTGCATATATTTTATAATTTCAACGTAAACATTACTTTAATTTTTTTTTTTTATAAGCATTTCACCCCGAGCATGGTATGTCACTGCCACTACTGCGCAGGGGGCTATATAGAGTGGAGAAAGGATGATTAAATATAGGAAATGTCAGAGGGTGGGTGATAGGCGGGTAAGGATACCGAGAATGAGGGTTGGGTAAATGAGAGTGTTCTGAGAATAATTGGGAGTTAGTGTGATAGGAGGTGTCTATTGACCCTACATTTAAACACCTGGAGATTGTAGCTGTCGGGAAAGTAGACTTGTGGAAGGGAGTTCCACAGGCAGGAAGCGCGAGAAAAGAAGCTGTTAGAGTAGAATTTATGGTTACATCTTATTTGTTTAACTGTAAAAGGGTGGGACCTAGTTGCTAATCTAGTATCTCGTGTAAATTCGTGCTTAGGCGGCACCAGTGATCTAAGCTCATCGGAGCAGAAGCCATGAAAGTACTTGTAGAAGAGGCACAGGTAGCCACATCACGCCGGTGAGAGAGTGGTTGCAGCCGGTCTGCCAAGTCAGTATCAACCACGTTACAGATCCTCCTTTGTATTTTGTCAAGAAGCCCAAGGAGAGCAGCAGAGGCACCCGACCAGATATGGCAGCAATATTCAATACACGGGCGAATGGTAGATTTGTATATGTGCAGAATAGATTCAGGTGGGAAAAACTTCCGGGCCCTGCACAGAGAGCCGACTTTCATAGCAGCAGATTTGGCAATGGATTCGATATAGTCATTCCATTTGAGGTCCGCCGAAAGTGTAAGGCCGAGGAGGCGTAGTATTTTACTCTCTGGGTGGCTAGCCTGTCCCATGCTAATGGGAGGTAGATGCGATTGTCTATGGTGGTTAGTTGATAACAGCTTCGTTTTAGAGGCATTGAAATTTACTAGCCATTTCCTACCCCAGGCCACTACGGATTGGAGGTCCTTTTCAAGTACGGCAGTGAGGTTCACTTTGTCGTCCAGACCTGGTTTTTGATCGATCAAATCCTAAAAGAAGAAACGTGTAACCCGAATTTTTTCCCACATTGTCATAGATTTGGGTCAAATCTGAATTCTGAAACCTTTCATTTTCCAACTATCTCAAATAGAATATTACTGTTACATCTGGGCTTGATATGTTCAGTCTTCCCGTTTCCGATTTGAGAGAGTTAAAAATCGTTAATGTGTTTGGGTGGGATCTATTTTGCACTCCATGCCTTCTCGCCCATGTATACGATGTTGGAATCCCATCTCTACTATATGTTAAATCACGTTGATAAACCAGTTCTCTTATGTTTCATTAACGAAGTTAAGCAACGTCGTGTCTGAACTGATCCTGCATGTTAGACAGCTTGCGAATATTTTATACCGTAAGCTTGAATGTGCGGGTGGTGTTATAAATAATAACTCAGGATAGTTAATTGGATAACCGAGTTCCAATTACCGTTGAATTCGTTATATGCACTTACACGCAAATTCTTCTTCATATGCCGTGTTCTTTCAGGACATAGGTGATCATGGATTTCCACTTGGCTCTGTCCCTTATCGCTCTCGAAATTCTTTCTCTTGGTATCTCTTCTAAACGTTGGTCTTCCATTCATTTGCTCAGGCCTATCAAGTCTGTCTCACGCTGCTCTCCGCTGTCTCTCTTTCCCTCTATCTGTCCTGTGATTATTAAATTCTCCAAGCCCTCCTTCCTCGTTACATATCCCAGAAATCTCATTTGTCTCTTCCTTACCTTAAGAGATGTATGAATGCACCTTTTCTCCCCAAGCTGTGGGTTAATTAGTAATACTTTTATAGATGAACCATTATTATGTTAAAAAAAAAAACAAATCTATTTTACAATCTAAAAATATTTTCTGATTTTAAATAACCCCCAAAAGGGTTGATAAGCCGTAGGAAAAAAAATGACACAATCAAAATTGTTACGTTATTGCTGTTTCCAAGTTAAATTTTTGCATGACCTCCACTCTTTACTTCCAGCTCTTCTGACATTTACAGCTACGGCACATAATACTATTTCTGTGAAGATAAAAAAGATTCATTTCCTTCACGAGTACAAACCAAGTTTCACAGACTTATTTCCAAAGAAAACAGTCCGAAATGTTACATATTCGGTACTCCTTTATGCCCAAATGTGATGAAGCTGTGTGCCAACGTCCAGCGTTGTTTTTAAATGAAAATGAAATACGGTCTGGTAAACCTTACTCGATGTCAAATCTTGAAATTCTTGATGTTCATTAGATAATATAATCTATAGAAAATTATCGGTGATAAGAATTGGTAAAAAACTAAAAATGATTTGGGATAAAAATCGATGAGGTGTTGGTTATTTGGAAGCTATCAGCCAAGCGGCTATCGCATCATAGATCTTGCAGCATTTTAGACGATTTTTTTTTCAGTTATTTTGCTCCAATAATGCCGATAAGACGCAGGGAATTATTGAGAATTGATGAAAATGTAACGGCGTTGATGAGGATAGAAAAGACAATAAAAACAGGTATTTAGAAGACGGAAGATTGCGATTGTCGTTGCACTTACTCATTTGAAGATCATTTATGGTAGAGAAGCGAAAACTATTTGAGTAAAGAACCCATTAGAAAATATATGTTTACATGTAGCTCTTCTAACTGTATAACGACGAGACTTAATTGCCAAACTAGTACTTCACTTGCGGCAGATGTATCAAACAGAAAAATACCATGGATATATTTATAAAAATGAGATAAGGATGCTACGTCAAGGCTGTGTAAAAATGAATGAAGTCAATGTCAGTTCGTGGCAGATAACATTATGAACACTTCTTTGGATTTTGTAGAGAAATCAGAGGTTTTAGTAGGAGCAACAAGCCAGATATGGCAGTAATATTAAATTTACGGACGAGTTGGAAGGCTTATATACGTACAATATGAGTTCTGTTGGGAACAAGTTTCTTACACGATAGAGTGATCTAACTCTCATAACTGCAGATATCGCAGTGATAAATTCGCTGATAATGATCTTTGATAAAGTCACTTTGATCTAGAGATGAAACAACAATCCATGGAATGGGTTTTTTCTATGATAGAAATAATATCGAATCCAACAAAATTTTTTATGGAAATAATTCCTGATGATATAAAAAAATTATGTTGATGATTATATCCAGAAGAGCTGAATTAATAATGAACAATATACTACTGCCATTTGCTGTGCATATTAAATTATTGAAGTAATTTAATATAAAATTAATATAAGTAGCTTGGCAATGCTAAATCTCCACACCGAGTGGCTTTTGGTTTTTGAACAGTGTGACAATATATATATATATATATATATATATATATTGTGTGTATTTTGGCAGCATTTTTTCATTAATGCAGGTTTCATTGAATAATATAGACAAGTTTTGTCTATTAATTTTGTGTAGGATCCGTTCATACCGTCTGATATACTTGATGATGATGTCGTTGAAAGACAACAAAAAATCACAGTATTTGTTGAATTTTTTATCGGGTCTAAGCTTTCGGCTCACATAAGCCATTATCAAAGAGTAAATATTAACACACAGTAAACATAGAACATTTAAGCTATTAACAATAAAGATAATTGAATTGATATATTAATCATATCACCCCGAAAAAGGCGGTAATATATATATATATATATATATATATATATCCTGTATTGCCCACAGGATTTAAAAATCGCCCACCATTTTTTGTTCAGATGCCCATTGCCACAGGCCTTCACAGTTGAAATCGCCGGCCAGTGAATATATCAGCAAACAGTGACCGATATCTTACAAGTTGGGAAATCCTTGTCAAAAAATGGCAAAGACAAGGCAGAGAACCAAATATTTCCAGCAGTATACAGAATTGATTGGGACTAATTTGGTTTAAGGTTAGGATTTGAGTGTTGACAATCCATCCAACCCGATTTTACTCTATCTAACAAATTCTTGCTTTCAGAACATAATAGGAGTTTGAAAGAGAAATTTGGAGGTGGTTTTAAGAGAACAGTGTTTCAATGATCAAATCTCAGAATAACGTTTTATTTAGTTTCCATTTATTCTCAATCTCCGTGCTTCCCAACGTCGGGCAATACGAGAATGAGTTATAAACTGTGAATAGTTTTTCTAGTGAGCCTGTGTGAAAGTTAATACATACGGTTCTTCTACAGTATGCAAACATAAAACTATTTGTGTCTATGTATGGCGATTTTCTAATCGTAGCTAATGTGATATTTACGTATGTACTGGACACACACACACACACACACACACACACACACACACACATATATATATGTATTAGTAACACAATGTCTTTTATTATTGTAAAATTCTAAAATTAAATGAAACGCTATTACATATACGAAGTCTCAAATTCTTAAGGTAAGTTAAGTTAATGTCTATTTAGGCTTACTCTTACGTTGGATGTGCGTTGTGGTGCAGTAGATATCGGCTCGGAACGAGAAATCGGGGAGTCGCGTTCGAATTCCAGTTGAAATCCTTGCATTCATTTATGCGCAAATGGAAAGGTATTAATCCGTCTCTTCCCTCTAGTTATGGGTTAAATAACAGGACAGATTGGGCTCTATAACCTTGGGCTCTATAACCTTACTGCAGAATGTAATGACAACCTACTCCGGGATAAGCTTCTGCCCAGTCAGCCATGTCTCTTTCGAGACATGATCTCCCAAAGCGTGTATCACGTGTGGCACTTAACTGACTGACTTACGTGAATAGATCACGTTTTTAGCAATAAGAATTATAAGTCACAGTGGGAAGGGTATTTGAATTTCAGAGAGACTTAGGTAGGGCTTAATAAAAATTGTTTGGGAATTATTGTCTATCTATTCCTCTTCTCTCTATATCCAATTCCATTGTTGAAATTGCTAGTCGTAACCATAAGTTCTATTCTAATGATTTTTTCACTCACATTTGTTCGAAAAACACTTTTCAGCCTTCTTGATTTCCTGTCAAATAAGATGTTCACTTTTTTAATCATAGATAACACTAGGAAGAAAATGGTTACGGCGAGTGAAGGAGAATGGGAAGTCTTTAGCGAAGAGTGAAAAAAAAGGACACTAAGCGAACAGAATTCAAGAAAACAAGATGGCGGTTGCCGTTGCTTTTAAATCTTTGAAGATTGTAGGCGACAGCAAAGCATTAAATCAGAAAGGTTTTTGTACAGGAGTGACTGAAAAAGAAACTATTAGAATACAACAGACGGTTGCATTAGGTTAGTTATTCTGTAAAATGTTGTTGCGTAGTTGTGACAAACTAGTAACACGCTTAAGTTCACGTAGTATAGGGACTAAGGAAGAAAGCAAAAGCAGTCGTCATCTTTTGTCTGCTTGAAACCTGTTCTTTTAATGTCCTCTCTGTTTGTTTTACTCTCGGTAAACCCTTGCATCCTTGTGGCTTTTATTGTCTTGCTTAGTATTAAATGATCAAGAAATATTGTAATGAATAGACAACGCCAAATATCAGTTTTATTCTGCTAAACTAAGCCGCTAGTCAGGCGGTATTTATACAAACTGGTTAGTATTGAAAATGGTAGGAGCGGATAATTTCATTCTCACACAAATATTTTTTTTTGTTTTTGTCTCTCTATCTCTTCTATTCTCTTTTCAGGTTTTCCTCCTTTTCTCTCCTAGATTCTTTCATTTTTTTACTCTCTTTCTCGCTGCTTTTATTTTGTTTAACTTACTCTTCTCTTTCTTTCCTTCTTTCTCTCTATTTTCTCTCTCAATCTCTCTCTTTTATCTCATTGTTTTATATAATTTCCGCTATCCATTTTGGTTTTCTTATCGCTTTTATTTCTTTATTTCTTTCCGGTCTTTCCTGAGAAACAATTTATAAATGGAACTTTGTCTGTGTCTGTGTGTGTGTATTTGTGTGTGTATATGTGTGTGTGTCCGTTACCAATAGAATCCGATACGGCTGAACCGACTTTTTTGAAAATTTTCACAGTTGTACTATAAGAGTCTGCGTGTGTTCTTAGCTAGGTTTTGTGTCGAGGTACCCCCCGATAAATATCGAAAATCGATAATCGGAAAAATCGGGTTATAGAAGGAGTGGTCCGATTTTAATCAACTTTGATGCACTTATAGACAAAGACAAAAGAAACGATATTCAAAAGTTTCAAGGTTGCAGTTCTTACAATAGTGCAGAAAATCGATAGTATATATATATATATATATATACATATATATATATAAGGCAAGATGTTTGTGTGTATGTCTGTTTATCTGCCTGTATGTCTGTATTTTTTCAGCCCTTTTATTTTAGTTGTTGCATCTAACTAGGTATAATTGTAGTTCTTAGTCTCAGCCATGATACCATTTACACTTATTTAGCCTTCAATATTCAGTTTACGACGAAAAAAAATTTTTGATATCGATACCAGGAAATCAAAATTTGACTTACATCCATTCAATTTTCTTTCACTCTACGGTTTCGCTTTAACTAGAAACAACTATTGCTTTTTAGTCTTTCGTGCCAACGTCCAAAGAGTCTGAGCTCCAGGACCATGGATTAGTTTTAAAGCTTTTATTACACCCGATCAACGCCGGGCCCTATTGCTAGTATGAAATATGTTGAACTTTTAGTTGGATCTGTGGAATAGAAGGGACATTTGTGACTTACGTTCATTCATTTCTTGGTCAGGTCGAGAACCTTCAGCATGTAAGGATTAAGGAAACAGTATTGAAGTAACTAAATTAATGGAATATTAAAATGGCCCCATCCATAGGTCGAGCACAGGAAAGTCGATCAGAATGTATGATAAGCAAGCATTGAGTGAATAGAATTGATGGGTAGAGATTAGGTAAATTATCCCCATGCCATGATGTGAATAATCCACCTAAATCTATGCCGTAAAGAAAGTAGTTTTGGCTTACAAATGACGTAGATAACACTAGTTTCTAGATACGTTTGAGACTACCGGATTGCTCTTAGATACCCAACCTCTTATATGGTAGCAAATTTGGGACAATTATTCCACGATGAAGAAGAAAAAACTAGAGGGTGCAGAAGCCTAGTTTGAGAGAAGGTTACTGAAAATTCCATGGACAGAACTATTAAGCAACACAGATGTCTTTAAAAAAATGGCAACAGAAAGAACGCATTTACTCAGATTCAGGAAAATTTAGCTGAAATTCTTTAGACAACTAGGAAACAGGTGGAGCACTTCGATGTGGTGTAATGGTTAACAAGTTTGTCTCGCTAAATCAATTGGAACTGAGTATTGATTTCGATCCTCATAAGGTGTTCCAGTCTTTTCGCTTTGGGTCATATCTAAGTCATGCTCAGAATAATGATAAAAATAATAAGGTTGGCGTGTTTTGGAAAACTTAGCCTCCACCGGTCATATTGGTGGGCAAGAGAGATAAAGGAAGACAACGAGCCACTTATCTGACGATCTTGTGTCAATGAATGGCGGAATGAGGGATAGAAGCTTTAGTAAAAAGAGAAAACTACTGAGACCGAGACGGTATAGGAAGATGTGGATAGCCATGATCGTCAGTAATCTGAGACTTTAGCCAAGAAATTAATGTGCATTCTCACGAAAGTCTTATATGTAAATGGTAAAAACTATAAAAATAGTTGTCTGATTTTATTCTCTTCTACATGTTGCAGAAACTAAATGCTGGAGCTTAAGCAAAAATTGCGATTGTTTAGTCGTGAGCATTACTTCGTTGTTCAAAAAATGCATCAGTGTCTTCATTTTCTTATACTGATATTTACCCTTTACGACCCCCAAGAGCCACACAAATTACAGGTTTAATGAATAAGAGGAGTAGTTTAAGGGGATATGTACGAAAGATAACGGTTAACCCTAGGCTAGACTAGATTAAGCATGTAGTGATCAGGGAAACATTTCTTTTGGAACCAGTTTCACAAAGCAGCGCTACATGGGAAGATGCTGCTTAAGTGAAACTTGCATCTCACCAATAAAATACGAATGGAATAAGAGTGGTTTGCTACAATATGCACGGTTTTAAGACGTTTTAGTTCCACCAGTTAGAGCTGGTAGAACTAAAGAATGGAGTTCGTCTGACCGCGTTCAGATGATGCTTTCAGACGCTATCGAGACTGGCAAGTGAGTTCTGTGCACCGCTGTTCCAGTCTCGGCCTAATCTGTCTTGTAAAGGGAGAGACTAGCAGCTTGACTCATCTAATAACTGAAGTGGTACGGAGAACAGAATATTTAGTATATTTAGCGATGACTCGTATGTACGCGTTCTAAATGTTAGCTGGGTTGAGTTAAAGGCCAAAGGCCTAATAAGCGCTCAAGAAACTTGGCCTTCCTGAGAAAATACTCGTTTATCGCTACAGATGACAAATCAGGAACTGCTCGATGCTGACGGAATAGAAGATCTAGCAATTAGTTTTTCTTGTAATTTTGAAGGAATTGTCCGTCGGGAATCAGGAAAGACATCAAGAGGTGAAATGTTAGAAACTACAACGTATAAGAGGTAAATGGAAGTCCATGCTCGCCTACGTCCTGAAGGGACACGGTATATAAAGAAGGAGAAGGATCGACTTAATAGAACCCGCAAACATAAAATGTAAATAGAAATAAATTTACTGACTCTATAAAAAAATACTCTTAGATAGCCAAAGTAACGACACGAGGAACATTCTAAAAAATAATTATGCAAAGATACGAGCAACAGTCTGCTCATCTCAATTTGGGTGCAATGCTTAGTTTAACACGACCAATAGAGAGGAAAACCGTAGTAGAAATGATGGCCATATTAAGAAAATGTGTATTAATGCATAAACGAATAACATAAAAAATATAAAAGCTTCGTGTCCTGGGTGTTTGTTGTGGTGCTATGGATATCGGCTTGAAACGAGAATTCAGGGTGGCGAGTTCAAATTTCTGTTGAATTCGTTGCGTTCACTTACGCACAAATACCATTGAGAAAGGTATTAATCTATCTCTTCTCCCTCAAACTATGGATGAAATAGAAGGACAGCTTGGGTTCTATAGCCTTGATCTATACCCCCAGAAAGTAATGGCAACCTACTGCGGGAACATCTACTAATCAATCATGTTTCTTTTGATATACGATCGCCCAAGCTTGTATCACGTATGGCACTTTCCTAACTGTGTTCCTAATATAAAAATATATCACGTATGGTAGTTAACACTGTGTTTCTAAGACAGGAATAGTGTTATTCTCGTAATATTTTCTTTCTCTATCATTTATATAACACCCAAAAATCATTTTGATAGTAACCCCTTACGTTAAATCACTTTCGAGTTTAGTAATGCTTACGGCATATCAGGTTGAATACACCGGTTCTCGTTCGATCACCGAAGTTAAGCAACGTGAGCCTAGTCAGTACCTAGATGGGTGAGCGCTTGGGAATACCAGGCGCTGTAAGCGTTCAGTGACAGGTGTGCGTTGTGGTGCAGTGGATGTCTGCATGGAAAGAGAAATCGGTGAGCCGAGTTCGAATTCCTATTGAGTATCCTGCATTCACTTAAGCACTGGTAGCCTTGGGAAAGGTATTAATCCGTCACTTCCCTCCAGCTATGGGTTAAATAACAGGATGGAGCCTGGAGGCAACCTATCTAGTGTTAGTGTCACAATAAAATACCCTTGGTAGTCCTGGCGAAGCATCAAGTATTCAGCTATTTGACAAGATTATGAATTTCGCTATAAACTGCGCCAGGGTTCCAAATGCACAGGGAATACTGGAGGGGTGTCGTGAGTTCTATCTCGGCCAAGACCGCAGGACTACGAGGAATGGTTAATATTCAGTATAAAATAAAGACACGTCTTGAGTTGAAAATCAATTCTTGTTTACATAAGAGCACGAACACTAACCGCTAGAAACTGCGAGAATGCTCAACTACCTCTGTCCATAAGAAAACATTTCAAATTAGTTGTAAATCATTTTGGTTTTCGGTATTTAATATAACAGCAAAATACAATATCAAATTACGAAAGGTTATCTTAGATTTTGAACATATTTTTCTAAGTTTCTTTACAGAAGATATTACTTTTTTGTTATTTTAAGCATGCTTTTGTTTTTATTCGACTTTTTTGTCGGGAAAGTAGTGTCTTTCTCTATATTGTCATTTTCAACGCATTCTTTTCATTGATCGCGACAAAGAAAAAAAGAAAGGACATAAAAAATATTCTTTTAAAAAAATAAAAGAAATAAGTATGTGCTTAAAGATGGCTATCAGAGAGAGGATTGAAAGATGTGTCCAGGTGCAAGATGGTGATTGGCTGATTCGAAAGGTTAGCGCGGCCACGTGAGGAGGTTACCCATTATCGGCTCGGCGCCGCTTAATGAAGCAAGATTTCTGAAGTTGCGCTTTGGACGAGAAGTTGATTTCATAGGAGTTGAAGAGCATTGGGGATTGGTGAGACACTTTGACGTATTTCCTATTTTGGAGATTTTTTTTATTTTTCTTATTTCATTCATCTGGAAACCAGAATATCAGAAAGAATAAAGAAATCTGAAGAGATTCACAGCTGAACTAACAAAAAAACAAATATCGATTCTTCGTTTAATCGATTGAGTCTGATTTGTTCTTTTAGGAAGTGAATAGAGTAAGGTGCGTACATGTGTTTCAGAAAGTTAATATATATATATATATATATATATATATATATATATATATATATTATCTAAAAGTTATTTTTCGTGGGTTCATGTATTTGACTGGTATCCACTAAAAATAACGTGTAAGGAATAAAAATCTGTTGGATTAATAAATAAGT
Source organism: Ascarosepion bandense (assembly GCA_037127315.1). Classification (NCBI taxonomy): domain Eukaryota; kingdom Metazoa; phylum Mollusca; class Cephalopoda; order Sepiida; family Sepiidae; genus Ascarosepion; species Ascarosepion bandense. Next base: position 479,437 of record JBBBDQ010030031.1, read on the forward strand.
AATCTATCCTCTTTCTTTACACACAGACACACACACACACATACATGCACACTCAAAAAGAATGACACTCGCTCATTAAGATACGCATATATACATTAAGATACATAAAGATACAATTGTTTTCAACTGTACAATGAAAATCTATGCTGTTTTCGCGAGTAAAGATTTTTATGTGCAAGGTATTTTCTATTTATCACAACATATGACAGTGATCCTATTTGATTATTAATCTATTTGTTTGTCTGTAAATCTATCTATCTATCTATCTATCTATCTATCTATCTATCTATCTATCTATCTATACTGTTAGACTAAGTTACACACACCCTCGCGCCCATTCGATACGTCAATCAGTCTATGAGTTTATCTATCAATCTCTTTATCATTTTTTCTACCACCAACCGTTTTTAATCTATCAATGTATGTATATTCTTCTCACAGTCACTCACACATTGAATCCCTCACTCTTTCTCTCTCTCTTTCTCTCTCCCTGTCTCTTTCTCTCTCTCTCTCTCTCTCTCTCTCTCTATCTATCTATCTATCTATCTATCTTTAGATAATTTCTTAATTCTTTCCTCTTTCAGAGGTGAACTGATATCATTCCTGTGGTGAAAACATATTCTTATTTACAGGACCGAATCTACGATTATGACACTATCTCCTGCGGGTATATTTTCTTTTGTTTGGATTAATACAACGGAGAGAGAGAAATTAATATTAGTAGTATTATTAGTTGTGCTCTGTTGTAATTCGCGATGTGGATTTATGTAAAAAAATATTTTAATACTATCATATACTTGTAAAATCTGGGGAATAGAAAAAATAAATATTTTAATACTATCATATACTTGTAAAATCCGGGGAATATAAAAATTAACTATTTTAATAGATGAGAAAGAAAGGTAGAAAGATAATTATTCTTCTTTCCTGTTCGAAGCGGATTATTTTGAACAGGTAAAATTTTATAAGTAGCCAAATCAAAATGTCAGGATTTGTTTGCGGAGTCAGGCGGGGTTAATGTCCCCAATAGTTGTTCCCGAGAACAAAAATTTGTGGGAATTGAAAAATCTAAATATGATGTAAACGAAAGGAAATGAGCTGTTGATATTTCATTTGTCGAGCCATGCCCCCCCCCCCCGCAAATCGAGTGGTGGAAAACTATCTCATTGGTCGAAGCCTTCGAGTCGGTTAGATCCCCCGATAGGATTGGAGAAGGTTATAAAAATAGAGACTCAGCGAGAAAAATCAGTTGAGTTGAGTTGGGAGCGAGCTTCCAGATGACAAGGAAACCAATCCCCACACCGCCGCCCTCGCGTCGCCGCCATTACCCACTTCTGATTCGGCAAATCCCGTCAAGTCCCGATAAGAACCCGAAAGAAGTTTGTTACTTTTTTAACATCACCTAGAGAACGGATAGCTCCAATTTTTGACAATACGTGAAAAGACCTTAACGAAAATCGAAGAGTTCTGTTACTTTAACGAAACTAAGAAAAGACATTCTTATTTTGAAGACTGGAAGCTCTGAGATTTTGAAAACTCTCTCTCTCTCTTTCTCTCTCTTTCTTTCTCTCTCTCTCTCTCTCTCTCTCCGTTGTAAACTGGCATTCCTTCAAATGATATATTATTCTGACAACTCTATTATCTGCTCCTGTGACTAAAAATTGTTTTATATAAAGACATTCTTCGTATCTCTCCAGGCGTGTTCGACCTTATTCATTTAAATAATTTTTTGGGGTGCCGTGTTTACTTTGAACCACAAGTGTACACCAGTGTCCGGTCTGGTTCTAGTGGAAAGACGGCTACTGAAATTGCACAACGTGACTTTCTGAGATCAATTCACAACGTGGGCAGTGGTCCGTTGTTGCAATAGACGTCTTGAAAATGAGCATTTTATGACGAGATCATCACGACCACCAACAGCGACCGAACCAACCGGCCAGCCCGGTGGCAGTGTCACAACTGGTGCCGTCACGACCGTCGACAAGAACAAGCGTCACAGGCCCGGGCGAAGGTGACACATCTTTACATCTCAATTTTTATAAGGTAGAATTCATATAAAATACAAATTTTATTTTAACCATATTATGTACAGTAATGAATGGTATGCAATATAGGTCAACAATTCAACTAAAGAAATTAAAAATACACTGTAAATTCTAAATAAAGATTACAAACATGTCATAACAGTTATATCCATCTTGAATAAATCAGCAATATTTGTCGGAAACTTCTAACATCATCTTGAGATTTTTCTTGTTAAAAGCTGAATAATTTTTATATCTTGCATAATAAGGATACAAAACAGAGAATTTTATACAGTGTTTTTTTTCTACTGAGCGTCCGATCACGGCGGCGAGTGGTGATCGACTAAGCGTCTGCCTTGTGGCTGATTACGGCAACGTGTACTACCCCGTTTTCATCGACACAGCCTACAACGAGCGACACTGCCCGGTTGCCACGTAGCCGTCTACTGAGCGTCCGATCACGGCGGCGAGTGGTGATCGACTAAGCGTCTGCCTTGTGGCTGATTACGGCAACGTGTACTACCCCGTTCTCATCGACACAGCCTACAACGAGCGACACTGCCCGGTTGCCACGTAGTCGTCTGTTGAGCGTCCGATCACGGCGGGGAGTGGTCGTTGACTAGGCGTCTGATTCATGGATTTAGACAAAAAAACAGAAAGAATAAAACAGAATCTGAGAAAATTCTGAATCCCTTAAGAGTCAGTTGTGCTTAGTTTAATTACTAACGTATACAGACGTAAACAGTTATAAGCAAATGTTAAGAGAGCGACGTTTGTAAAGCACTGTTCCGGTCTCCTAAACAGGCCTGGAACCCCTCCCTGTTGGGGGTTTCGGGGGTAGTACGCATCGATCTTGCTTATGCATTTTACTGCCTTATTTCTTTTTTTCATTAAGGTCCCCAAACATAATCGTGATGTTAGACAAATTTCTTCGAAAATACAATTTCATTTCAAAATATTCTAAAACATTGTCACTCGCAGAAACAAACATGATCTGTTGTCCTAATTTCAATAGAATAAGTTAATTTTATATTGCTATAAAACTTCTAACTTAGGCCATTTCTTCATAATCTAACCGGTAGTGTTAAGGGCTTTGAAATGTCTTCGTTTATTGATGTGAGTTGTTTCACGCGGCTCAAGACTATATTAAATCATTCGAACCTTTATAAAAAGTAGTCAAAAGAACGGTCTTGTTTTTCGTAACGGCATTGTTATCTAAATGAAGCGTGTTATTTTATTAATATAAAGGACACCTCGCTGCGCGCAATGTTTTTTCTATCATTTCAGCCCAAGCAAGGTAACAAAACTACTAAAACACAAGGGAATACTAAGTGTTAGAGAAAAATAATGCGAAAAATAAACAATGTTAAGAAGAGAAAAAAACAACAACAACAAAACAGGAATTAAGACAGAAGATAACGATTGATATTGCATTCCATTTTTGAAGATCAAATTTGACAAAAAAGCAACAAACTAGAGGCGAGAAGTGCGAGAGCATAGCATAGCAGTTTCTGTGACATTCATCCATTTCAGTTGTAAATATAAGCCAATCTTGTTGTAGGCTTAAATGAATAAAATTTAGGAAACCAAAGAGGAAAGCAATATTTATTTTGAATAATACAAATACGTCGCACAAGGTCTAATGGGGGATAAGGGAATGCTAATCTTCAATAAAGGAGAGTCTGTAATGTGATAGGTACTGATCTGGCAGATCGACAACAGCCACTTCCCCATCGTCGAAATGTGGCCTCCCTTTGTCTGTTCTATAAATACTTTTATGGCTTCTGCTCAGACGAACTTAAGTCACTGATGCCTCCTCAACAGGTGTTTACTCGTGCAACCAGACTGGCAACTGGGTCCCACCCATTCACAGTCAGGTTAGTCAATGCAGACGACAATTCTACTCCTGCAGCTTCTTCTCTCGCACTTACCGCCTGTGGAACTCGCTCCCGTATTCTTGCTTTCCTGACGGCTACAACCTCCAGAAATTTAAATTCAAAGTCAATACTCATCTACTAACCACTGCACTCTAGCTCTCTCCCCACCCCTGTATAACCTTCCCTTTCTCTCCACTTATGTATCTGTCATCGCACCTGCTTTCTCAGCTTTCTATTGTTCCTTTCTAACTAGTTTGTACTCCTCACTATTTTCTAATTAATCATTTTACATTTATGTAGCCCCTGCACATCAGTGGCGTTTCCGCCTTGCTCGGGGTGAAATGATTAAAAAAAAAAATCTTATCTTAAACTTAGCTAGCCACGATTACTGACCGAACGTAACACAGTATTCCATACAGCAAAACAATTTTACTTACCATTATTACTACAGCAAAAAATAAAAAATAAAAAAATAAGACCCTGATGAAGACAATTTAAATAGAAGAAACTAAACAAAATACCGTTTGCAAGTAGAAAGCTCATCAAAAGAATTACCATGAAAATATTTATACTAAAGGCAAAGAGAAAACTATATTACGAAGGTAAAAAGGTGACTTAAACCGAAATGGCAGTTCAGCCCTAATAATATTGCACCTTCTTCTTTGTATTTTATCAAGATTCTGTAAATAGATACCAAAATAACATATTGAACAGGTGAAGAGGCTTATCCCTTGTTTCCTGTTTAGGATGCGGTTTCCGGTTTTTCTTTTCTAATCTTCTCACTGTTTTTTCAATTGGAGTAGATAGACTAAACTATCGCCCGGTTCACACTCCACCCACGTCTATTGAACAGGTGAAGAGGCTCATCCCTTGTTTCCTGTTTGGGGTGCGGTTTCCGGTTTTTCTCCTTTCTAATCTTACTGTTTTTTTTTTGTTTTTTTCAATTGGAGTAGATAGACTAAACTATCGCCCGGTTCACACTCCACCCACGTCTATTGAACAGGCGAAGAGGCTCATCCCTTGTTTCCTGTTTAGGATGCGGTTTCCGGTTTTTCTTTTCTAATCTTCTCACTGTTTTTTCAATTGGAGTAGATAGACTAAACTATCGCCCGGTTCACACTCCACCCACGTCTATTGAACAGGTGAAGAGGCTCATCCCTTGTTCCCTGTTTAGGATGCGGTTTCCGGTTTTTCTCTTTTCTAATCTTCTCACTCTTATGTAGCCCCCTGCACATCAGTGGCGTTACCGCCTTGCTTGGGGTGATATGATTAAAAAAAAAAAAGAAAAAAAAGTGTGACAGCAATAGTCAATGTATGGGCGAATGGTAGACTTATAAATGTGTAAGAGATTCTGTCAATAAAAAAAACAAAAAAAAACAAAAAACAAACTCTATCACAACACAGTGAACCAACTTTCCTAGCAGCAAAACTAGCAATTGATTTAATAAATAATGTCTGTAAGTATTCACCATATGTTCGATTTCACTTTCGTTGGCCTTCTCCCTTGGGCTATTAGCGTAGCAACTTGCCAAATATCTTTTGTGTTGGTTCAAACGATCAATTGAGTGAAATTCCAGTAATCTTTTTATCTCACGCCCAAATCGAATTTCACTTTATCAGAATCGATTTGAAAAACAACAGAGTCGGAACAACTTGAAAAGTAACTTGATCGGAATGTGTTCATGTCCGACCTGTCCCCAAACTGACCCCAGCGACAGTAATTTCTTTCTTCTCCAACGCCGAAAGCAACCATCATAAGCTTTTCGTCGCCCCATTCCCCACTAAATTGTGGCCAAAACAAAATGAAAAGGTCATTGCTAGAAACAAGAAATATAGATTGTATAAGTAGGGTTCCCGAGCATCTTGATCCCATATAATAGAGATTTTGATTGAGGTCAATAGGTCAGAGAAGGTTAACGCCCCAATGTGAAAACTCTTTCCAAAACAGAATTTTCAGTGAGTCCTGTCTGGTCACTGAAGCGTGACATTGGTAGGTGACCGGTCAGTATTTGAGGATCAGTACAGGCCAAAGGATTTAAATCACACGCAGTTTAAAAGTTTATCTCTTTAACCGTTTTTCCCTGTCTCTTCTATTTTCTCTTTTGGGATATTTTAGTTTGAATTACTTGATATAATATACCCGCCATTCTTGCATGGGTTTTGGTTTGAATATAAAATTATCATTAAGTAAATGGAAGAGTGGCAAGCAAAACACTCTACTCATTTAGAAATGTCAAAAAGTGTTAACTCTATACAACTGCTTTCTCAATAATGGCTTCCAAAGAATAAAACCTGTAGGTTTAGAAAGTATAATCTTTCTTAGAACAAATAACCTGATCACATTTAACAGCAACAACGGCAAAATTGACGAGCACATGAAATATTGATAATTAACAATACTCCGAAGAAAACGTTACGAAGGAAACACCCATAAATACTAAAAAGAACGATAACAGGTGGTTACAGAAACCAAATTTTAAAATTATTTTAATAGAAATGATTTATAAAAGTTAACCAAACACAGGCGGTCCGGTCAACTAATGTCAAATATTTTTTAGGCGTTCAGCACTCAACGACTGACAAAACATTTTATCGAAGCGCCAAAGAATGAACTGATTTTAACTTCAAATAAAAATGTAAATATTGTAATTATTTTTAAATAAAATAATAAAATATAATCTTCAAATATTATTTGCTTTATTTTATCTTTTAATCGAAGCAAAGCAGTACCGCCACTGGTGAGCAAGGTGTTACAAGTGAGAAGAGAAAAATAACAGGAACATGATACAGTGGGTATCAGCAAAAAGGGAAAAAGATAGATGAGGATCAAAGGAATATTTTACTGCCACTGTTGTGCAGGGGGTTACATAGGAGGAATGTTGAGGTGTGAGAGGTTGCAGGGGTGTCAGGAAGAGAGTAGGAGAAGGAAGAGTTTACGGATGAGAGTTGGGTGGACGAGGAGAATGTTATGAGGAGTGAGAGGTTGCAGGGGGTGTTAGGAAGAGAGTAGGAGAGGAAAGAGAGTACTGATGAGTGTGGGGTGGATGTAGAAAAGCATGAGAGAGAGGATGTAAGTTAGTGAGACAGGAGATGACTATTGGCTATACATTTAAATTCTTGGCGATTGTAATTGTCAGGAAAGCAAGTATACGGAAGCGAATTCCACAGGCGGGAAGTGCGAGAAAAGAAGCTGAGGGAGTAGAATTTGCGTTTACAATTGATTGGTTTCACAGTAAAAGGGTGAGCCTAGTTGCTAATCTTGTGGCTTGAGGAAATTCGTATATAGGGTGTACCAGTGAGCTAAGTTTATCGGAGCAGAAGCCGTGAAAGTATTTGTAGAAGAGACACAGGGAAGCCACACTGCTTCGGTGAGAAAGCGACTGTATCGTAGCTGCCAAGTCGGGATCGATCACATTACAGACTCTCCGTTGGATTCGGTCGAGGACGCCTAAGTGGATAGCAGGAGCACCAGACCAGATTTGGCAGTAATAATCAATGCACGGGCAGATGTTAGACTTGTATATGTGCAAGATTGTTTGGGACGGGAAAAACTTCCTGGCTCTGCACAGAGAACCGACTTTCTTAGCAGTGGATTTAGCTATGAATCGTTGCACTTAAAATCTTGGAGATTGTAGCCATCAGGGAGTAAGTGTACGGAAGAGAGTTCCAACTACTGGAGGTTCGAGAGAAGAAACAGTAGAAAGGAAGAGGAGGTTACATTTTTAAATATATTATGATTATTTTATTTATTTCAATTTTTATATATGTTGGTTATTATAATTTCTTTAGACCATTTTTTTTTTTAAAGTTACAGGGTTTTTCTGAATTAGTATTTATTTGTTTTTGTGCAACTGATCTGAAGATCGTTTGTCTTATTTTGATTTTGTGATTTGCTTAAGTAAATTTATAATTATCAACTTGACATTTTCTTTATTCTTTCATTTTTTCCAATGAACAGTTTAGGTGTTAATCCGGTCAGAAAGACAGTATAAATGATTTTATTGTATGCCAAATAATGACTTCATAATATACTAGTATTTTAAACTTTTTTTTTTTAATCATTTCTCCCCTGAGCAAGGCAGAAACGGCACTGATGTGCAGGGGGTTACATAAATGTAAAAAGATTAATTAGAAAAGAGTGAGGAGTACAAGCTAGTTAGAAAGGAACAATAGAAAGCTGAGAATGCAGGTGCAATGACAGATACATAGGCGGAGAGAAAGTGAAGGTTATACAGGGGAGGGGAGAGAGCTAGAGGCCAGTGGTTAGTAGATGAGTATTGACTTTGCATTTAAATTTCTGGAGGTTGTAGCCGTCAGGAAAGCAAGCAAAATCATAACATATATTTTCAGTTTTTGTTTCTGACACCTATTTCTAAAATTAACAAATTTTAATATTCGTATTTGTTTATTTCTTTTATTATTTGGCAATGGGTTTTGCTATATAGTGTTTTGTTTAGTTAACTTTAAACAAATCATTTCACCCTATGCAAGACGCGACTGCCACTAGTATGCAGGGGATTACATTAACAGAAAAGACTAAATACGAGGATTATTGAGAAAAGGATAAAAGGGGAATGGGATTCAAGAATATAGAAAATGGTACTTACCGTTGTAGTTAAGTTTTTGGAGATTGTATCTATCAACGAAGCAAGGGAAATCCACGAGCTGTGAGTATGAAAAAAGGAAATGTTATAGTAGAAGAGGCGGTTACGTTTAACTATTTCAACGTTAAAAGGGTGGGACTTAGATGCCAATCTAGTAGCACGCGTAAATTCATGTATTCGAGTCATCAGGGAAAAAAACTCATCAGAGCAGTTGCCATAAAAATAAGAAACTGTTCTTTAAGTGCTTGTATAACACATGATGTATATAAAAGTTTAAACGCGTATGTTCCAAAGGTTCTTATAGCCAAGAGTGTTAGTGAGGACAAGCTTCCACTGTCTATAAAATATTTCCGTGGCATGCGTGCCAAATAGCCTCTGACAACTAATTCCAGCTCTTACGTAGATGGAGCTTGACACCCAAGGAAAGCAGTCTGTCTGGAGGATGGTTGACCTCAGTATCCACAGGAGATAAAGAACCGGCTAGCTATTGCACTAGTCTCTCTTGAATTTCACTATGGATGACAACTTTCAGGTAGACGGGAATGGTGACCATAGTAGCACAAAATGTGCTAAGTGAATAAAATTAATGAATGAATGTAATAAATTTGCTCCAGTCAATTATGAAGGGAAAGATGGTTGACCTCAGTATCCACGGGAAAAAAAAGAAAAATTTTCAGATGGACGAGAATGGTTACCAAAGCGGCACAAAATGTGCTAAACGATTAAAATGAATAAATGAATATAATTAATTTGTTCCATTCAATTATTAGAGGAAGGATGGTTGACCTCAGTATCCACGGGAGAAAATGAACCGACGAGCTGTTGAACTAGTCTCTATTGAATGTCACTATGGATGATAATTATCAGATGGACGGAATGGTGACCGTTATGGCCGAAAATGTGCTAAATGAATAAAATTAATGAATGAATGTAATAAATTTGTTTCATTCAATTATGAGAGGAAGGATGGTTGACCTCAGTATCCAAGTAAGAAAATGTACCGGGTAGCTATTGCACCAGTCTCCCTTGACTGTCACTATGCATGACAATTTTAAGATGGACGGGAATGGTAACCACAGCGGCACAAAATGTGCTAAATGAATAAAATTAATGAATGAATGTAATTAATTTGACTTATTCAATTATGAGAGGAAGTATGGTTGACCTCAGTATCCACAGGAGAAAAAGAACTGACTAGCTATTGCAGTAGTCTCTCTTGAATGTTACTATGGATGATAATTTTCAGAAGGACGGGAATGGTGACTGTAGTGGCAAAAAATTTCCTAAATGTATAAAATTAATGAATGAATGTAAAAATTTGTTTCATTCAATTATGAGAGAAAGGATGGTTGACCTCAGAATCCACGGAAGAAAAAGAACCGGCTAGCTATTGCACTTGTCTCCCTTGAATGTCACTATGGATGACAATTTTCAGATGGAGGGGAATGGTAACCAAAGCGGAAAAAATGTGCTAAATGAATAAAATTAATAAATGAAAATATTTAATTTGTTTTATTCAATTATGAGAGGAAGGATGGTTGACCTCAGTATCCACGGAAGAAAAAGAACCGGCTAGCTATTGCACTAGTCTCCCTTGAATGTCACTATGGATGACAATTTTCAGATGGACGGGAATGGTAACCAAAGCTTCACGAAATGTGCTAAATGAATAAAATTAATAAATGAATGTAATTACTTTGTTTCATTCAATTATGAGAGGAAGGATGGTTGACCTCAGTATTCACGGGAGAAAAAGTACCGGCCAGCTATTTTACTAGTCTCTCTTGAACGTTACTATGTATGACAATTTTCAGATGGACGGGAATGTTGACCATAGCGGTACAAAATGTGCTAAATGAATAAAATTAATGAATTAATGTAATACATTTACCTTACTCAACTATGAGAGGAAGGATGGTTAACCTTAGGGGGAAAAAGAACCGTCAAGCTTATTGCGCTATTCTACGTATAATGTCGCGAGATACCACAATTGTGAAATGGTGGGAAGAGAAGCAAATAGCAGCGCAATATGTGTTAAATCCACAAATGAATGAATGATTTTTACATAAGAAACATTTGATATTAACATGACCATTATTTTCTAAATTATCAACTGGTAAATTTCTATTATTTAATTGATTAACAAGAAATTAATAAAATTATTTAAACTGTTAACATTGTCATTCAAATCGTTTGAAAACTATTTGTGTAAATTTATAACATTAAAACCCAGTCATCAAAATATTTATTTTGGTTTTCTGATGCATCATGTCATCTTTCAGTTAAATTATTTGTCTCATAATAAAAATAGATTTTTTTTTCATTTGATGATGACTTTATGAATTTATGTTAACTTTGTACAGTCGATTTTATCTTTTGTAGAATATCCTATTCATAGGAAAAATCTACAGTTCAATCATCTGGTGAACAATTATAGTTACATATTCATTATTATTATTAAGCAGAAACAAATATTTGTGAGCTTGGTAATATCTCCCTCTCATTTTCTATCTATCTATCTATCTATCTATCTATCTATCTATCTATCTATCTATCTATTTTAGTCTTTGTGATGTTTTCTCTCTTTCTTTCTTTCTTTCTCAAATCATCCATATCTATCTATCTATCTATCTATCTATCTATCTATCTATCTATCTATCTATCTATCTGAATCTGTTCTTCATCTATCTATCTATCTATCTATCTATCTATCTATCTATCTATCTATCTATCTATCTGTCTGTCTAATATTTATCTATCTATCTATCTCAGTCTGTTCATATCTATCTATCTATCTATCTATCTATCTATCTATCTATCTATCTATCTATCTATCTAACTATCTCAGTCTGTTCATATCTATCTATCTATCTATCTATCTATCTATCTATCTATCCATCTAAAAATATTTATTAACTTACGTAAGTGTAATGGTTTGTTTTATATTATGAAGGAATAACATAACATAATTTTTAATAATTGAATAGATGGAACGTACTTGGTATTATTGTTTCCGAATGATGATGTTATTTTGTTGGTTGTGTTTCATGCTCTTATATTTACTAGTATTTTTTCTTTACGTTTTATATGATACTATTTAGTATGTAAATTTCTACTACTCTTTCCATGTTACTGATCTTCTTAAAAATCAACTTGCAAACACTCGAAACGATTTAGTTTACCCACTAACGGAAATCTAAAAATGATTTTTACCAAAATTACAAACATGCTAGAAAGGATTAATTTTTTTAAATAATTAAAATTACTTTGATTTTTCTTCTTATATGTATTTATTATTTAAATATGACGTTTTTACAGCTCTTGAATTCTTGAATAGGCTATATTTTTAATTAAATTTTCAGCATTTCAAAGATATGAAAAATGAAAACGTTCAATGTAACTTAGGTTTTTATGCATTGTTTGCTATTTCAATGCGCGTTCTGTTATCGATGGAACAGTTTGCATTCTATGTTAAAACACTTCTCATATATTTAAACTTATGCACATGTTTATTGTAGTTTCCCTTTTTCATTTTTTTTCTGTTGATGTTAATTCCTTCTTCCTACGTTTGATAGTTGCTTCCATTTACAAAATTGTCAAGATGATCCTATAATTTTGCTTTCTGAAGAAGATACCTGAAGCAACAGAAAAGTAGTTCTACAAAAAGATGCTGTAGATGCCATGGACTGAACATGTTAGCAACGCCGAGTTTGTGGAGAAAATGAAAAAAGAAACAAAAAAAAAAGAAAAGTTATATTTATCATCAGAAGGGCAAGCTGAAATTTCTGTGGCACATATAAAGAAAGTAGTGATTGGAGAATCTGCTATTAAGATTAAGGAAAAGAGGGACAAAGAAAGCAGTCTGTGACATACTTGATAAGCTTGAGTAAATGGATAATAGAAAAGGGTTAGGAAGAACAAACAAGAAGATAAATTATTAAGACCTACAAGGGGCAAGAAGACATGAAGGGCTATGATCGTTGATGTCGTTAAGGGAAAATATGTAAAAGAAGTCTGACATCAACACGGTGTCAATTGTGTATCTTATATAGTTTCGATAACTTCTTCAGCTTCCAAGGTAAATCCGGTGAGAAGGTACTTTCTTGCGTTAACAAATTCACTATATTGTCTGCTTTCCATCAAAAGTACACCGGTCTATTTTTATGATTGAATACAGAGGACAGAGAAACTATCGTTTTTTTTTAAGAACCAGTGTGCATCACACATGACTTTTCAAAATGTTTGCACCTTCAAGTTTCTCAAATTAGCTCACTATCCCTGATATCCGTGAGATTTAATGTTAGATCGTGAAAAGCTGGCAAACAAAACACTTTCCGAATTAAAAAGAAAAACAAACACGGCAAAAAAATCATGAGTAAAGATATCTGTACAACGAACGCAAAGAAAGGAGTGAGCCAGGAAAGACGAAATTATCGTAACACTACAGAAAGCGAAATGCAATAAAAAAAAAATAAAGAAACTAATCTTATATATATATATATATATATATATATATATATATATGTGTGTGTGTGTGTGTGTGTGTGTGTGTGTGGTTTCTTTTTATTTATGCAAATAGCTACACAGGGAGAGATGAGAGATAGGTTGAGATGGCGGAGTGAAGTTACGCAAATTGTTTTATCAATATGGGTCATCAGTTCTGTAAATGAAAGAAGGTTAGATAAGTCGAAAGAGAAGATAAAAAATAAACACTGATAGAAAACAGACTGTGAAAACAAGCAACAGAAAACTAGTATCATAGATAAACGAACGTTTGCACACATAATTTGACACAAGCACACAAAGCTTGCACAAACTATGCGCACACATTAACTAGTATCCATGTTTGTGTTCATCTGTATTTGAGTGTGCATCTTCATATATATATATATATATATATATATATATATAATATTTATTTGATGTGTTAATGCAAAGGTTATGGGAAGTAAAATGGAATCGTCAAGATGGCTTTTTATCCTAGTTGATTGTGTCAAGTTAACGCTACGTTAGTGCATATTTTTAATAATTTTTAAAAGGTATGAGTCCAACTAACGGCTATATCGTGTTGAATACACAGGTTCCCGTCCGCTCACAGAAGTTAACAACATCGAGTCTGGTCAGTACTTAAATGGGTGACCATTTGGGAATACCAGGTGCTGTAAACGTAAGGGCCAAGAATGGTCCACCTGTCTTCCAGGTTTGGGGTTTGGGGGTTGGGGGTTGGGCGCAGGAGCTAACAACCCTGCCCCGTAAAAAAACAGTTTGTTACAAAAACAGCAACAAAAAGTTGCTGCCCTATGCACCATCTGGGTGTGATGTATAAATGATGATGATGATGAGTCTAACTTCCCCTTGCTAAATGTTGAAAGCTGAATAGACTGTACTCTCTAGCCTTAATTGATAGTGATGTTGGAAAAAATTAGTGAAACCGAACCAGATAATCTTTGGCACATGGAATATATATATAAATATATATATAAATAAATATATATATATATATATATATATAGACTACTTCTAAAACTTGCCATTTTGTTACAAATATTTTTAATCAAACTCACCTCAAGCAAGGCAGTAGAGATTTAAAACACAAGTAGATAACCATTGTCATTGCATTTAAATTTTTGAATATCATAGATGGCTGGAAAGCATTAAGTTCTACAAAATAGTTCCACAACCGAGAGGTTCAAGAAAAGAAAAAAGTTAAGCTACGGTCACATCTAGCCAAATGCTAGATGTGACCAAATGCTAGTAAATTGATGCGACCTTATTGCTATTCTAGTTAATTAAGTGCTATACATGATACACGCTTTGGGCGATCATGTCTCGAAAGAGACATGACTGACTAGGCAGAAGATTATCCCGCAGTAGTTTGCCTTTGCTTTCCACTTCAGGGAAGAGATGGATTGATAACTTTCCGAAGGATATTTGTGCATAAGTAAATTCAAGTGGAATTTTAATTCGGCTCTCCGATTTTTTCTTCCGTGTCAATATTCCTTGCACCACTAGTACTGCGCTTGAATTAAAAAAATCTAGGTACAATACCGAAATTTACAGCTAAGACGGCAGACCACTGCCAATGACATTACTGATTATTCTTTTCATCAAGAATCTCTAAATACATAGCAGGAACATCGGGCTGTATCTAGCAGCAATTATTCTAAGCTTAAACGAATGGTAGACATAGATATGTAGGATAGATATTGATGAGAAAAATTATGTAGCACAACTCACAGAAACAGCTTTCTTAGCAGCTGACTTAGTTATAAATTCATTATATTCTTTTTACTTCATGTAAGCCGAGAATGTTAGCCAGAAGAAGAGACAACGAGTCACTTTTATGAAAGCTAGCATTACTCATGCTAATGTAAAGCAGAATGGGCTCTCTTAAATGATTAATAGAAGTTTGATTTATTTTAAGTTAAAAAATTAACAAGCCACTCTCTGCTCTAGTTAACAACAGAATGTAGGTCATTTTTTAGGTAAGCCAATAATTTAACCTTATTAAACTGATCAATCTTCGTATCGAGACAAGAGTAGATGGTTGTGTCATCAGTACAGTTACGAAATTGAGAGCTGACGTCATCAGTTAAGTGCCATACGGGATACACGCTTTGGGCGATCATGTCTGGGCAGAAGATTATTCCGCAGTAGGTTGCCATTGCTTTCTGCGGTAGACTGGTTGCCAACCAAGGGTATAGAACCCAATCTGTCCTGTTATTTAATCCATAACTGGAAGGAATAGACGGATTAATACCTTTCCCAAGGGTATTTGCGCGTAAGTGAATGCAAGGAATTCAACTGAAATTCGAACTCGGTTCTCCGATTTCTCGTTCCGAGTCGATATCCACTGCGCCACAACGCACATCAAGTAAGATCATTAATGAACATTAAAAAAAGTAGAACCAATCGTAGATCGCTGGGAGATGAATGCTTTATTACAAAAGATTCAAGAAGAGTAGCCGTTCTAGATAACTTTCATTTCACGATTTGATAAGAAAAGCAATACTAGTTCTAAAATCTATTTGAATGCACAATATCCTTTCAGGTTTTCAAGATAGACATTCAAAACCCTATTTAACCGCCCGAGCTTCATCATTCTCATCTTAAACTTGATATACTCTTTTCGCAATGACCTTGATAAATCAACAGTTGCCCAAGAGAAACTAAAGCCATATTGTGTGTCTGAAAAAAGGCCTGCAATTAATGAATACGGAAGTAATTTAACATTGATTACTGCTTCTAGCAGTTTACCAAAAATTGGTAGAATGTTAATAGTTTGATAGCTGAAATAGTCGGGTAGTTCACTTTAGTTTTTAAAGGCTGGAACAACAAATGAGAATTTTTAATAAGCAGGATAGCAAGAGGTATCGATGCATTTATTATATAATTTAAAGAGAACTGTAGCCAGTTCGGAGGAACACTTTTTAAGGACAATTGCAGGGATACCATCAGGTTCGCATACTCTCTGGAGATCCTATTAGAAATGATAGCAGAAACTATGAAAGGTGTTATATGCATATCCCTCAACAGTTCCTCAGTTCTAAGTGGAAGTTAGGAAAGGATTCTCAAGAGTCAAGTTTAGAGGGAATTTACGGGTGAAACATTCAAATTTATCAACATTTTAACACCTCAAAATGACTAAACAGAGGAGAAATAGAAAACTTATTCTTATCTAATACAGTATGTTTTTTTTTTTGTTAATCGTTTCACATCAAGCAAGGCATTCCACTGCCACTATTGCGCAGGGGTTACATAGGGAAAGGTGGTAAGAAGGAGTGGTTAGATATAGGAAATGTCAGAAGAAGGGTTATAGACGGGTAAGGATGTAGATGGGTGAAGTGTTTGAGAAATGGATGCGAGTTAGTTTGTTAGGAGGTGTATATTGACCTTACACTTAAACTCCTGGAGATTGTAGCTGTCGGGGAAGCAAGTAATTGCGGTTACATTTTATCGGTTTCACTGTAAAAGGGTGGGACCTAGTTGCTAATCTAGTATCTCGTGCAAATTCGTACCTAGGTGGCACAAAGGATCTAAGTTCATCGGAGCAGAAGCAGTGAAGGGATTTATAGAAGCGGCACAGGGAAGACACGTCACGCCGGTGAGAGAGTGACTGCAAGCGGTCAACCAAGTTGGTATCGATCACATTACAGATTCTCCGTTGTATTTTGTCAAGAACCCCGAGGAGAATAGCATGGACACCCGACCCAGAGCCACCCTCAATAACGAGACCCACAGTTACTAAATAAAATAAGGTAGCTTATTCTCTCAACGCCACAAATACTTGATAGAAATGCTAGGCAACCTAGATACATTCAGTAAAGTTATTAGATTAATCAAGAACATCTATTCGCCTGCATACGGTCAGGAAACGATTTCAGCAGATATACAAAGATAGAAAAGGATGTAAGACAAGGATGTATTTTCTAATATGATTTGTTTAACTTATCCATCGAGATAATTCTGAAAGCACTCGAGGTCATGTAATGATTAGTAAATTGGCGGCCACAATCTGTATAACATAAGATACGCAGATGATACAGTGCTGATAGCAGACACGGAATGGAAACTACAAAAAACCTCCTAAAGAAGGTAGCTGAAGAAAGCAGAAAGAAAGAACTACATATAAACTACAAGAAAACCGAATGCATGACCATCAGTAAAAAGAAGATTCCAAAATGCCAACTATAGACCGGGGATACTAAAATCAAGCCGGTACAAACATTTTAAATACATGGGGAGTATTTTAACAGAGGACGGAAAATGAAACACTGAAACCCATAAGGCGAATTAACATGATCAAGGGTGCATTCCAAAAACTGAGTAAAGGATTGAGTGAGAGAAAAATTTCGCTAGAAACAAAGATCAGAGAACTGGATTGTTATGTGATGTCTGTGCTTCAATATGGGAGCGAATGCTGGACAATCTTCTCAAAGTTGAAGAAGAGATTTGAAGCAACTGAAATGTTGGTTGGTTGGCTGTTTTGTTTTTATAGCATATCAACCTCGGCGGGTCATTTATTGCCAACTAAATTTTATTCATTTATTGCTGTAATACCTTTTTCTTTCAACAATTTATTGTTGTTTTTATATAGGTTTTGTGTCTAGTAATACTTTTTCTTTTCGAGTATCAAGATTCATTGGGATTTGTTTTTAAGGGCAAGGTTCCCAAGTTCTATTCTTGTTATTTAACCCATAACTGGAGGGAAGGGACGGATTAATACCTTTCACAAGGATACCAGTGCTTAAGTGAATGCAGGGTAGTCAACTGGAATTCGAACTCGTCTCACCGATTTCTCTTTTCGAGCCGATATCCACTGCACCACAACGCACATCCGTCATTAAAGGCTTACAGCACCTGGTATTCCGAAGCGGTCACCCATGTAAGTAATGACCAGGCTCAACGTTGCTTAACTTCGGTGATCGAGCGAGAACCGGTGTATTTAACGTGATAGCCTAACTGAAATGTTGTTCTATAGAAGAATGCTGAGAATACCATGGACGGAACATGTGAAAAACGAGGAGATTCTCGAGAGGATTGAAACGAAAAGAAAACTAATACTTAATATCCGGAAAAGATAGTTAAAGTTCCCGTGACATATAATCAGGAAGAAGAGCTTAGAGTAACTGGCAGTCACAGGTCAGTTAGAGAGAAAGAGAGACAAGAGAAAGCAATGTGTAACGTACTTGATGTGCTTATGAAAATGGACGAGAGGATAAAGCGTGTTAAGGCCTCCCAGGGATAGGAAAATGTGGAAAGCCATGATCGTCTACGTCCTGAAGAGACATGGCACATAGAAGAAGATTTAGCTCACTCGGGGACACGTTTACATTTAATATGTGCTGCCATGAATAGATGTTAGTTGTGATCGCAACTGCTACACTGTGGTCTAAACGTTGAATAGTAATAGATTTTTTTTTAACAAAGCCTTCTCCAGTGTTACTGTAACCATATATATAAGGTGTTCCATTAAGATGGATCAAAGTTAACAATGTATAAAACAATGTTATTGGTGAAATTTTATTGGTTTCACTATTGAATCATGTTATTTGACTTATGCCGATTATGTGTGAAAAATAATATCGTCCAAATGTCTGCCAAGTCTTTGGCGGCTCACCTACAATCGATGGTCAAAACTTTTGATGACGTCTCTGGATAATTGTTCCTCGATCTCATCCTTCAGCTGTTCAAGTGTTGTTGGCTTATTGGCATGGACATTTCTTTTTAGTTGGCCCCAAAGGAATAAATCTAAAGGGGTCAATTCACACGATCGTGGAGGCCAATTGACATCATTGTTTCGAAAGATGTGATCAGCGAACTTCTCATTCAATAAGGCCATTGTTGCAATGGCTGTGTGGCATGTACCGTCATTCTGCTGGAACCACAAGTCTTCGACATCCAAAGCATTGAATTCAGACCATAATTGCTATGATTCAAATAACATGATTCTATAGTGAAATCAACAAACATTTGCCAATAACAGTTTTATTTACTGCTAACGTAGATTTGTCTTAATGAAACACCCTCTATTTGGTTTATATATTATGTGCTATCGTTTTGTTCTTTTGGTTGTAATCATAACATGTGGCTCTACAAGAAAGTGTTATATACTACATGAAATATTTTCTTAATACCAATCTATAATATGGCAAGAAAATTTGCACAAAAACACACGTCTTATATAGAAAATTTGAATTTAAAAAGGTTAAAAATTTTAAAGTTTTATGATAATGAAACTAATTTATTATCTTTAAATTTTATGGAATTCTCGATGTATTTATTTAGTCGTTTCATCTTTAAAATAAAAAGAAATTAATGATGCGGTTAAGAATTTCTTAAAACCTTCATCTACGATACACTGTGGAAAAGCATCATCGATTGAAGTTTGATGTTTCTTAATTTTTATGAAAATAATTTCAAAGGAAGTAATTAATTTGGCTCTAATAATATGCTTTTCTTGACGACCTGTTCATATCAATAGGTGTATTCATTTGGTAGTTAAAAAGCAAGAGTTAAATCAAGAGTTTTCCATTTGTTTAATTGAGAGCTATTAAAATAGTTTGAGAAAAATAATTTGACTTTATTAAAAAAAAAGCTTTTCATAAGGTTTATTTTATGGCTTGATGTCTTATCAAGTTGAAACATTGTTTCTCATCCGATCACCGAAGTTAAAGAACGTTGAACCATATCAGTTTCAGATGTTAACCAGAAAAATCTCATTAGAAACAAAGAAAAGAGTGCTAGATTGCTATGTGATATCTGGCCTACTGTTTGGAAGTGAATGCTGGATGATGAAGGAGAGGCTTGAAGCAACAGAAATGAGGATCTACAGAAGGATGCTGAGGACATCATGGACAGAGAACTTGTGCGACGGTGAAGTGTTGGAAAGGATGCAAACGAGAAGAAAACTGATAATAAATATCAGGAAGAGACAAATGAGGTCCTGGGACACGTGATGAGGAAGAAAGGCTTGGAGAACTTAATACTCACAAGTCTGATAAATGTAAGAGAAACGTACTTGTTAGGTCTGTGCAGATGGTTGACGGAGCAGGACTTAGAAGAGGTACCAAGAGAAAAATTATTGTGAGCAACAAGAGACAGTGGAAGTCCATGATCGCCTACGTCGTGAAGGGACACGGCACATGCAGAAGAAGGAAACAGATAATAACAAGCACTGTATACATGGATGAGCGAGTAGTAAGATGGATAAAGTTTCGTAATAAGAAATCATATTATCGAGTTTGAATTCAAGTTGGGTTCGTTAAATTCTATTATATTCAAATATCCTTGGAAAAATTATCAGTAAGTCATTGTTGCAGCAAAAATAATTCTTACATTCAAAAAATACGATTCAAATAACCACTAAAATATTTTATATGAGGGTATTCAACTTTTTATCAAAACAATGTATACATATAGTCATCCACAGACCGATCTTTTTCGCTGTATCACAGATCATCAGTAGGGTTAAAGAAACGATTGCATTTAGCCAAGATTGAAACCCTAGCGAATTGGCATCAGTCAGCTATTCTACCTCTGAGCTACGGGCACTTGGAAGAGAAAGGTGGATTTAGCGTGTTATATACAATGTAGACACACACTAGTAGCCGAGAGTGTTCAAATTCAGTACTGAATGAACGATGAGTAGATGCGTGAGTAGCTACTGTTTTTTAAATTCTACCATATATATATATATATATATATATATATATATATATATATATATATATAATTCCGATTCCTACATTCGTTGAATAGCTATTTCAGCGAGAAAATTAATATTAATAGGATCCGGTTTGGGGGATTTTACCTATATACACATCTTTTTATTTATTTAATATATATATATATATATATATATATATATATGTGTGTGTGTGTGTGTGTGTGTGTGTGTGTGTGTGTGTTATGAATTTAAATAAGTTTTTGTTGTTTTACAACAGGGTGCCTTCCCAGAACTGCGTGCGTCTAGTTTCAGATGGTAACGCATCTATAACGATGTACTATAAGCAAGCTTGAAATTCAGTGTATGTCATTTCCCCCATATGCAAACACTTCGTTTTTCATAAAGTTAAACCTGTCGGATTCTATGCCAAAGAAAGTTTATTTGTGGGGAATTTCATTGCACTATTTTATTCAAAACACATCTACACTTAAAGAACATAGAATTTTGTAGATATTTAGAGCTACAATGAATTGTAGGAAGCGAGATGAAAAGATTAGTTTAGACGCTTCAAAAATGTTGATTTTGATGCTGAAACTTTTTGATAAAGAACCCTTAGCCAAGGCAAAACGTTTGAAGACAAAGAATTGAAGGCATTACTTCATGATGACTCATGTCGGGCGCAAGCTGAACTGGCAGAATTATTAGAAGTTGATCGCAAAACAGTTTCGAAACGTTCGATGGCATTAGAAATGATTTTAAAACGAGAACATTTGGTGCCGTATGTGTAGAAGACGACAGATCTCGAACGGCGTCTTTTCACATGTGAAAAGCCGCTTCAACGGCAAAACAGGAAAGGTTTTGCATCGTATCCTGACCGGTGATGAAAAGTGAATACATTATGATAATCTTAAGCGTAGAAAGTAGTAGGGTAAGCCCGGCCATGCATCAACATCGACGGAAAAGCTTCTGCTCTGCGTTTGGTGGTATCAGTTGGATGTAGTTTATTATGAGCTGCTTAAGCCAAAACCATCACTGAAGATTGCTATCTACTACAATTGATGCATTGGAGCCGAACATTGAAGGAAAAACAGCCGTTATAAGAGCATAGACAAGATA
Source organism: Ascarosepion bandense (assembly GCA_037127315.1). Classification (NCBI taxonomy): domain Eukaryota; kingdom Metazoa; phylum Mollusca; class Cephalopoda; order Sepiida; family Sepiidae; genus Ascarosepion; species Ascarosepion bandense. The sequence continues at coordinate 501,227 of JBBBDQ010030031.1, forward strand.
AATTGATTTTGAAACATGACAAACTAGGTCATGTGTTGCAAAACGGCTAAAAACCTACTTGGAAACGCTTAAATGGGAAGTCCTACACGACCCACCAGATATTGCTCCGTCCCATTATCACTTGATCAGATCGATGTTACATGGCTTATCTGAGTATCACTTTTATTCTTATAAAGATGACAAAATATTTGTCGTTTCGTGGTTAACCCCAAAAGGCGCCCCGTTTTTCCGAGGTCGGTTTCAAATTATGTCAGAAAAATGGGAAAAAAGAAAAGGCTAGCGATGGACAATAATTTCAGTGATATGTTTCTTACTAATTTTTGCAAATAAAACAATATATATATATATATATATATATATATATATATATATCAGCATGCAGTGTGGGTATAGAAGAATCCAAAGGAGTATCCTGTACATACAGTGGTAGGATAACTCTCTAAGAGAGCTCTAAACATATATGCATATAAATAGATATAGAGCAAATATAAGAAAAATTAAGACAGACACGTTATTTCATGGTGAAACGGAAGTGTAGGCCTTTTCAGGCAAACAATTGTCAGCTTCCGTCTTTATTTTACAAAGAATTATACACTAATGATTCAAGTATAATCCCTTGTAAAATAAAAACGGAAGCTGAAGAAGGTTTACCTGAAATAGGCCTACACTTCCGATTCACCATGAAATAACGCGTCTGTCTTAATTTTTCTTATATTTGCATTAAAATATTTTTAAAATAAAAGAATATTTTGTGTCAATAAATTCTGCTGACCAACTTTTTTAAAGTGTGTATAGTGCGTCTTCGATAAGAGTGAAATTTAATCAGAAGGTGTTCGAAGTTCATTTTGGAAGAAAAGTATGAAAAATCCGGTCTAAAATTTCGACTTTCTTTTTTTTTTTTTTTTAATCTACTCATTTATCTATTCATATCAATCATTTTTTAATAATCCCAAATATTTCATTAATATCATTCGCTTTACTTTTGTATTTTGCTCCAGTTTTTATCTATTCATTTATCTTTACAATCCCCGTAGTTTTTTAATCAGAAATATTACACTAATATCATTCGTTTTTAATTTTAGTTATTTACATATCTCCTGTATTCGGTATGATTTTCGATTTTTTTAATAGCATATTCCTACATCCCTATGGAATGGTATCTTCCACATCCTAATTTATGTATTTATTTTAGTATATTTAATGAGTTTTTTTTTTTTTTACTATCTAGTCATTTAGCTATTTTAACCATTCATCTTCACATTAATATCACGAATATCAATTTATTTTAATTTATATATTTCCAGATATTTACTGGAACCGTGTACATATTATCATCACTGGACATTCATTTATTTGTGGACGACCTTATTCAAGAAATCTTTCCACTTCTTCTGTGCAATCAAAACATCTTGCATTCCAATAACGTCTTCAGTCCATCGTATTCCCAGAATCATTTTGCATAGCTATATTTGTGTTCTTTCAACTATCCTCTTTATTTTTGCAAAGATTGGCCACTATTTAGTGCAGAGAGCCGGGTTGGTATTACACAACATTTAATAATCTCATTTCTTTTTTGGTCTCTAACGAAATTTTGATACCTGTATAGTATGTGGCCTATCTCTTTGATTATCGTATAGTATGTGATCAACCAGGTTTGAATGTGTCCTACCTCAGTAAGAATATTTTTATAGATATAAGTATTCGGCTATTTATCGAAACTAATTATTTTCCACTAGCAGTATAGCCCGGCATTGCTCGGGTGTAATGAAAGCTTTAAAACTAATCCATGGTTTTGGAGCTCAGACTCTTTGGACGTTGGCACGAAAAGACTAAAATGTTTCCAGTTAAAGCGAAACCGTAGACTGAAAGAAAAAATCGATTTAAATATATATATATTATCTATTTTCCGCACTAGTGTACGAACTGCAACCTTGAAACCTCTGAATATCGTTTCTTAAGTCTTTGTCTATGAGTGCATCAAAGTTCATGAAAATCGGACCACTCCTTCTATAACCCGATTTTTTCGATAATCGATTTTCGATATTTATCTGAGGTAGCTCGACACAAAACCTAGCTAAGGAGACTCGCAGACGCTTATAGTACAACTGTGTAACTTTTCAAGAAAATCGGTTCAGCCTTTTCATAGTCTATAGGTAACGGATACACACACACACACACACACACACACACACACACACACACACACACACAGAGACAAAGTTTAGATAATAGTAATCCTGCCCTAAACTTCCACCTAGCCCTAACCCTAATCCTTACCAGGCAATCACAATACTTCATTATATTAGGCTTTGAAGGTAGACCACATACTATACCATTGACAGAATTTCGTAAATTAAATTCAAAATGTGCGTAGTGGTGCAGTGGATATCGGCTCCGAACGAGAAATCGGGGAACCGAGTTCAAATTCCAGTTGAATTTGTTTCATTCCCTTACGCTCAAATACCCGTGTGAACTGTATTAATCTATCTCTTCCCTCCAGTTATTGGTTAAATAACAGGATAGATTGGGTTCTATAGCCTTGGCTGGCAACCAGTCTACCGGGGAAAGTAATGGCAACCTACTGCGGGATAATCTTCTGCTCAGTCTGTCAGTCATGTCTCTTTCGAGACATGATCACCCAAGTGTGTATCACGTATGGCATTTAAATGATTGAAATTCCAAATGTAGACCACATACTATACCGGAACTAAAGTTTTCCAGTTTCTTTAAAATTTTCGGTATACTTGGAAAGCATGTATTTATATTCAAATGCATATTTGGATTTCTGTTCTCTGCTACGGTAATCAGCAGATAATTACTTTTGTTTAATTCTTGATTTCGGAATCTATACTCCTTAGTTCGCATTTTGGGATTTTGCTCTCACTGACAACCATTCATTCTGATTTCTTGCAACTGATGCATTGTCGTTTCTTTCCACACTCTTAAATAACTATCAACACTGCCATCTATACGTCTTGTTAAGAGTATGTACGCCAGCTTCCAGATAGATGCAGGGGATTCCAAATATGTCCGGAGGCCTTAGTCGAATCCAATGGCGATTCTCTTGAATAAATTTACTCTTCAGTATTACAAGATATTTTTGTATAATACTGGTAAATATATCCGTTGAAATAAGCCAGAAGTTTTATTTTCATTTTGGTGTAATATAGACAACAATTTATACATCTCACCTTGTATATATCTATTTCCATCTATCTGTCGCTCTCTATTCACATCTGTCTATCTACCCATTTATATTTTCAAAATATGCCAGGCGTTATGCAGTTATCTATCTATCTATCTATCTATCTATCTATCTATCTATCTATCTATCTATCTATCAGAGTAGGCGTGCCTATGCTTTGGGGAAAGTTAGAAAAGGAAATAATATTATCACTACGCCTGAAATTGAATTCGATTATAGCGCAAAATAACCTTATCGACTTGGTCCCCTGAAGGAGTTTTTGAAAGTGGATCAGATAAAATTTGTTATTGGAAAATACAGATATTCCAATTTTAGATTGGAATTGAACAAGTCAGATAACCAATTCTATTTTATATATATATATATATATATATATATATATATATATATTGGGCTCAGATGCAGATCAAATATCGATCGAAATCCGATAGAATGATAGGTTAAAGAACAAATACGAATCGTTAATAACGAACATATTTCATCTTTTTAAAACTTCATCAGAGAAAGAGATATAAAGCAATGATGACATATATATATATATATATATATATATATATATATATATATATATATTATGTTTTTTATTATTGATGTACACTACCGGCCATAATTATTAGGCCATGTCAGTTTTTAAAAAGTGGTGTATTTCATACTATTTTTAGTATTTTTAGTATTAGTAGATAATTCTAAATGAAAATAGAATGATTCTTTTGTTATTATTACTTTGCAAAATTATACAAGCCATCCAGGAAGCGTTTGCTTCGGCCAGCCAATAAGAAGAGACTAGCATGGGGAAGAGAGCACGAAAACTGGACACCAGAACAGTTTATTTGATGCACATGTTATAACAAATAAACCATTACACCTTCATTGAGAATTATCCACTTGGCAATACATACTAAAAATAGTATGAAATACATCATTTTTTTAAAAAAATGGGGTGGCCTAATAATTATGGCTGGTAGTATATATTCTGCTCTACTTAAGTATTGAGCGCTTTTATGTTAGTTGATTAGTCGTGCCGGGTTTTTGCTTTGGGCTACGTGCTGCCTCGGTCCGAATCACGTTGGCTGATGTTCATGTGCGTAGCTCTTTCTTTTTTTAACAACCATTTTTTCCTTTCACGTAGATACGCTGAGGGTTTTTCGAAACGAGTATAGTTATAAGTTTGTGTTTATATATATATATCGTTAAACATAAGAGACAATGAATGTCTATTATGTTTAATCATGAGCCGTTCTAAACGTCGTATTTTGGCTTTAATTTCAGTTGAAAATAAAGACAAAAATTCTCCAACATTTGGATAAATTTTATTAATATGCTTCTAAGCTTTCGGCTCACATGAGCCATCGTCAGTGTGGTTATTTAGACGGTAATACAATAACATCCACCATCACCGACGATTTTATTTTGTGTTGACATAAAACTCCGCTAGGCAGCGGTATTAGTTACCAAAAATAACAAACGCAGTTCTCAAATTTGCAATGCGGTTCTATGATGTCACACCGCGTGATAGCGCAAAATGACAACAAAACCATGTATTCAACACAAAGATATACAAAAATGTGGATGGTGCTACACAAGCCTTCACCATATCACTGTGTTAGAGGCTCATACGTCGAAATCGGCAGGAGAGTCCTTAATAATAATAATATGTTGTGAATTCCGAGTGAGGAACGATACAAAATAATCAACAACAAAACAGATATTTGAAATAGAAAAATAGGTTATATTAAACGTAAAGATGCAACTGGAACGCAGGTTAGTAATCCAGGAATACGATTAGTGATAAATATATATGTACAAGTCTTTGAAGTGAAGCCGTGCTGTAATTAGTGTATCCGTGTAATACTATTTAGGCTGATTGGAGCCCAGTGCTACTTTGACTACTGACACTGTATTCTCTGTGTAACTTCGGTATCTCAAGGTATCTTAAGGATCAGTGCAGTACTCTCCGATAACTGACTTATCTTACTATGGCAGGAGTATATGTATACTTACGTCGAGTCCATTATCATAGAAAAAGGGGAGGTCCCAGAAATATATATATATATATATATATATATATATAGCAGCATGACTGTCTGCAGATGACGTCGATTGCGCTATCTGTAGCTACTCACCGCTATTTACACATCGATCTTCAGCAATGAACTCTTGGCTACTGGCGTTTGTTTATATTGGTGTATATAACCAGCTAAAATCTGCCTACCTCCCAGCGCCGATAGCTTAGAGTTAGAATCCCTGACTTATGTCGACTCGATCGGGTTTCAATCCTGGCTGGAAGCAATCGGATGACAAGCCGAAATAATGAACTGTGAAACCGCGAAACAGGACTGTCTGCGGATTACTGTATACACACGTTTTTATTTCTAATCAAAGTAATCCCATCAAATCTAAACTAGCGATGACCAATATAGTGTATGAATTTCAATACCCTGTACAAGACTCTGTTTATTTTCATAAATAAGTTAGTTATATTGGCCATATGACCACTTCTTTGAGTAGACGCCCTACATGCCACCTATCTAAAAAGAATAGTGTAATAAAAACATTTATTAACCCATCATATACAAAACACTTTTAAAAACATTTTGACTGAAAATACGAAAATGTTATGTAAATTACAAGACCAAAGGCAACTTGCTATTAGAGAGGTACTATATATCATGCCATTTTCCCCTACTTTCGGCCTTATATTATTTAACAGTGTACATGAATTTTTAAGTTTAAAAAATAATAGACATGATAGCTGATATTATCTAGACATTATCACAATTCAAAACTATTATTTGGGGTTAACTGTTATTGCTCAAATATGTTTCACGTATTTTAAAGCAATAGGTAATAATGTTTTAAATGTATGTCCGTGAAATATTTTGCATATAATAGTGTATGTTTTATGTATGCATAAAATGGTTTGTGTTTAAATGTACGTTGGACGGTAGCGTTAGTTAATATATGTATATATGTATGTGCGTATTAATACACGTGTTACCTGTATTTAAGCAATGGATAATTTGTAAATATGTGTTTGAGGAATATTTTGAACGCTAAGTTGTGTTTGCGAGTTTAGTTAAACGCTTGTTAAAAAGCGGGAAAATGAAATTTGTGCAATTTCTGTTAAAAGTTTCTGCTTTTTTATTTTTAGATTTTATAAGCTCGTCTATTTGCGTTGAGGATAAAATGGTGTAGGTATTAAAAAAGTTTGAATGTTTTCACCGTACATAAATATTCATAATTCTTTAATGTTTCTACAGATCTAGTCTTCATGAATCTAACTTATAAAATAAATTAAAATACATAAAAATAAATTAATTCCCAATAATATTTTAAATAATATATACGAATAAATAAAATAACGCTATTGCCTCTTCAATAAAAATTCCAACAAACAAGTTTTGTATATATATATATATATATATATATGTGTGTGTGTGTGTGTGTGTGTGTGTGTGTGTGTGTGTGTGTGTGTTTATCATCTAAATACAGAAGGGTCAGCCTTTCAATAGTAAGTTCACCTATCGGTTCCACCATTTTGATCTGTATTTAATAAATATTTCGTTTATTTCTAAATATTATTTCAACCCAAATATATATATATATATATATATATATGTGTGTGTGTGTGTGTGTGTGTGTGTGTACGCGCGTGCATGCGTTTGTGTGTGTGCGCGTCCGCGCGTAAGTGTTAGTGTGTGTGTGCGCGCGCATGCGTTTGTGTGTGTGTGTGTGTGTGTGTGTGCGTGTGTGTGCGCATGCGTTTGTGTGCGTGCGTGTGTGTATGTGCGTGGGGGAAAAGTTTTGGCTCGAGAGACATTTTCTAAAATCTTTATTCTAATATTTCGTTATTTAAGTCATGATTTTATGAGGTGGGTGGACACGAGACTAGAACAACCCTCAATAGACTCGACGTTGTCTTTGCAAAAATAAACAGAACCCAGTATCAAGGGAAATTATATTTAAAATCTCCAAAACCATTCTGGTTCAGCCAGAAAGGTCTGGGTCTATGTGGGTTGTTATGACGATAGTTTAAACGGCCGCGGGCCTCGGTCGAACTAAGGTGATATCAATACCAGATGACCCATTGACGCTCACTCCCCTGGTACCAACACATTGTTATAATTGCAAAACGGGGCCAACGTTTTTAAAAGAACCTATACATTTTTTTCTCCAGTTCTGTTGTCACTAGAAATAAACAAAAGACTGCTGAACATTACATGGAATCAATCATTAACAAATTTATACAGATGAAGAAGCAGTAAAGATGGTATATTAGTTAAGTGCCATACGGGATACACGCTTTGGACGATCATGTCTTCTAGTTTTCTATAAAAAATGTATTGCTGGTAGTAATTTGTTTTCCTTCAAAAATGTATATTTTTCTATAAAAGTTTATTTTTATGTACATTTCTATAAAAGTCCTTATTCTTTCATAATGTTTTGACCTCACTTTGGAGGTTAACTACTTACCCATAGCTTGGACCCTAACAGGTACTACCACTCTGGGTCAGAGTAGATCTGGGTACAACAGCAATTAAGAGATGGTTCCATACTCCTCACAACCTCCTAATTAGAGGCCTTGCTGCCGGACGCAGTTTTCCGTCATACCCACGACCACAGTGGCATTAAAACTGCCTTGCTTGGACGAAATTTAAAAAAAAACATACGAATTAGATATACAAAATTGAAGCAGGTATAATAATTTAAATATCTGTAAAATATTTTAACAGAGAACGGAGAATAGCATCGAAATACAAAGGCGCAGTTTGACAGTGAAAGATCCTTTCCTAAAGCTAAGCAAATACTAAGAAAGAAAAAAAAATTCGTTAGAAACAAAGTAGTCATCACTGAACTTTTGTGTAATGTATATATGGAAGTGAATGGAAGTGTATGATGGGCAACATCTACACGAATGAAGAAGAGACTTGAAAGAACAGATATGTTGTTCTACGAAACGATGTTATTTCTAAACCTCCGATCATAATTATGCCTCATAGAAATTTCAACTGTCTCTTTCTGATTCTATGTATAAGTGTCGACTTTCTTTCTATTTTTCCTTATATAATTCTCGTTTCCTACATAACATGCTTGGGTGTGCTTTGTGGTGCAGTGAATATTGACTCGGAACGACAAATCGGGATTCCGAGTTCGAATTCCAGTTGAATTCCTTGCATTCACTTACGCACAAATTCCCTTTGGTATTAATCCGTCTCTTCCCTCCAGTTATGGGTTAAAGAATAGAACAGATTGGGTTCTATAGCTGTGGTCAGCAACCAGTCTACTGTAGAAAGTAATGGCAAACTACTGCGGGATAATATTCTGCCCAGTCAGTCCTGTCGCTTTCGAGATATGATCGCTCAAGCGTGTATCACGTCTAGCATTTAACTGACTGACGGACGGCGATTAAATTCATAAACTTTAGATATATAGTGGACCGTTGGTCACAACAATTACCATGAATTTATTCGTAGAAATTGCTCAAAGGAACTGTATTACAGAGGTAGAAAAGTGACTGTAGTCGGGAATTAAAGCCAAAACCAATAACATTGCAGATTCTTCTTTTTAACTTATCAAGAATTTCTAAAAAATATAGCAGTGCTATCAGACCATAGATTGCGGAAATATTCAAAGAAATGAATAATTATAGACTTATAAATATGCAAGATAGATTCTGGTGAGGAAAATTTCCTAGCACAACAAGCAAGCTGTTCATTTTTCAGTTAACAGCAATTCTATGCCATCTTTGAGAGCAGGTGCCAATTTGTTCTAATCGAACTGATCAAACTTGCTATTAAAACAGGAGTAAATTTGCTCAGTGAGTCAGCTAAGTGCCATACGTGATACACGCTTTGGGTACAAAATTATCACGCAGTAGATTACCATTGCTTTCTGCGGTAGATTAGTTGCCAGTCAAGGCTATAGAAGCTAGAGGGAAGAGACGGATTAATAACATTCCCAAGGGTATTTTTGCGTAAGTGTATGCAAGGAATTCAACTGGAATTCGAACTCGGTACCCCGATTTATCCTTCGGAGTCGCTATCCACTGCACCACAACGCACATCCGTAAATTTGGTTACTCTACTAATTCAGTACAAAAACATAGCATGATGAAAAAGCTCCACAAACTTAATAAAAACAAAGTTTTTGTGGCAAAATATTTATGCTATCAACAGGAAAGACCAGTGTATATTTACTCATTAAGTTTTTAGTCCTTTCTATAACCTTTGAAGGTTTAATTAAAAATCTTGATTTGTTTTTGTGTAATCGGTTGTCATAATTTTTCCTTATTGATGTTATAGCACCTTTTTTCAATAAAAAGCACAGTGATTTTGAAAATCTTGAAAAATCAAATAACTGTCAGATTTTAATGAAACTTTCAGGATTTATTCTCAAATAAATTAAATTATATTCTAAACGTTTTTGAAAATATAGTTATTTTTTTTAATGTTACCCTGCACTTAATTAATTTCAGGAAATTTTGAAAAATTACATTTTAATTGCAAAATTTGTTTTATCACTTAAAAGCAGGACTCCTTGGAAAATGTAAAATATTTGTTTTTTCCAAACTGTTACTCATTTCCCGAAAACCTGCCCCGAATCGTAAACAAAAAGAATGCAATAAAACTTATTATGTAATAGAAAAGCTTTTAATGGTTTTTAGAAATATAATTTTAATTATAATAATTTATATATAATTCTTATAAAGTTCTAAATTACTTTAATTACTTAATGTGATATTGCTATAAAGTGAAACCTATATTTATTAATGAAAAATTGAAAAGCCTTATACGAATCATCTTGCAACAAGATTTTAAAAATAATTTGAATTCACATTAAGGAGAATATTTTCCAACATTTTTAAGATTAATGAGTACTTAAAATTTCTATAAAAAATAAGCGCTCACGTCATTTTCTCAATTTATATTTTTCATATAAATCACCGTATAACAACAATCAATCTCTCTTCTCTTGTCAGTCATGTAAAACATGGCAATGCTGGTTAATACCACTGCTATTATTTTTTTTATTTAAATACAATTTAGTGTTATTTTAAGCTTAAATATTATTTGTTTCAAATCAGATTAATTATACTTTAAATCAGTTAATATTATTCAAATACATTTTTAGAAAAACCTATTTTAATTCTAGAAGTTTTATTCAATACACAGAATTTGACTGCAATGAAAGTTGACTAAAAAGAGGCGATTATCTGCTATTTTTAACCCCCCCCAAATCTATTCCAATTAATATAATTTCCGTATGGCTTATTTTGCTTGCTGGAAATACATATAATCCTTTAGTTTTTAAATAAAACTTGAAGTTAAGGCTTTAAGAAAGGGTTTTCATTTTTAAAAAGTTCATTTTAAACCTTATGTAATTAGTAGAGGTCCATTTCTAACCACGAAACTGTTTGTTTAAAAAAAGATAATCGAAAAAAAAGGGATAAAATAGGGTAAGGTTTGTTTTTTTTTAGTTTTGTTTTGCGTAGCTTCAATATGAAGAATTTGAATTTTGAAAATTGGTAGTTTTGCTTTTTGACAGGTTATCAGTATCTTCTCAGTTGGCCTCTTTCATTGTTTTCTTAAATTATGTAGAAACGTGGAAAGATTTAAAATAATGTTGGGGGAAATACACATTAATGGCATTAAGATAGACATATCTGATCAGGTGTTTCATATTTTGGGGGGGGGCGTTTCCTGCAAATTTGTGGTGTTTGTGGTATATGTATGATCGTAAGATGATGGATGAGTTTTTGTGGTAAATGAAGAAATTGTAATGAGTGATTGGGTCGTGAATGTGATGAGCTATGTATAGGATAGACAGTGTCGATCAACCTCAACCCACCAGCATCTTAATATGACAACTGCAGGTTGGAGAATCTAAAATAAAACAAGTAAAATATTCAAATACCTGGCAAGTGTTTTGACAGAGGTTGGAAAATGCGACACGGAGATCCAAAGACGCATTAGCATTGCTAAAGATGCATTTCAGAAGCTAACCAGAATACTGAAAGACATGAAAATCTCATTAGAAAAAGAAAAAAGTGCTGGATTGCTATGTTATATCTGTCTTTCTGTATGGAATAGAATGCTGGACGATCTCATCAAAGATGCAGAAGAGAACTGAGGCAGCAGAAAGATACTTAGAGAAGGATACTTACAGAAGGATACTTAGGATACCATGGACAGAGCACGTGTGCAACGATGAGGTGTTGGAAAGGATGCAAACGAGAAGAAAACTGATAATAAATATCAGGAAGAGATAAATGTGGTTACTAGAACACGAAATGAGGAAAGAAGACCTGGAGAATTTGATACTAATTGGTCGAATGAATGAAAGAAGAGACGGGGGAAAGCAGCGCGAGTCCTCCTTGTTAGGTCTAAGCAAATGGTTGATGGAGCGGGCTTCGAAGAGATAACAGAAGAAAAATTATTGAGAGTGACAAGAGACAGAGCCAAGGGGAAATTCATGATCGCCTACGTTCTGAAGGGACACGACACATGAAAAAGAAAAAAAGATTTTGCTAAAAATAGATATACTGGCTGCGATAATAAAATTGTCACCATTTATATTTTCATTTCGTGCTTTTTTTTGTGATTTTGTTGAGTGCAGAGTATAGCAGGAAGAGTTAGAGACCGTTTGTGAGAAAAAGATCACGATGAAGCAACTCGCCCCCCCCCCCATCCGAAATTTGGAAGCAGCATGCTATACTGCGTGTCATTCGCGGTGGAAGGTCCAATAAGAACGTTCGCGGGTCAATCTGAGGACTTAGAAAGCATTTAATGATATATCCAGTCAAAATCATGGGGTTTGAAGTAATCACTACGCTTAGCGACGTTATCCCACCATTCATCATCTCACATGACCCCAGACTAAACGCAGAGGCCTGCATCAAGTGCATTGAGGAGACAGTGCTGATATTAGCCAAGACGATGGCTTCTGGAAGACTCTGCATATGGCATCAGGATTCTGCACCATACCATAAAAGCAGAACAACCCAGTCATGGCTCTCAGATAATTTCTACAAGCAACCACACTGTGTGGGTGGCAGGCGAGCGAGAGACCAACAAACTCATTGTAGCGCCAAAGATGTACCAAACTGAAGGATTATGGCAGTTTTCACTAACAAGAAAACCATGCAAATGTGATGCAGTAGATTCTGAAGTCGTCTTGAGGTCGTGGTTAAAGTCAATGTCAGTTTGGTTGATGAGTTCACTCTTTAGTAGTTCAAGATATATTTGTGTAATTTTGGTAAATATATCTGTTAAAATGAGATGTCAGTGTTATTTTGAATTGTGCGTCATTTAGATGACAATTTATCCATCGCGCCCTGTATAAACGAGTATGAACAGACTGAAGAAAAAAGAAAGAAAGATAAAAAGAAAGATAGAGAGATGGAAAGATAGATAGAATGAAAGGAACTATAAGACATCGAAAGACAATATTAGCATTTTTCGTTTGCGATTTACTCTGGAAGAATTCACCTTCGCAAAATAAATAGAAACAAATATCAGGGGAAATTATACTGAAAATGTCCGCTACCATTTTTGCTGAGCGAAAAAAAGCACCGCAATCTATGAATATAAGATGGCGCTGGTTTAAGCGGCGTTTGTCCTTCGACGAACCAAGGTGAAGTCAATATTAGATGTCCCGCACAAATTGATTTGGTTGATGACAACGCGAATGTATAAGTACATGAGGTGAGTAGCAGCATTTAAAATTGGTTTTAGCTGTTTTTATAATTGTTGCAGTTCACTGAATATATAAACGTCGTAATATATGTGTCCATTTTTCACAGTGATATAAGTCCTCTCTTAGTTTAATTTATGTGAACTTTAAGAGAGTAATTATATCAATGATAGTCAATAATTATATTAATAAAAAATAAACACTGCAAATGAAAACTGAGTCATGTGAAGCTTGTCTTGAAATTATCAATTGAATGGTTTTTATATAATTTAGCAACCAATAAGAGACGCTAATGCGTAGAGATATTAAATCCTCTCGAGCCGAACTTTTAACAGTAAGATGCAAACGAGCGTGAAGATGTACAGTAGGCGTCAAGACCAGATATAATAATTCTTGCTCGAACTTTTTATTGCTTTATAAGAATCACTCCAATTCAAGAATAGGGACAGGTAGTGTTCCAAGATTTTAAATAAATTCTTTGTAAATTGATACCCATACAGAAGCCAAAACAAATCTGCTCATATGACGAGATTTCTTAATAAGTAAAAAAGAATGAATTTCTTTATATAGTAATGCAGCGTACGAGGGCATTATGAAAATTAATGAAACTGGTGTCACAAATAATTTCAATTCCAAAAAACAAGCTACATAATTTTTCTTTTAGAATAATCACCCCACGGGTTTAATAAGTTTTCCATCTCTCACTGCCACGCTTCTATGCTCTGCTAAAAGTTTTCTTCTTGGATGCCCCGCAGCTCCGTCGATACAGCCCACTTGATGGCCTATATGACTTTAAAATGGATTCCCTTGAATATGTGTTAAAGAAACCAGTCACACGTAGCAAGATCAGGTGGATACTGATGTACATTTTCGGTTAGGAACAGCCGGTTGCTCAGGGCGTTGTGAGTGATTGCAGTGTCATTCTTAAGAAACTGCGGTTTGTTCTCCCACATCTCACATTTCTTTTTGCACACTGAGATAGGGAATGAAAATTCAGAGGAGAGGATTGAAAATATAAAATTAGTTTGACAGAGAACTAGGAACTCCGGAAACTTTTCGAGGAGTAAGATTCCAAACTGAAGAAGTTTGTACGAATACCACAAATGTTGGAGGAAGAAATTTTGACCGGTTTAGGTGATTTTGTTGGGCTGGTTTAGTTTTACATCTTTGGTTGCTGATAGTCATGATTTGATACTTAAGGCCGGGGATAGTAGCAGAAGTCGGTCGTCAAATATAACCATGTGAAGGAAGAGAACTGGCGCAGATAGAGACATAACATGGCCTCAGCGTTATCCACTGAATGTGCTTGTAGGGACACCTTTCCATGCACCACAAGAACCCGGATTAAATATTACCTCTATATATTTTACCAGAGCAACCTCTCGAGAGGCCGCTCTGATCTACAGTTGCATAAATTTGAGTCTAGATCAGCAACCAGAAAACTGCCAACCCACTATACTCAATATGAAGAGACTTTATCAACATCTACACACATCACAAAAAGTCTTAACAGCAGCACTATTAAGGCCCGAGGAGAGGAAAAAAGCCAGGAATCACTTCTTAAACAGAAAACAAGGAATGAGCCTTTACTTTTGTTTAAGAAAAGGAGTATCGACCAAATGATAGAAAAACCTATCTAATCCTATTAAAAAAGAGGGTTTTAATTTAGTTAAAGATAAGATATTTAATAAAAATTAAATTGAGAATTACAAACGGCAAAGCCTACCCCACAATTAAACTTTGAAAAAAGCTATGCGTTTCCCTCTCAGCTAATTTCGTCCAATTTGCTATCAGTATAATTAAATTATAGAGTTGAATCGGTTACAAACATACCTTTTTTATCCATGCGGTAGTTAACTGATATTTTATGTTTTTTATAAACCATTTTACTTAACTATTTCAAAGATAATTAGGTAAAACATAGAAGGCAATTTAATAGCACATCTAAATGCATTAGGGAAATTAACGGCTGTCCGTAGAATTAGACACGTTATGATTGTAGTGATCGAGGAGGTATCTTCTTGGGAGTTGTTTCCACAAAGTAGCGGTTCGTGGAAAAAGCTTCCATCTCACCAACAGAATACGAAGACAATGAGGGTAGTTTACTACGTGTGTGGTATGGTGGGTTTTAGTCGTGAAGGTTAAAGATAGTGGAACTAAGGAAACTAGTTTGCCTGAACACTCCATGGAAATAATAACTTACGAACCGGAACTCTTTCGTAGCTTAGATTTTATGCGACTGTAGATCAGAGCAGCCTCTCGAGAGTTTGCTCTGGTAAAATATATAGAGGTAATATTTGATCAGGGTTCTTGTGGTGCATGGAAAGGTGTCCCTGCAAGCACATTCAGTGGATAACACTGAGGCCATATTATGTCTCTATCTGCGCCAGTTCTCTTCCTTCACATGGTTATATTTGACGACCGACTACTGCTACTATCCCTGGCCTTAAGTATCAAATCATGACTATCAGCAACCAAAGATGTAAATCTAAACCAGCCCAACAAAATCACCTAAACCGGTCAACATTTATAACAGACCGGGCGATAGGAAAACCTATCTATTTCTATTAAAAATGTTTTAATTTAGTTAAAGATGAGATATCCAATTAATTTTACAAATAACAGAAATAAACTTCTAAAAAAAGGTATGCGTTTCTCTCCCAATTAATTTCTTCGAATTTGCAATCGATATAATTAATTTGCAGAATCGAATCGGCTAACGACAGAGATTTTTTGACTATGACTTACTGCTTTTCTAGATCTTTTAATAACCATTTCACCCAAAGGATTGTCACTGTTGCACACGGAGGTTCAGTGAGAAAAAGAAAACAAAAAACAAGGTACAGGGGATGACGAAGAAAATAGGAGACAAATGGGAATCAAGGAGATAGAAGATGACAATTGATGGTGCAGTTAAACTTGAGGTTGTAGCTTTCAGGTAAGCAGGCAACCGGAATGGAGTTAAACGAACAGGAAGTGCGAGTAAAGAAACTGTTCGAGTAGAAAGGTTGGTTACATTAACTATTTCGACGGAAATTGGGAGGAGTCTAGACGTCACTCTAGTAACACGCGTCAATATATGTGGTCTGGGAACCATGGAAAAAAGCTGGTCAGAGCAGTTGCCGTGAAAACATTTGTAGAAAAGACAGTGGGAAGCCACATCACCTGGGTGAGAAAATGAGTGAAGGAATTTTGCCACGTCAGGATAGATTATATTGCAGATTCTACATTGGATTTTGTCAAGAACCTCAAGATGAATAGCAAGAGCACTCTGCAAGATATATAATATAATTAATATAATTAATATAATATATTAAGAATCGGTGAAGAGGTTGTGTTGCTGGTGATGAGCGTTGTGGTGCAGTGGACATCGTCTCGGAACGAGAAATCGGGAGCTGTGTTCGAATTCTAGTTGAATTCATTGCATTCACTTTCGCGCAAATACCTTTGAGAAATGTATTAATCCGTCTCTTTTCTTTCAGTTATGGGTCAAATAACAGGACAGATCGGGTTCTATAGCCTTGGCTGGCAACCAGTCTACCGTAGAAACTAATGGCAACCTACTACGGGAAAATTTTCTGCCAACTGAGTCGTGTTTTTTTCGAGACATGATAGTCCAAGAGTGTATCACTTATGGCATTTAACTGACTGACTTACTGCGGAGACATTACAAGTCAGTTACGCTCGTGAATGGCCAACTAAAAAATTTTATTATACGCATCTAGATATAATCTGAAAATTCTCGCTGATTTTCAAATCAAACATCCCGGTAGAATTCGTATTCTGTGCGTAAAAGTTTCACTGTAAATAAATGCGAAAAAATACTGTCTTTTTTTTACTTCGACGGAAAACGTACTCATTAATGTTCTGCGTGAATTTCGGATTTTTGTCCTCATCATTTACCTACAACATTTCGGCTGTTATGCTCACCAGCCTTCATATACCCTACTGGAGTACACTCACCCGACTTCCCTATTAGAACTGAGGCCAAACTTCACGACGTATATATTACTCCGAGAGTAGTATCCAGAGTAATTTCCAAACATGACCCCCATAAGGCAAACGGAGGTGATGGAATCCTGTTGATAATCCTTAAGAGGTGTGCTCCTGAACTCTCCCCTGTCCTCTCTAAACTGTATAACTACTGCCTTTCTGTTTCCTGTTTTCTTGTATGCTGGAAGTTCTTTTCAGTCGTTCCTGTATTTAAGAACTGTGGTGAACCCTCGGACCCATTCAACTATCGCCTTATCAGTCTTCTACCAATTTTCGGGAAAGTGTTCGAGGCCATAATTAATGCTGAAATAGTTCAACACCTTACTGCCCACAAACTCTCCTCTGATAGTATGGTTTCCGCTTTGCCAGGTCTACGACCGACATGCTAACAACCGTTACGGAGTAGATGAGTCAGGCGAGGCTCGTGCTGTTGCTCTGGACATCTCCAAGGCATTTGACAGGGTATGGCACTCTGGCCTTCTATGCAAGCTACAGTGTTACGGTATTACCGGACGTTTGCTTGACCTTATCCAATCTTTTTTAAATAACCGCAAAATGAAGGTCGTTTTGTATGGGCATGCCTCTTCATCCCACATCACAAATGCTGGTGTCCCACAGGGCTCTATCCTGGGCCCGACGCTCTTCCTTATTTTCATCAACTACCTACCAGGTGAGACCAAGTGCCAAGTAGGCATCTACGCAGATGACACCACAATTTACTCCTGCATCAGTAAGAAACACGTTGTGGCGGACAAACATAATCTCGCTGCTGACCTTGAACGGGATCTACACTCTGTGGTGAATTGGGGCAAGAAGTGGCTTGTCAATTTCAATGCGTCTAAGACCAAGCTGTTGTTTGTCAATCATCACATGCAACCTCTCCTGCCCCCCATAAGCATGGACTAAGCGATTCTCTCTGAGAGCAATACACTGCGCCTCCTCGGCCTTACCCTCTCTTCTGATCTCAAATGGAACCACTTCATCGAGTCCATAGCTAAATCTACTGCTAAGAAGGTTGGGTCACTGTGTCGGGCCAGGATTTTATTTTCCGCCTGAATCCATCCTGCATATATACAAGTCAACCATTCGTCCGTGCATAGAGTACTGCTGCCATATATGGTCAGGCGCCCCCGCCGTTCACCTCAGTGTTCTCGACGGGCTCCAAAGGAGAATCAGTAATGTGATAGGTACTTACTTGGCGGTTCGAATACAGCCACTTTCCCACCGACGAAATGTGGCCTACCTTTGTCTGTTCTATAAACACTTTCATGGCTTCTGCTCAGACAAACATAAGTCACTGGTGCCTCCTCAACAGGTGTTTACTCGTGCAACCAGATTGGCAACTGGCTCCCATCCATTCACAGTTAGGTTAGCCAAATGCAGACGACAATTCTACTCCTGCAGCTTCTTCTCTCGCACTTCCCGCCTGTGGAACTCGCTCCCGTATTCTTGCTTTCCTGACGGCTACAACCTCCAGGAATTTAAATGCAATGTCAATTCTCATCTATTAACCACTTGACTCTAGTTCTTTCCCCACCCCGTATATCCTTTCTTTTCTCTCCATCTTTGAAACTGTCATCACACCTGCATTCTCATCTTTCTATTGTTCCTTTCTATGGAATATACCAATGTATGGTTAACGTAAATGAACACATAAAAAAAAAATAAGGGTGATGACTATGGTAAGTTTAAAGTCAACATTTCTAAAATCACATTAAGGAGAATATTTTCCAACATTTTTAAGATTAATGAGTACTTAAAATTTCTATAAAATTTCTCTCCATCTTTGAAACTGTCATCACACCTGCATTCTCGTCTTTCTATTGCTCCTTTCTAACTGGTTCGTCTTCCTCTTCACTCTCTTCTAATTAATATTTTTACACTTATGTAGCCCCCTGCATATCAGTGGCATTACCGCCTTGCTCGGGATGAAACGATAAAAAATAAAAAATAAAAAAAAACCCGGCTAAATGTAAGTACAAAGTAGGTACGAAAATCTCTAATACTTTCAGATTCAAACTCTAAACATATTACTTCAAAACCAAACTAATAAATAAACGATGTGATTTTAACTCAAAATACTGTCATAAAAACATATTTTTGCATCTTTCATGTGCAGTGTCACGTCAAGACATAAGCGATTATGGATGGCCTTCCACATCCTCCTGACCGTTGTAGCTCTCAATAACTTTTGTCTTTTTGTTATTTCTCCCCCAAACACTGTTCTACCATCCATTTACTCAAGTTCATGAAATTTGTTACACCCTGCTTTCCTCTGTTCTTCTTTCCCTTAATCTACCCAGTGAGTATGTGATTTTCCAAGCACTTCTTCGTCGTTACGCGTCCCAGAATCTCCAGTTGCCTCTTCCTTAACTATAGATTTCCTATTTGTTTTCATTATCTCAGAACCTTGTCATTGCTCACATGTTCGGTACATGAAATCCTCAGCACCATTCTGTAGAACCAGATTTCTGTTACTTCAAATCTGTTATCTTTGAAGACATCGTCAATATTTGCTGCTATGCAGAATGACAGGTACTCTTCTCTTTCTTTTAACAATTTTTTTCTGTATCTTAGTACTCTGCTTATCTATTGAAGATATTTAAATATATTTAAATAATATTTTCTATATTTCTGAGATGGGCTAATATTTACAGTATTTACATTATTCGGAATATTGTCCTCATCTTTGTTCCCATATGTACGAGGTTTCGGCCGTTGTACACTCCGGCCTTCTTCAGGTGCTAAAAGTTTCGAACCGAACCCTCTATTACAATCGCTGGGGTATATAATCCTCAAGGACACATGGCCCAGTGGATATAGACATTGGTTAGTTCCTGTGATTTGACCCAAAGTGTTCTCTTTCCGTGTTTGCTATCAAAACTTTGTCATCTGCAAATCTGATGTTGTTAAGATTGTGATTGCCATTAATGAATCCCGACAGAACTTCTAAATATTTTTACTACGTACAAAAAACCGAAAAGTAATGACTATTACCTTGCAAAATATTCTAAACAAAAGTCAGATAATATAAAATATTGTAGATAAAATTCTGTGGGACACTATTTACATTATTCAGATTATTGCCATTTGTACTACATTTTGTGCGTTGTACGCTCCGGCATTATTCAGGAGCTCGGAATTTCGAACTGAAACCTTTATTACAATCACTGGGGTATATCATTCTCATTCCTTGTAGGAAGCCTGCTTTGGGAGTCATAAGTTATCTCCCTTCACCCGGACTCTCTAAGTTACTTGTTCACTACTGCTGTAGCCTGGTATTGAATTCATAACTGTTTAAGTCAAGTCACTTGAAGTAGCCAACGTCTATATATTAGAGGAAGATAACTTATGCATATCAAAAGAGGTTTTGTACAAGAAATGAGAATGATATATCACAGTAATCTTAATAAAAAGGTTCGGTTTGAAATTACTAGCACCTGAAGAACTTCGTACAAATGGCAACAAAGATGAGGTCAATAGTCCGAATAATGTAAAAAGTGTAAAAGCTACATTATCTCAGAAATATAGACAAGATTCTGTGAGATGACCCATTGTAATATAACAATCTGGCCCCACCCGAGGAAGTGATGCAAGCGATGGTGTTTCCCGTCGGTGAAGGGGTCGGCGAAACGACAAGACAGGTGTTTGTGAAATACATCCTGTCGAGGCCGGAGCGGATGTCGTTTGACCTTATTTCCGACATTTTTATGGGCTGCTAATTCTTCCGGCTCCATTAGGTTGCAGTTTATAACACTAACCAAGTAATTTCTATCATCTATCTCTACTGGAGAAGCAATATGGTCTTCGTTCACATCAACAGCGCGTGATAAGAGATCCGCGCAAACATTATCCTTACCCTTAAGATACTGTATGCTGCAATTGTAGCCAGACATGCTCAGAGCCCAAGTCTGTATCTTAAGGGTAAGGATAATGTTTGCGCGGATCTCTTATCACGCGCTGTTGATGTGAACGAAGATCATATTGCTTCTCCAGTAGAGATAGATGATAGAAATTACTTGGTTAGTGTTATAAACTCCAACCTAATGGAGCCGGAAGAATTAGCAGCCCATAAAAATGTCGGAAATAAGGTCAAACGACATCCGCTCCGGCCTCGACAGGATGTATTTCACAAACACCTGTCTTGTCGTTTCGCCGACCCCTTCACCGACGGGAAACACCATCGCTTGCATCACTTCCTCGGGTGGGGCCAGATTGTTATATTACACCATTTTCTCTTAAGGGATCTCTCCTGAATAAATATATTTAGGAGAATTCTGCTTCTATTCAGAGTCCACCAAAACTCCTGGTCAACTCTCTAACTTAAGAGGCCGGATTCCCCCTTTAAATTGGCCTCATGGCGCATCCGCCTCGGGCATCCGCTCTAGTGAAGAGATAGTGAATATCAGTTCACCAAAACTTATTTTGGTCGAGTCCGACGTATAAGAACCATTTTGTTCGAGCGTACAATTTTGTTCTCCGACAATAAAAATCGGCTTTGTGCCACATCCCAGCTTTGAAGTGAGGCTCTGATAAATAACGATAGCATTAAAGCTCTGTCCTTGTATTGTATGCCTTCGGTCGGACAGGAACCTAGAGGAAGCTATGCTGTAGGGCAGTCTCTCGTCTCGGGAAAATTAGACAAATGCTTGACTCTGCGTATGCACTAATTACGGGGAATTTTCGCCCGAGTGCACGCACATATATATTCTCACATTTAAAATTGGCCTTGTGCCAAGTCTCTTGAACTCTCGTTTGTGACCGGTTGAAATCTCGTCTTGCACATGACTTTGACCTGCTATTGTCATTTTTTTTATTTTAGTTTGCATATACCTTTTTTTATTGGAACTTTTAACTTCCGAATTTTTTATATTTGGCTTTACTTTTATTCGACATTATTTTTGTTTGTACTAGATATTTTTAATTTTTTTCTTTTCAGTTTTTATCCGTTTTTGGAATTTTTTACTCATTCAAGCAAACATGTTTTAATTATTTTTTCCTGTCCATCATTTTTTTCAGTTAAGTGTTTTGAATTTCTATCTTTAGATCGGTGAGCATTTTATTTTTTCTCGTGCAGAATTTTATTTTTAATGTATTTTTTCCAATTTTTTATTTTGATTCCGTTGAATAATTTAACTAGCCTTTTTTCTCAGTTTTTATTCTTTGTATTTTATTTTTGCTCGTCAATCTGTTTTTTTTTGTACAAGATTTGTTTTCTTTTAGTATCTTATTTTTAATATTTACATTTTCATTTATTTTTTCTCTGTCTCATGCAAATTTTTTAGCAAACTTTTTAGTCTATTGTCTATTTTAATTTTTAAGTGTTTATAGATCTTTTAATTTTTGCTCATCGATTTTTTGTGAAATTTCATTTTTCATCACTTTTTTATTTTTTATTTTCAGTTTCTTTATTTTTGCGTAATGACCATGTTTTTTCTAATAGTATTTTTTATTTACTTCCCTCTAGAAAAAGCTAGAAAAAACTTGCGTTGGGTGTTTCGTTAGTTATTTTCATTTCTTTTATTTTTGTATTGTTAATTTATAATTTTCTACCATTCGTGGGAGGATTTCATTTAATCTTAAGTTTTTCTAATCTTATTTTCGTTTTTTGCTATATATATATAGCACTCACATACACACAAATTTTGCCTGAGAAGAAAAGATTGTTAAAATGAATCAGTCAGTCAGTTCAGTGCCATACGTGATACACACTTGGGCGATCATGTCTCTTTTGAGACATGACTGACTGGGCAGAATATTATCCCGCAGTAGGTTGCCATTGCTTTCTACGGTAGACTGGTTGCCAAGGCTATAGAACCCAATCTGTCCTGTTATTTTGCCCATAACTGGAAGGAAGAGACGGATTAATACCTTTCCCAAGGGTATTTGCACGTAAGTGAATGCAAGGAATTCAACTGG
The DNA here is from genome assembly GCA_037127315.1 of Ascarosepion bandense. NCBI lineage: Eukaryota > Metazoa > Mollusca > Cephalopoda > Sepiida > Sepiidae > Ascarosepion > Ascarosepion bandense. The sequence continues at coordinate 524,037 of JBBBDQ010030031.1, forward strand.
AATTCGAACTCGGCTCTCCGATTTCTCGTTCCGAGTCGATATCCACTGCACCACAACGCACAAGAATCACCTCTTTCAAAATGACCGAAAATATAGGTAAATCAAGAAAGACTTATTTGCGACCGCCTTTTATCACACTCTTCAGCCTCTACTCAATCCTCAAGTCATTGTCTGAATTATTGTCTACTCAGATATCACCCAGCAAATTTATCCCACTTAACTATGTTTCTTGTCTTTCTAGAAAAAAACTATTCACAATTAATGTTCTACATAAAATTCCCTCCTCTATATAACAGCCAAGAAGCTTATACCGGAGGACGTCTACCCTATTTCCCCAGCCTAGCCAAGGTGAGCCAAAAATTATGGAAACAAGATCAAAAAACTAAAATATCTGTTATCGATTAAAATGTACGGAGAGCATGATGTGGATAAGCCCTTCAAGATGTTACAAGAAAAAAGTACTCACAGTCATCAGAACGGAGTCGATGGCGTGGATGATAGAATTTAGGATCAAGCGGGTCTCCAACTCATCCAAAAATTATCCCGCCACTTGCAAGTGAAGGAAACCATGAAATCAACAAACTTTGTGCGGGGAGAGCCCCTGTTTTCGTCAGAGCGATAAAACTGACATACATTGGCAGACGCTTCCATTAAGAATAAGATGGATCGTTAGTCAATGGGAGTGACCGTTGCTGCCCTTTACCCTGAACATGTTCAAGTCAAATGCCCAAATATAATCGGACTGATAATTGCACTCTGGTTAGCTAGTTTGAAATCCCAGGGCCTCAATCCGCAATTTCAAAAGGGGGAAGCTCACCTGCGATCTTCAGCGTCTCGAGGTGGGTGTATTTTTGTACTCTCGATTATGAATGCGTTCTAGGTCTAAAAGACTTGATCTATAATCAGTATGTTTTGATGGACGCTCTGGAGAAGTTTCCTGGCAAGTTTTTGAATGCATTTGTTATCATGTTTCTGCAGATCCGGTGTGCAGGCTTTGCGTGCGGGATGTTAACATAAAGGATACGTAACTTCGTCTCATTGGGTTTTATGCACCTAATAGCTTTACGGGGCAGCCTGATTTATTTCAGCGGACCCAGTCGGGTAGTATTAGCGGGCGATTGGAACGCTGTCCACAACCACGATATAGATCGTATAAGGGCCAGATTGGGTACTAACACACCGGATGGGAAGTCATTCCTGGATTTTATCGATAAATTCCATCTTGTCGATGAGTATTATAATAAGCACCATCGAGAGGTATTGATTTGATCTAATATCGGCAACTCGGTTTCAGTGACGTGTGACCGAGTTTTAGTTAGGATAGTCAAAATAGGTCTCTTAGCATTTCAAAATTTCCATTTCGTAGTTTACTCGGATCATAAGCTTCGTGTAAATTTAGATAAGCTTAAGGCTAGGATCGCTGGATTTTGGAAATTGAACGCATCAGTATTTGGTGTAGCGTGATTTCCATGGTCAGCTGCTACTAATTCTACAGGGGGAAATAACAGGAGCAGTGGTTGGGAATAAGTTGTGGGATATATTAAAATGTAATATTACATCGTTTGCTGCGAGTTATAATTGCCGACTATCTAGATTAGCAAAACAAACGACATGCGAAGCAAAAGTTGATCGGGCGATTTAATCCCGTGATAATAAGAAAATAAAATTAGCTAGAACTGAACTGGCCTCCTTGCTTATCAAGAGGAATCAAGCACTTGATTTTGGTTAAAAAGAAGTTATTTGGATACAATGAATATGTCAGTGAGAAAGAGTAACAAATGCATTTACTATGCATACAGCATTCGTCACATTGCTGTATAAGCGGACCGTGACTACAAACGCTGGCAGATGTGAAGTTTTCATAACTACTTTCAGGATCTGTAAACCGAGGTGACCTGTCTGAGCCCTTTTCAGTTTGAGGCATACTTGGTCAGCTTTCTTGCCTCGTGCTCGGAAATCCCCACGGTAAAACCGACCTTGTGCCATATCTCGCATTTGTGAGTTCATCAAGGCTCTAATTTTATCGGATTCCCTGATTTCAAACAGAGAACCTAAATGGGATTCTGCTTTTCGATAGTCTCGTCAGAAAAAAAAATTGAAAAATGCGGGGAATCTTTTAACGAGTTTACGTGCTCGAAATGCCCCTCGTTAAAAATCGGCGTTGTCCTACATCCACCCACTTTGTGGTGAAGCTCGTGTAAATACCGTGTTTATTACAGCTTACGTTTAAGCAAATACAAACTGTCTCTGACAATTCTATTACAAAGCCAATACTTCAAACTACCCAAATAAGATAACCAACCACAGAAATAAAAGTATATAAATAAATCTGTAAAAAAAATTAAGTAAACAATAAAGAAATAAACTACGAATATACATATAAACACAGTTAAATGGAAAAATAAATATCATTAATAAAGTAATGTATAATGATTAAACAGTTGACAGACAACACTGTAAAGTACGAAAACCGCATTCGGATTCACAATTCTTCTTCTTCTTCTTCTTCTTCTTCTTCTTCTTCTTCTTCTATGTGCCCTGTCCCTTCAGAACGTAGGCAATCATAGGTTCTCCACGTCTCCCTAACCCTCGTGGCTCTTAGCATGTTTGCTTCTGTTACTCCTGGCAACCCCCGTTCCGTCATCCACCTGATCAGGCCCAGCAAATATGTTAACCGCTGTCTTCCTCTGTTCCTCTTTCCTTCTATCTGACAATTTAGTATAAGGTTCTCCAAGCTCTCCTTCCTCATTGCATGTCCCAGGAACTTCAGTTATCTCTTCCTGATGCTCAGTATTAATTTTCCTTTTTGTTGCTATTCATTCCAACACCTAATCGTTGCTTGCATGCTCTGTCCACGATGTCCGCAGCATCCTTCTGTAGAACCACATTTCCGCTGCTTCCAGTTTTGTCCTCATTTTCGATGATATTGTCCAGCATTCACTGCCGTATTGAAGAACTGATATCGCATAGCAATCCAGCACTCTTTTCTTTGTTTCTAGTGAAATTTTCCTGTGTCTTAGTACTTTACTCAGCTTTTGGAACGCGTCCTTTGCCATGCCAATTCGCCTTCGGATCTCTGTGTCCCACTTTCCATCTCCTATTAGAACACTTCCTAGGTATTTAAGTTTTTATACTTGCTTGATTCTAGTATCCCCCACCTGTATTTGGCATTTTGGGTTGCCCCTTTTGCTGATGACCATGCATTCAGTTTTCTTAAAGTTTATTTGTAGTCCTTTTTGTTACTCTCCACCGCTACCTTCTGTCGGAGGTTTTGTAGTTTTCTTTCCGTGTCTGCAATTTTGACTCAATCAGAACCATCGTTTCTTACAGAATAACGATTAAAATTAGCCATAAAGTATAACAGATTCATTTAGCAGCTGTCAAATATCGGCTATCGCATCAATGTTACGCATTCTCATTTGTTAACCTGTATGTGAATTCTTGCAAGTGAATCTAAAAAAGATGAATCTAGCCATATTGAGATGCCGAATGATAAAAAAGTTTACACTTTTGTGCTTTACTGACTTGCTTTTAATAAAATGGAGGAAAATTGTGAAGTAAGGAGGAAAATGTCGATTTGTAATTCTTCCTTTCCACGACCTAGCGTTCTTAGCCTAGATATTATTTTCTATTTTGCCAGAGTTTTGCCTTATATTTTTCTGCTACATTAATTCGTTTTTCTTTGATTGTTTGCTTGTTTTTTTTTGTTTTTTTTTACCAAACAAGACCTTGGAATGTCTGATCTCTTGAGAAGGGGCCATGTTGATTGTTATTACGAGTAATGTTACTTTGTTTCCTTGGGTATTTGTGACGTAGCGATTTGTTTATGCTATTAAAATTACTTTTCTTGAAAAGAGATTCTCTTGTCAAATGCCTGGAACATATGAAGAAGAAATAATAAAACAAAGAAAACATAGAAGGAAAAATAGAATAGAATAAAATAAAGGCAAGCAAAAGGGAAAAACTAAAAAGATGAAAAACAGGAATAGAAAATTAAAAACTTCATGTAGTGAATAAGCAAATGGGAACAGAACAATGAGAGGAAAGAATAAAAAATAAGGAAAGTTTAGGAGCAGAATAAAGGAAATAGATTAAAAAGTAATCAACGAGAAGAAAGAAAGAAAGAACTTATAAGAAATATTTACATCCTTCGTTCCACTCACCAAATAAAAGCGAAAGCTAAAATGTGAAAGCTAGACAGAAAGAACTTGTATTAGAAAAAATACGGTGTGGTTCTGCAGAAGAATGCTGAGAATAGTATAGACGGAACACGCAAGCAATGGCGCGGTTTTGGAGGGGATGGGAACAAAAAGAAAACTGATATTAAGCATCAGAAGACGGCTGAAGTTTTTGAGACATATAATAAGGAAAGAGGGCTTGGAGAATCTGATGCTCACGGAACAGAGAAAGAGAGAGGAGAAACAAAGAATTGCGGTCAACGAACGTCCTGGTCGCGAGCAGTAAGCCTAACCGCTGATTACTGACGGCAGTGCCGCCTCCGTCTAAATGGAAGACGGTGGTTCTCGGCTCCAGCAGCACTCGTACACGTTTTATTCCCAAAACCGTAGAAAACACAAACTAAAAACACTTAAAAATCCTGGACGGGAAATCACTCGGCTCGTCCGTCGATAAAGAGCGCGGCCAGCCGCGAGAACTGATGCGAATTGCAGGACTCAGTGAACATCGACACCTCGAACGCACATTGCGGCCTCGAGATACCTTGTCTCGGGGCCCCCTCCGGTCGAGAGACGGAAAATTGCATGTACTCTCACTCTATAGTAGAGAGACATCTCACCGTCCGCTGCGCGTTTGCCGTTTTTGCTCGCGGCGGAAACCGGGAAGTCGCAGGTTTAAAGCGCCAGATGCCTCGCCGCAAAAATGGTGGCCACCGCCAGCTCAAGTTTTCCTTCGTCTTCCGTTTACAGACCGCGGGGTCGCTCCCTTAACGACCGCGAGCAGTCTCAGATGGCAAGACGACGGTGCGTGCAGCGAGGTCGCTCTCGGAGGTCAAAAAAAAAAAAACAAACCTTGTGCGTCACGACGCTCTGCCGCGCACTCGCCTCGTTGTCGGCCTTGTCCATCTACAACAACCAAACATAACTGCCGCAGTGCTAAACATAAATGATGAACTTTAGCAGATGGATGTTGAAGCGGGGTTTGTGTTGAATAACAAGAGAGGGGATATTAAAAGCGACAAGTATAGTGATATGTGGAGAACCATAATCGCCTACATCCTGAAGGGACACGTCACATAGAAGAAGAAGTAGAAGAAGAAGAAGAAAAAAAGAAGAAGAATCAGTTAAGTGCCATACGTGATACACGCTTGGGCGATCATGTCTTTTTGAGACATGACTAACTGGGCAGAATATTATCCAGCAGTAGGTTGCCATTGCTTTCTGCGGTAGACTGGTTGCCGACCAAGGCTATAGAACCCAATCTGTCCTGCTATTTAACCCATAACTGGAAGGAAGAGACGGATTAATACCTTTTCCAAGTGTATTTGCGCATAAGTGAATACAATGAATTCAGCTGGAATTCGAACTCGGCTCCCCGATTTCTCGTTCCGAGCCGATATCCAATGCACCACAACGCACAAGAAGAATAAGGAGAAAAAAATTGAAGAATTTTTTAAATTCTTTGTAGGGCAAAAGAAAAATCGAATGCAAAAGTGTTCAATGAATAAAGAACCTCAATTTAAATGATAAAAATACGAGTAACAAAAATCATATAACTGAAAAGAAAGAACAAATAAGAAAAGAAGAAATAAAAGTGAAATTTGATGTGAAAAACAAGCATAAAGGAATAGTAGAAAATATTATAGCAGTACAGGGTAAGAAGTACGAAAGATGACGAATAAGTGGTTCAACAGTGTCAGCGACAAATGTCGAAAAAGACCCCAGGAAGAGACTTGAGACCATTTATTGCAGAATAGGCCAGTCCATTGCCCAGAGTGGGGAAATCCATTTACTGTCATGCCATTGGCTAAATTTGCTGGCCTGTCATTGGCTAGATGCTTGATAAAAGAGGTTATCCGGGTCTAACATTTTTTACGAACATGAGGAGGCCATGACAACCACCATTGTGAGGAGGCTATGGTAGTTTACAAGGCAGCTATGATGTTCCCGGTAAGCTACCTTGAATTGAAAGAAAGGAAGAAAATAATAAAAAAAAAGAATATTTATTCAGTCAGTTAAGTTCCATACAAGATACACACTTGGGCGATCATGTCTCGAAAAAAAGAAAACATGACTGACTGAGCAGAACATTTTTCCGTAGTAGATTGTCGTTACTTTTTGCAGTAGACTGGTTGCCAACCAAGACTATAGAACAAAATCTGCCCTGCTATTTAACTTATAGCTGGAGAGAGAAGAGGTGGATAATTAGCTTTCCCAAGTTTATTTGAGTTAAAGTGAATGCAACGAATTCAGCTTGAATACTGATTACCAAGGATAAATGGAGAAATAAGTACGGGTAAAGAAATATAAAACGTAAAACCAAATAAAAAAAACCCAAAAAAAAAACAAAAAAAAAACCACACACACACACACACACACACACACACACACACACACACACACACACACACACGGAGATAAAAAGTTAATTTAAAAAAAAATCCAAAACAACACAAGTAATGCAGTAAATCCATTAATACACGGTTTACAACCATATTACGTTGAATACACCGTTCTTGCTCGATCACCGAAGTTAAGTAACGTTAAGCCTGGTCAGTACTTAGATGGGTGACTGCTTTGGAATACCAGGTGCTGTAAGCGTTTAGTGACGGATGTACGTCTTGGTGCAGTGGATACCGGCTCGGAAAGAGGAAATCGGTGAGCCGAGTTCAAATTTCAGTTAAATACCCTGCATTCACTTAAACACTGGTACCCTTGGGAAAGGTATTAATCCGTCTCTTCCCTCCAGTTATAGGTTAAATAACAGAGTAGGACTTGGCAACCCTGCTCTTAAAAGCAAATCCTAATGAATCTTGATACTCGAAATAAAAAGCATTACTAGACGCAAAACTTATATAAAAACAACAATAAATTGTTGAAAGAAAAAGGTATTACCAGCAATAAATAAATAAAATTTAGTTGACAATAAAAAGGTTGATATGCCATAAAACAAACCAACCAACCATTAATACACAAGGGGTTACTGGCTGTATAAGAATTGAAAAACAAGCCAAACAACAGAAAAGTAAACAGGAAGACAGAAGATATTCTATTTGAAAGTCAAATTTGACTGAAAAACAAATCCCGGCGTGAGTTCTAAAAGCAAGAAGTGCGAGGAAAGACACTTTTAACATAGATTGTTTAGCCAATTCAACTCTAAATAGGTGGGTTGTTGTTGCTAATCTAGAAATTGGACGAAAATCCATTAAGTCTAGGCACCATGTGCAGTGGATATCGACTTGGAATGACAAATCGAGGAGCCGAGTTCGAATTATGCACAAATACCCTTAGGAAAGGTATTAATCCGTCTATTCTATCCAGTTATGGGTTAAATAATAGGACAGATTGGGTTCTATAGCCTTGGCCATACCACAGAAAACAATTGCAACCTATGGCAGGATAATCTTCTGCTCAGTTAGTCATGTCTCTTTCGAGATATGATCGCCTAAAGCGTGTATCACGTATGGCACTTAAATGACTGATCATAGTATGAAGATCATCTGAGCAATTACCGTGAAAGCATTTATAGAAAAGTACAGAGGGGTAAACTCTTCGGCGTTAGAAAAGTGACTGAAGGCAGAATGCCAAGTCAGGACCAATAATATTGCTGATACATCTTTGAATTGTAACAAGAATCTCTAAAAACGATGTCTGTCTGAAAAGTAACGGGACAGGTTTGGCTACGTGAGCTATTGGCGGACAACTGATCAGATTTCATTTTATTTTTAAGGTCAGTCGCTAATTCTACCTTATCGATCTGATCAGACTTACTATCAAAACGGGAAGAAATAGTTGGTGTCACCAGCATAGATACCAAATATAATTTAATAATGTCGATTCCCCAAGCTCAAACCAACTATCTGAATGTTTTTAATAATTGTTTAGTCTTGTTGAGAACTTTTCATCGCATCAAGTGTTATAGTGGTATAAGAAAGAACGAAGGAAGGAAGGAAGGAAGGAAGACATTGCGTGCAATCTTACCTCCTAGCAGAAACGTCGGCATAAAAAAAATTATGAAGTTGAAAAGAATCATAAAAAGAGAGATAAGAACGGCCGGGGAATTGAAGGAGAAAAGAGAAAAGCGAAAATGACTTGCAAATGGCATAAAAATGATAAAATAATTAAACAAAAGAATGTTTAGTTAACAAGAAAGTAAGGAATTAAAGAAACAATCACTGTAAAGGGGAAAGAAGAATTAAGAACAGATATAAAACAAAAAAAATTAAAATAGAAATAACTCAAAGTTGACCAAAGAATTTCGCATAGTTTCGAATGTTCTCTTTTTTTTCTCATCAGTTTAAAAAGAGATAAATTCTTCGCATAGCATCACTGCGTCGATATTTCCAGTTATCAGAAACGTGCACGCACCATTTACTGCCCGATGAGATTTTACCTCTATCCCGTAACAAACATATCAACATACCAGCTTAAAAAACACACTTGTGTGAACTGGTATATTATTGAAATTTAATCTTGGAACAAACGCAGTAAAAGCGTCTCTTAGACGCTTTTACATTTGACGTGGCTGAACTAAGTGATATTTTCTCGTAAGAAAACTCGGACGTTTCTAAATAGAAAAGAAATGATGACGACTATCGTAAAGAATAGTTCCTAGGCTCTGTTGATGACCAAATGGGTACACTAAACCTGTCGTATGCTTGCTTATATTAAAGTTAAACAGAACGCATAGAAATTGCATACGAATTTCGCTAAAATTAAATAATTTTCAGTCCTGGGTATGATAGTAAACTGCATCCGGCAGCAAGGCCTCTGATTATGAGGTTGTGAGTAGCATGGAACCACCTCTTAATTGCTGTTGTTCCCAGGTTCACTTTGACGCAGAGTGGCAGCACATGTTAGGGTCCCAGCTATAGGCAAATAGTTAACCCCCAAGCAGGAGTCAAAACACTATGAAAGTATCAAAATAGACTTTTATAGAAATTCATACATAAAAAATGTACGTTTTTGAATTTAAAATATTACCAATAATACATTTTTGAAGAGAAAGATATTATTGGCATAATACCGTTTTTAAGGAAAAAATTATTATAAGCAATACATTTTTGAATATAAAACTAGAAGACAACTTCAGTTTTCTAAAGTGAAAAAAAGAAATAAAAGCAATTTTTCATCAAAATCTGAATAAATCAACCTTCTCCCTATAACTGAACATTGAAAAATGTTTTAAAACTCCCTTTTGGCATTAAATAACACGCAGAGTTTGATATGCCGTTAAACAAAATAGAAACTCAAACTCAAACTCAAATTATTTTCAATACGCTTTAATAGGAAAAAACAGTTTTTGCATCGATCTTGAATTCAGGAGCTTACGGTTCCTATAAGATCACCGAAGTTAAGCAACGTCGAACCCTGTTAGTACCTAGATAGGTGACCGTTTGCGAATACCAGGTGCGGAAAGTTTAGACCTGCGTGTACTATAATGGATAATGGTTCGAAATTATTAATAGGAGAGCCGAGTTCCAATTTACGCTGGGTTCGTTATACTCACACAGGCGCAAATGTCCTTGAGAAATGTAATAACCCACATCTTTCCCAGCTATGGGTTAATTAGCACGACTTGTATCACTAGGCTATTATTATCTGGAAAAAAAATGATTCTTACAATTTAAAAATATTCTTTGATTTAAAAAATCTGCAAAGGGTTAATAAACGCAGAAAAATAAATGGATGAATCAAATCATTAAATTCAGAAAACCTAAATGAAACGCATTTATAAAAGACAAACAAAACGTATTCACAAACCTCGCTATCCAAAGATGTGTTTTGGATTTATTTTTACATTCCGTGACAAGTTGAACACTGAAAATATTAACAAACGAAGACTTCTATCCAGAATTAAAAAGAGACAGTTGAAATGTACTAAGGCGCAAAACGAGTAATGATCACTTGAGCAATTTCACTCTCTCATGGCATATTGAAGGCAAGAGAAACAGGACAGTGCGGCGGGCTACTAGGACGCTGTGGAGAGCCATTACCGCTCTCATCTTGAAGGGATATGGTACATTGATGAATTATAGAGAATATCAATAGAAAAATACATGGATGGCTACTGATATGAACGAATAAGTTGAAGGAAAAAATTTGAATCTGAAAGAAACAGAAAAGTAAGTCGATATATATATATATAGAGAGAGAGAGAGTGAGAGAGAGCGAGAGATGTTTAAAAGACGGTCAGTCCAAATTGAACCAGCTGGAAGTTTAATAAACCATTATCCCGTGGGGATAATAGAACATGAATATTATCGTGCTACTAAAATACCAGCCAACTAATATTTTCCGTCACTTAGCTTTGACTTTACTTGCAATCTTGCATTTATTCAATATATATAAATATATATAAATCTATATCGTGTCATTGCAGTTTTAAATTTAGTTTTCTTTATATACCAATCCCACGTTTTTCTGAGCCAAACTCGTCAACTGACAACAAGCGATCCTACTTTGGCTAATCCGAGATCAACAAGACAGCCAGGGATCGTGTTATACTTATATAACAAAAATCACAAGCAGTTGTAAGTAGATAAAGTTAGATCTAGTTTATAATAGCGTCAAAATATTGATATAAATCTGGTATACTTTTAATCAAAATTAATATAAACATAGAACCAATTTACACTTGAGTCAAAGATAGATAAACATAGGTTAGGTTTACATTAGAGTAAAGAAAAGTAGACACTGACCGGGTTTATATCAAAGACTATGTGGTGATACCGAGCAAAAGCAATGGACCGGATGTTTGCGCTTTCACGACCAAAAAGCAGATGACCAAAAGTCGTCGCTGCGCCGCCGGCTCCGCGCAGATGTTCCGGTTGAAAACTAAAAATTAATTAAATATTAAAAATCCAGTTCGCGAGCCTACGCGAATTCTATTTTTCAGCCAATAAGAAGCCCAGAACCAAATACAACTGTGAAATCCCAAATGAGCTGCTGTGATCCAAAAGGAAGATATAAAAAGCGGATACAGAAAGCATCACCAGGCAGACCGACCATGGCCGATCAATACGAAGAGGAGAACGAAACAAAAGAAAGAGAGAAAGAAATAATGAATGAATGAAAGAAGAAAAAGAAAAAGAAAAAAGAACAAAGAACAAAAACAAAGAATAAACGAAATCACTAAATAATATTAGGATAGAAAAACGATTTAATTCAGTAAAGGCAGATTGAAAGAAAGCAAAAACACCTTTTAGTGATTACCACATTCACCAAAATGTTAGCCATGAAAACTAGAAAAAGAAACGCCTAAACCATGTTTTTTTTTAACCGAAAGCTCTTCAAGGGGTCGCTGAGTTTTCACCGAGAAACAGTGATATGCGAGCTAATGCGCTTTTGAGTGATTTTTCTTTTACTTTCGTAACTTCAGTATACACGTAGAGTTTATTGTTGGGGAAATCTTTGATTTTTATAATAAATTATAATGTTATTAGTTATTTATGTTTACTATTTCGTCTGTGTTTAGAGATTATATTTTGTGTATGAAAATTTAGGTGTGAGACCTCATAAACGAACAATATTATCTTTTTTGCATTGCCAATAACATAAAAAATGGGTAAAATTTTCCTTAAAATAATTTCTCCAAAAATATGTTTACCATGGAAACAACGATAAAAATTATAAAATAGGTAGGTAATAATCCACTTTATTGTAATAAAGACTGTGTGAAGAACGTGCACACACACACACACACACACACACATATATATATATTGCTTATAAATCCGAAAGAAACGGCTTAGAGTAAATCCCAACGGATCCTATTAATATTAAATATTAAAACAGATCCAGCTAGAATTTAATTTATTTATGTACAAAGCTAATATTTTTTACGCATAAAAATTTGAATTTGCAGTACAATTAAATATATTTCAATTTTTAATGTAAATAAATTTAATTATTAATAAAGCCAATATATATTACATATACAATTTGTACTTTTATTAGATATAAAAATTTAGAATTATATATATATATATATATATATATATATATATATATGTGTGTGAGTGTGTGTGTGTGTTTGTGTGTGTATGTGTAAGAAAAAAGTGCGAGAAGCCGTGAACATTTTGTTTAAAGGGTAAATTTACTGTTGTTATTATCAATATTACTTGCTTTTTGTATGATATATTAAATGTCCATGATTGTATTTGTGTCGCTATTATTGTCCTTCAGTTGTTTCAGTGTTATTTTTTTCATTATTATCTTCTGATTATACACTGGCTTGCTATAATATATTGTTTTTCAAGTAATTTCTATTTAAGGGACATTTGATCTATGCTCTGCACTTATGTTTCATTGGTACAAATTTTTTGTTGGTTAGTTTTATGGTTGTGCTTTTATATTGTTTGACGTATGTCTTCACAGCAACTGTAGCTGAGTTTTACTGTGTTGCCTATCTAGTGCAGAAGCCTTGCTAAGCAGGGTTTTGTGCTCGAGTTTAATTAATGTTTTCATCCATTTGTTTTTTTCCGTTTTTTCATATATGCTGGATTAAGCCAAATGACGCTTCTTTTAATGAAATTTTTTGGGCGTATTTGTATTTTTTTTATTTATAGACGCTCTATCTCCTATACGGAAAATTTTTCACAGAAATATACCATACCTTAAAACTACACACACACACACACACACACACACACACACATATATATATATATATATATATATATATATGACAAAATATATGTGTGAACAAATGGCACGTTAAGAATGTACAGTAATCAACCCGTGCTATCTCGACGTGACATTTCCCTTTAGAAATGCGTTGTTTTCGTGTTCTAATTGAATAATCTTTCAACAAGAATTTTTTATACATCATATAAAAACTGTTTCTTTAAAAGAAAGAACGGAAGAAAAGAAATGAATTCTACCCGAAGCTGTTACGAGGGCGAGTCGCCATTCTCGTAGAGAAGCAAGTAACTGGCACTGTCGAGATACCGTCGAATGAAGAAGGACATTCGGTAATGGCAAGAATGCATATAACATAAAGCTTTAACAGACTGTGTGTTAACATCCGGTTTTGTATAAAGACCTTGAATATGATATGCATACATGTTGAAGCGAGGAGGTTTTAAAGAAATATTTTGTTCTGCTTCTTGAAGAGAATATACATGTTTTTTTTAATCATTTCACCCAAAGAAAAGCAAAATCTCACTAAAACAAAGGGGTTACTAAGTGTGAGAGAAAATGAGAATAAAAAAACTATTAAGAGAAGAGAACGACAACAACATCAAAAAAACCATGAATTGATTTGCAGTATATAAGAAATTAAGAATGAAAATCAACCTTCTTCTTCACTTTTACAGACTATCACAATGACGTGTAAAATCCTGTTTTTTCCCAAATAGAAAAAGGATTGAACATGTGCTTAAAGAAAAAATCGAATCTGAATTTTGCAAGTAGATGTTAAAATGGTTTTCTGACCAATGGGAGCGATTTGCAAGACCAAGAATGATTTCACAATCCAGTGCGAAATTCTAACGGACTAGATAAATGACCTCGATCTGCGTTAGTCAGTGAATCAGGGATGGAAGCAGCAAGGACGACAAGCTAAAATGTAACGCGAAAACCTTCAAGCTGACTCGGACATTCGTCTTCTTTCTCTTTTCTTCTCGTGTTCTGATTCATTTTAATACTTCTTCTCCATTCAAAGACATTTCTATTAACGTACGCTAATACATACATACCTACATACGCAGAAACTCTCTTTAACAAATTACTACTACGAACATTTGTACAAACTCTTGATTCCTTTAACTTTCTCATTGAACATTAATTGCTACAATTCATGTTATCCTTCTCTATCAATAAATTTCTATTTTAACATGAAAAATCTATATATTATTTTTCCACTATTCCACACATCTACACATTCCAACCTGCTGACAACCTTCTGATAGTTCTGATGATAATTCTGGATAAAACTTGCAAGATGTAGGGAGTTCGGTTATGTCTGACACAAGGCCAAATCAAATAAACATTAACCATCTCACTACGGCTTCAGATTTATTTATCTATTTATTTGTTTAACGGCATATCAACTCTTTAATGCCGAAATTTCATTTTCTTTTCGAAATTTAAAGTAATATGATAATGTTACCATAAATATATATTGTAAAATTTACTAGAAAGTTTTGTATTGTAGCTAATTTTTTACATAAAAAATTTGCTGGTATTTTACTATAAAAACGTGTTTTTATACTTTCATAGAATTTTTCTTTAGTTTTTATTTTTTGGCGATCATTATTTGCTTATTGCTGGAACTTTAACAGGTGCTACCGGGTGAAAGTGGACCTGACAACAACAAATTAAGAGGTGGTTTTAAGCTCCGCAAAACTTCTAACAATCTCCCGATCAAAGACCCTGTTGCCGGATGTAGTTTATCGTCATGCCATGGATTAAGAACACTAATTAACATAATAGAAGATAACGATTGACATGAGCCTCCACACCTGTTCAATAGAGGTGGTTGGAGTGTGAACCGGGCGATAGTTCAGACTATCTACTCCAATTGAAAAAAAAATAAAGAAAAGTGAAAAGATTGGAAAAGAGAAAACCGGAAACCACATCCTAAACAGGGAACAAGGGATGAGCCTCTACACATGTTCAATAGACGTGTGTGGAGTGTGAACCGGACGATAGTTCAGTCTATCTACTCCAACTGAAAAAAAAAAGAAAAAAGAAAAGTGAAAAGATTGGAAAAGAGAAAGCCATAAACCACATTCTACACAGGGAACAAGGGATGAGCCTCTTAAACTGTTCAATAGACGTGGGTGGAGGTGAACCGGGTGATTGTTCAGTCTATCTACTCCAACTGAAAAAAAAAATAAACAAAAAAGAAAGTGTGAAGATTGGAAACCACGACCGAAGTCGAAGGTAAATGTACCGGAAATCCCTTCCTAAACAGGAAACAGGGCGATCAATTCTACTCCTGTTCAAAAGAAGTGGGTAGAGTGTAAAACCAGGTGATGGTGGGTACTATCTACTCCAATAATAAAGAAAAAAAATTAAGTTTTAACACAATAAGTCGAAACGAGATTTAAACGCAAAACCTATTTACAATAGCAGAATACTACCATTGTTAAAAAATTCAGACAAATTAAAGACAAAAATTACACAGTCAAAAATTAAAATTAAAATAGAAAATTAAAATAAAAATTAGGTCAGACAGACTGAAAAAGTCGAGCAGAAATACCGAACTAGGATTCCGTTCTTTAATTTTCCCAGAGAATTTACTGGTGTTATCCGCCATCTTAGGTTGTTTTTATATTATTGAAGATCAAAGTTCACTGGGGAGCAAGAAACCCGAAGAGAGTTCTACTAGCGAGAAGTGTGAAATAAGAAGCTTAACGCCATTTCAACTGTAAAACTGAACTTTGCCACTAATTTAGTACTGCGTTGAAATTCATAACATCCAGGTACCATAGATGTGAGCTCATGTGAACAATTGCCATGAAAGTATTTATCGAAAACGGAAAAGCAAGCTACATTACGGCAAATGGGAACGAGACTGTAGCCGAGATGCAAAGATTAATTTCTTTTATTCAATCTATTTCGACACTAGTACTCAGGAATCGTTTTTCACCTATTCTAACCCGCCTTTAACATGCCCGGTTATGGTCATATTAATCTGAAATAGAAGTTAAGGCAAACCGAGCGTGGTTAGTAACTAGACAGGTTGTGAATACTAGGCGCTGTAAGCTTAGATGTGAAGTTGTGTGATTTATAACGTCACGGAATTATAATCTTAGGAAAGATATAAATCCACCGATTCACAGTTCAACTATAGGTTAATTAGTGGAAATTGTATCAGTAAATCATTTTTATCTCGCGCGCCAAACTAAATTCTTAAAATCGAAAGATATTTTCTGGTTTGAAATAACCAACAAAAGGTCTATAAGCCGTAAATAAATAAATAAATCTACGACAATATCTATTGCTCTTCAGTCACATTCACATAACGATACCATATATATTTTGCGGAGGTATGTTGATGTTGGAATGGATATTGATCTGCTATTGAATATTCAATGCATACAAATATTTTCCTTGTTCAGACATTGATAATAAAATGGAAGTTTTAGACATTCAACAAATGGTTATGTATGTTATCTGTAACTAAGGAAGTGATTTATGCATAAGAGAACTTAGTTATATATTTCGCGTTGGAGAACGAAAAACAAAAAAGGACGTTAAAACTTACTCTCCTTCCACAAATTTCTCTGATAAATACTTTATAGTAAGCCATTTACTTCTTGATTTATGTGAATAAACAGACACAATATATATATATATATATATAATTCCAGGTGCAGAGGACACAAGGTTTTACTATTTTAAGTGCCTCGGCATTTATTTTATTATGAACAGTGCTCAATATAATAAGTATTATAGAGCCTAATATAATTATATATTCATGAATTAATTGTACGTTGCGACACGGAAATTTCTATATTTCGAGATAGATTCTCATCATCAGGCAATGTTTGATGTTGGTTGTGCAGATGATTCACATGTAAATAACAAAAACCTTTGGTTTGCTGTGTATGTATGTGGGAAGATATAAAATTTACATGTGTGTTTCTTTTAACTAATCAGAGCGAAGATTCATTTTGGGATTTGACCCCAAAGAATACATACCAACTAACTTTTTCTCTTTTCTCTTTTTTTGCTTTTTTATTTTCCTTCCTCATCCTAAACTTTCCCCTCTTCCTTTTCCCTCCCTAACAATCAAGATGTTAACCTGCCTTTAACCTGATCTTATCATTTTCCTTTTTTTTTTCCTTTCTTCTTCCTTTAGTTTTATTTCCTGTGATATGATATTCTCATTTAGTACCAATGCTGTATTATTCACTTATCAGTTTTGGTCTATCTGTTTATTTGTTGTAAATCTTTTTTTTTTATAAAAAGAAAAAAAATAATTTTATCTTTGAATTTTTTTTGATAGTTCGTCAGTAATTATTGGTTATATGCATATTATTTCATTTAGATTTTACCCATTTTCTAATGTGAACAATTTGCATTGTCTACATAAGACATTTATTTCATTGCGTTTATTTAATAGATTTTTATTCTTAATTGATTTAATAATAAATAGTTTTTCGTATAAACATAAATCTCTCGTGTTAATTAGGAAACACTTTCCGGAAAAAATCCACTAAGTAAGATTTTTAATACAAATACTATTAAATTAAGTTACTGGTGTACGAACAATCTTGAAAAATCATAAAATTCACAATAATAATATATTAAAAACAAATTGGACAATTTCTATGTAATTTATATTCTCAAAAATAAAAAAAAATCATATCATCACATTTTAAATGAAACATGGTTAAAAGAGAGATTGCTTCCCAAACACAAGTACATACACACAAGCACAGGCATATATATATATATATATATATATATATATATATATATATATATATATATATATATATACTACTGGCCATAATTATTAGGCAACCCCCAGTGTTTTAAAAAATGAAAATTTTTGTTTTTAATTTTGCAAAGTAATAATAACAAAAGAACAATTCTGTTTTCATTTAGAAATAAATGGTAAAAATAGTATGAAATACATCATTTCTTTTTAAAAACTGGGGTGGCTTAATTATTATGGCCCGTAGTATATATATATATATATATATATATATATATATAGTTGTATAAAAATAGATTTACAAATTTCGGGGCGGGCTTCTCACAACAAATCAAGGAAAAATGTATATATAAATATATGTTCACAAATCCTTTGTTTTTGATTTACGTTTAAAGAAAGTATACGGTAGAATTGCTACATAGACTAGACTACACTTTTCATTCATATACATCTGTGGCTAGTCTATTTCAAACTTTTAATGTGCGTAGTAGTGAGTTAACTGAGAAGTGTTGCGTTTAACAGTGGCCTGATATTCACATCGTGGCCAGGCAGATATGATTTTTACATACGGCCGGGTTAATGGTCATGTGCACAGGGCTACACGGCTGTGTCAGTTTGCGTTACCAGACTGAAGGCTGCCAAGTCATCCAACCTTTGCTACTGTTTATCGACGCGTTGCTGAGACAGGATCCGTAACACCACAATCTATGGATATGAGAAGACCCGTGACCCGTTTTGACTCCTGACCAAGAAGAATATACTTTACAGGCTGTCGGAAACGATTCAGTTACATATCAAGTTGCCCTAGCATGTCGTATATCTACTAGTACAGAATGGAGGTCACATCAATAGAAGATTCTTTAGACGTATCTTTTGCAACTTGTGCAAGAATTTTCGAAATCTGATTACTCACGACAAGAGCACTTTTGCCGATCAGTTATTGCAGAAACTGCTTATCTGATGTTTGTCTCTTCAGTCTTGATTACTGATAAGGCAAGACATGGAAGGGATGGAATAACAAATTTACACAATCAAAATTTCTGGGCGGATAGAAATCCTCATAGTCAAATACAAGCTAGACACTAGCATTATTTTACGTTTCATGTTTGTGCTGCAATGGAGATGACTGTATAGTAGGTCCATATATTCTCCCAGTACGTTTTACAGTTTTGCCTACAGGTATTTTATTTTGAACACAATTCGAGATGATATAGAGAATGCACTCCTGATAATACGAAGACACGCGTGGTTCATGCCTGATGGGTCTCTAGTACATAAAAATAATTTTACATTGCCGAAGATCTGTGCTGTTTCACAACAATGAAGTATATTTAAAAAAAAAAACTACAGAAAGTCTAAAAAGGGCGCCTTTGACGTTCCACAATGTTTATTCGACGGGGCCGAGGTTTCTGAGCTAATAGACTCATTTATCTTACACAAAATAAACAAAATACTTCCTATAGACCACCACATACATTCTGTTACACGTAGAATAATATTAAACCTTGAAACTGGCTAAAAGTATAAAGATATCGGACTGATAATAACGCCGGACAATAAAAAAACAAATGATAAAGTCAGGAAAATCATTTTTAAACTCTTCAAATATCAATTTTGATATAGAGATCGAAATGAATAAAACAAGTTGTCCAATAAGTAAACGTAGAATCAAATTTACAAACTGGAACCATTTCCAATACATGAAAACCAACTTCAAAATTAAGTTATGTAAACACCAGCACAAAGCACCCCACCAATATAATTCAACACATCCCTAAAGATACAGATGAAAGACTGTTGAAAAATTCAGTTTATAAAACAAGTTTTGATGAGATAAAAAAAGATTATAAAAAAGCTTTACAAGAAGATGGACATAAAAACAAATTAGTGCATAAACCCCAAATAAATCAACAAAAACGAATAAATTTGAGAAAACGTGATGTCATTTGGTATGACCTGCTTTGCAATTAAAAAGTAAAATTCAAAATTGGAAAAATATTTTTCGAGCCACTTAACAAACACTTCCCCAAATCTCTGAGACAAAATATTTAATAGAAACACCGTTAAATTGAGTTACAGATGTACTTTTAATTTAGAAAATCACTTTCTTTTTTTTAATCATTTCACCCCGAGCAAGGCAGAAATGCCACTGATGAGCGGGGGGCTACATAACTGTAAAAAGATAAATTAGAAAAGATTGAGGAGTACAAACCAGTTAGAAAGGAGCAATAGAAAGCTGAGAATGCAGGTGCGATGACAGATACATAGGTGGAGAGAAAGGGAAGGATATACGGGGGTGGGGAAAGAGCTAGAGTCCAGTGGTTAATAGATGAGTATTGACATTGCATTTAAATTTCTGGAGGGTGTAGCCGTCAAAAAAGCAAGAATATGGGAGCGAGTTCCACAGGCGGAAAGTACGAAGGAGTAGAATTGTCTGCATTTGGCTAACCTGACTGTCAATGGGTGGGCCCCAGTTACCAGCCTGGTTGCACGAGTAAACACCTGCTGAGGAGGCACCAGTGACTTAAGTTGGTCCGAGCAGAAGCCAGGAAAGTATTTATAGACCAGACAAAGGGAGGCCACATTTCTACGGTGGGGAAGTGGCTGCAGTCGAGCCGCCAGATCAGTACCTATCACATTACAGACACTCCTTTGGAGCCTGTCGAGAACACTGAGGAGAACGGCAGGGGCGCCTTACCATAAATGGCAGCAGTACTCCATGCAAGGACGAATGGTTGACTTGTATATATGCAGGATGGATTCAGGCGGAAAAAGCATCCTCGATCGACATAGTGACCCAACCTTCTTAGCAGTAGATTTAGCTATGGATTCAACATAGTTGTTCCATTTGAGGTTTGAGGAGAGGGTAAGGCCGAGGAGGCGTAGTGTGTTGCTCTCAGAGAGAATCGCTTGGTCCATGCTTATGGGAGGTAGGAGAGGTTGCCTGTGATGGTTGACAGGCAAGGGTTAGTCTTAGACGCATTGAAGTTGACAAACCACTTCTTGCCCCAATTCACCACAAAGTGTAGATCTCGTTCAATGTCTGTAGTGAGATTATGTCTGTCCGCCATGAGAGGTTTCTTAATGGTGCGGTAGTATATTGTAGTGTCATCTGCGTAGATGCCTACTTGGGACTTGATCTCATCTGGGAGGTCGTTGATGAAAATAAGGAAGAGCGTCGGGCCCAGGATAGAGCCCTGGGGGACACCAGCATTCGTGCTGTAGGATGAAGAGGAACGCCTATTCAAAACGACCTTCCTTTTGCGGTTATTTAAGAAAGATTGGATTAGGTCAAGCAGGCGACCGGTAAAACCGTAACCCCGTAGCTTGCGTAGAAGGCCAGAGTGCCAAACCCTGTCGAAAGCCTTGGAGATGTCCAGAGCAACCGCGCGAGCCTCGTCAGACTCATCGAGGGCCTGGAGCATGTACTCCGTTACGGTTGTTAGCAAATCGGCCGTGGACCTGGCAAAGAGGAAGCCATATTGCCTGTCAGAGAAGAGTTTGTGGGCAGTGAGATGTTGAGCTATTTCAGCATTGATTATGGCCTTGAATACTTTCCCGAATATCGGTAGAAGACTCATAGGGCAATAGTTGGATGGGTCCGAGGGTTCACCACAATTCTTAAATGCAGGAACGACTGAAGAGAACTTCCAGCATGCAGGAAAGCAGGAAGCAGAAAGGCAGTAGTTAAACAGTTTAGAGAGGACAGGGGAAAGTTCAGGAGTACACCTCTTAAGGACTATCACCGGGATTTCATCGTCTCCAGTCGTCTTATGGGGGCCGAGTTTTGAAAGCGGTAAAATTCCAAAAATTAAAAAAAAAACACAATGTACGATAGAATACCGTCATTGAAAAATGTAACTGAAGAGATAAAAACATGTCTGCATAAAGGAGTTTGTAAAATAAGAGGAGTCATCTACGAAGCAAAAGTATACATAAGGTGTACTGAGTGCAGTTTTAAAATTATCCTACATCATCATTCAAACTAGAAAAAGTTAAACATTGCACCACACTAGCTAACTATGCATGAAAATCAAAAGTAAAGACTAGCTGAAAACCCACGTGACATGGAACATATTTTTCACAAAAGCAAGGCACTGCAACGGTGGTGATATCTGCAGATTGTGCCAAGAAGGAAAGTTGGCTATAGTATTATTTCCATATCGACAAAAACTACAAAATGAAAGGTCTGTAGTAATGTCTGGATGTAGACGACATTAGAAAATATTTTCTAGTCTCGAACAAACCCGGATAAATAGATTCTCAATAACAAACAAATTCATTACTTTGAACTTCCGGTTATGAACGTTAACTTTTAAATCATGAGTCAAAAAAAATTACCTGACAAAATCGAAAAGTCAAAACCATGATAGCGTAACCAGCTGATCTTCCGTACTTAAATATTTAAAGGCTCTACATGTCAAATTATCATATTTCTTCAAATTGTTCACTTTCCAATACAACAGTCTATTCATCTATTTTAAATTTTAACTATACTGTTCATATATATATATATATATATATATATATATATATATATATATATATATTTAATTCAAGAAGTAATAAGATATATAATATAATATATATATATAATATATATATAATATATATATTCAAGAAGTAATAATATATATATATAGATATATATATATATTATTACTATAATATATATACTATTATATATTATTATAATATATTATATATATATATATATATATATATATATATATATATTGAATATTCATGCAGCAGTTTATCTTTTTTGTAGTAATGTCTTTATATAATTTTTGTTGTGATCATATTTTTTCTTTTTCGTACATAAATTATATAAAAATTGTCCGAATGTTTTATCAATCCAAGCGCTTACATTATACATTAAGCCAATCATGATGTTGGATTTTATTTTACTTTTAACTTCATATATGAATGTTTTATGTATGTATTTATGTTCTGTTAAGTCTTTTTAAATTTCATGGATACCTACCAATATTATTATATCCATAGCTGACTAGACTATAATAGAAATATAATAGCATCATCCAAATGCAAATGCGAAAAAGGTTAAATATAATGGAAGCATTATTAATAAGAAAGAAAAAAATAACAATCAGTCATATCAACTATGATCACGGCCATAATGTTCTGCGGGGTTTTAGGAAATAGAACATTCCAGTACATCTAGAGGCATAAGATATGTATTCAGTTAAAACCAAAATACATTATGCTTGATATTGGCGAAAGTATAGCAAAAAGATCTCAGGTATACAAATATATGGAAATAAATTTCTATATAAATTCTACAGATAAGAAAGAAAGTATAAGATCTCATAAAATAATATATAACACTCAATCAGAGGAGCTTGTCTGTTATTTTTCATGAAACATATATATATATATATATGTATTATTTTTCATGAAACATATATATATATATATATATATATATATATATATATATATATATGTAGACATGTTACGGAAATTAACGAATTTTAACGAAACTTGGTTATAAGCAACCGACAATTTGTAATGAATTATTTTGATAATTATTTTTACCGATACTCGTATTTAAGTAGATATTCTTTTTTTTTAATTAAACAGTATTTTATATTTATATCTACGGGCCTGATTATTTTACGATAAATTTTATTACGAAAATGTGTGCTATCCAGCAGGATTCAAACCTGCGACCCCTATTTACATAGGGCAAGCTACCATTTGATCTGGTACTGTCTTAACCACTCGACCATGAATAGCCTCTTGATCAGACGAGGTTTTTATCATGCTTATTAAAGTTTAATTAAAAAACAGAATATCTACTTAAATACGAGTATCGGTAAAAATAATGTTCAAAATAATTCATTACATATATATATATATATATATATATATATATATATATAAGTAATGATTACTAATGGAAGTATATTTCACAGTTGGATATTTACTTTTACAAAGGGCTTAATAGAAAACTAGAGCATAAAAAGTGGTAATAATAATAGCATACTGCGACTCAATAGCTATAAAGCTTTTATGTTAAAACATCACCATCAGGCAGTAAAATGTGGTTAATTTTTTCGTAATATACATAGATAAGGATAATTAAAAGAATATAAAATAAACAAAATGATATAAAAAGGTAAAAATTTAAGAATAACGAAGTATCCCAATGAGATTAATTAAATTGGGTGGGGGTTATAACATTTTAAAGAATGGTGTGTGTACGATTCGTAGACAGTAGTATTTCAATGTTTTGTCAAAGAAAGCCAGACATGGCAATAATTTTAAACCAGAAAAGGAAAAAAGATAAAGTAGAAAAAAGCAAGAAGAAAAAAAAAAAGAAAAAGAAGAGAGAAAGACAAAATAGAAGAAAAAGAATGTGCGCTTGGAAAAACAAAATAATTGAACATTTTTTAAACAATTCATGTTCTGAAAAGAAAACAATCATAAGATCACATGAAAACTATATAGAAAATTTAACCATAATACCCTGTCAGTCATTTCTAATGAAACCTGCATAAAAGAGAGATTGCTGCCCGACTACACAATATATATATATATATATATATATATATATATATGTGTGTGTGTGTGTGTGTGTGTGTGTGTGTGTGTGTATAAATCTATTTACATATAAATCTATATAGATGTAAAATATACAGACATAGCCAAAAATAATATATTTAAATGGGCAATCCAGATATATGATTAAAAGGTCATTTTTCATTTTCTCATAGAAAGAAAATATTGTAATGAAAGATAAATATTTATCCATATACACGCACAGAGACAAACACACGCACACGTACAGACACGTACACACACAAATACATGCACACACCCACACTGCGGATGACCACACACACACACACACACACACACACACACACGCATATATATATATATATATATATATAATGAATTAACAGATGGTATATAAATAAATAAATAAAAGTAATAAGGAGAGAAGTAATGAAAGAAGATAACAAATATCAATAATTCCAGAAACAGAGATCAATGTAAAAACAAATTAACTAAGGAAGAAATTTTTACCCGCGGATGTGAGAATAGAATAAACGAAAAATTATAAAACAAATTTAATTGAAAACAAAAGCGTGAAAAGAAAAACAGAAAGAGAAAAAGAAACTAATAGCATAAAACACATTAAAAATAGAAAAGAAAGAAAGAAAAAAACAAGGAAAGAAGGAAAAAAAGAAGGAAAGAAAGAAAGAAAGAAGGAAAGAAAGAAAGAAAGAAAGGAAAGACGGAAGAAACAAATTGAGAAAATAATGTAAAAAGCAAAGAGATTTCGTAAACTTTATAAGAATGAAGAGAACACTTTTTATTGGGTTTTTTAATCATTTCACCTTAAGCAAGGTGGTAATTCCACTAGTACGCAGTGGGTTTCAGTCAGTCAGTTGAGTGCCATAAGTGATACACACTTGGGCGATCATGTCTCGACAGAGACATGAATGACTGGGCAGAAGATTATCCCGCAGTAGGTTGCCATTGCTTTCTGCGGTAGACTGGTTGCTGACCAAGGCTATAGAACCCAATCTGTCCTGTTATTTAACCCATAACTGGAAGGAAGAGACGGATTAATACCTTTCCCAAGGGTATTTGCGCGTAAGTGAATGCAGTGAATTCAGCTGGAATTCGAATTCGGCTCACCGATTTCTCGTTCCGAGCCGATAACCAATGCACCACAACGCATATCTATACTATAGTCATCCGCAGACGGATCTGTTTTGCTGTATTACAGCTCATCAGTACAACTTAGACTCCGGTCGCTTCCTAACCCAGGATTGAAACCCGACCGAATTGGCGTCAATTGGCGATTCTACCCCTAAGCCACGAGCGTCCAGTAGGTTTACTGGGAGTGAAAGTAATAGTAACGGTTCAGTATCGGTAGCATTGAGGAAATGACAAAAGATGAACGGAATTAAAAAAAAAAACAAGATGGCGATTGATATTGCATTTAAATTTGTGAAACTTTTAGTTATCAGATAAACAAATAAACAGATGTGAAATCGATAGGCAAGGAGTTCAAATAAAATAACTGAGGGAGTAGAAATAGCGGTTATATTTAGCTGTTATATTTATTATAATTCAGAAGTAAACTGGTGGGACTCAGATGCCAATCTTGTCAGTCAGTCAGTCAGTCAGTCAGTCAGCTAAGTGTCATCCGTGATACATGTTTTGGGCAATCATTCGAGACATGACTGAATGAGCAGAAGATGATCCCGCACTAGGTTGCCATTTCTTTCTGTGGTAGACTGGTTGCCAGTCAAGGCTATAGATCCCAATCTGTCCTATTATTTAACCCATAACTGGCTCTAAGAGACGAGTTAATATCTTTCCGAAAAGCATTTATGCGTAGGTGAATGCAAGAAATTCAACTGGAATTCGAACTCGGTTACCCGATTTGTCGTTCGGAGTCGATATCTATTACACAATAACGCACATCCTGCCAAACTATCGCCCGGTTCACACTCCACCCACGTCTTTTGAACAGGTGAAGAGGCTCATCCCTTGTTTCCTGTTTAGGGTGTGGTTCCCGGCCTTCTCTTTTCCAATCATTTTACTCTTAAGTAGCCCCATGCGCATCAGTGGCGTTACCGCCTTGCTTGGGGTGATATGATTAAAAAAAAATCTAGTAGCACGCTTAAATCTATATAGTCAGCGCATCAGAGAAAAAATGCACGTCAGAGTAGTTATCGTAACAGTATTTGTAGAAAAGTGAGAGGAGCCACGTCATTTCGGTGAGAAAGTGATTGAAGACGAGAACCATGGTCAGGATCGATTACATTACACATCCCTCTTTTGATTTTTTGAAGAAATTCGAGATGAATAGCAAGAGCCCCAGATCACATATGGGAGCAGTATTCAATACGCAAGCGAATGGTATATTTGTAAATGTGCAAGAAATTTGCTTTTAAATAAAAAAACAAAATTATGGCACGACACAGTGACCCAGCTTTCCTTGCAGTAGATCGAGCTTTTGATTCAATGTCGTCGCTATATTTGAAGTCAGTTGAAAAGAAGGCGAAGTTTGTTGCTCTCCAGGAATCTAGCTTCCGACATGATTTAAAAATAAATCGAAAAATAAAAATAGAAAATGAAAGATAATTTAGAAACGAGCAGTACACAACAGCAAAATCATCCACTTAAAAAAATATGGAAATATTTACTGATATATATATATATATATATATATATATATATATATATATATATATATAAGGGGTAGAATCGCCGACTGACGCCGATTCGGTCGGGTTTCAATCCTGGGTTAGGAGGCGATTGGAGTCTAAGCTGTACGGATGAGCTGTGATACAACAAAACAGATTTGTGTGCGGATGTACGACTTAGACTCCGGTCAGCTTCCTACCGCAGGATTGAAATATATATATATATATATATATATATATATATATATTGGGCGTATTTATACGCGCTAAAAAACCTGCCTTCTTCTGCTGGACGATCGTGGGGCAGAATCGCCGACTGACGCCAATGCGGTCGGGTTTCAATCCTGCGTTAGGAAGCTGACCGGAGTCTAAGTCGTACTGATGAGCTGTAATACGGCAAAACAGATATTTCTTCGGATGACTATAGTATATATATATATATATATATATATATATATATATATATATATATATATACACACTTACAGGGTGTTCATAAATTTCGTGTGCGGTTTAAAAAAATTATAAATTTATTTGCATTTGCAATAGAAATAATTTGTAAAAAGAATTAGAAGTAAATCTATATTTTTTAAGGTTTTATTGAAATTTTATTTAGGTTTCCACATGTCCTGCATCATTAGCAATACAAAGGGTAATACGATTTTGCAGTTCACTGAAAACATTTGCCAAATGATTTACAGTAATGCCTGAAATCACATTTGTTATTTTAGCTTTGAAATCTTCTAATGAACTGGGTTTGGTTGCATACACAAATGTTTTCACATGTCCCCATAAAAAAATCTAATGTAGTCAAATCTGGCGAATGTGGAGGCAAATAAAAGGGCCCAATCCTTCTGATTCATCTGTTAGGAAATTCCTGATTTAGAAACTGTCTAACACGAAGAGCAAAGAGACAAGTAGTACCAGCTTGTTGAAACGCTGTAATTAATTCTATCAAAAATTAAATAAAGTTATACATTTTTTTTAAAGAGTACACGAACCTTATGGACACACACATATATATATATATATATATATATATATATATATATATATATGGGGGGGGTGGACAAAATAATAGAAACTTTTAAAATTTCAAGCAAATTTATTTCAATATGGGTTAGGACCGAATTTGGCAGTAATTACACTTTGAATTCTGCGTAGAATAAACTCGTATGAATTGTTTCCAGAAGAAAATTTTAGCCGTTCTTCAGCTAAAAAGGTCTCAGTTTTTTTTAATGATGATGTTGTAGGATATCAACTCCTCACTTATTTTCTAAAATGAACCATAAGTGTTCAATGATATTGAAATCTAGGGGATTGTGGTGGTTAGATAAGATATTCTACTTCACTAGAATGTTCCTTGTGCCATTCAGCTTCAGCTTTAGCAGTATGACTTTGTGCTTTATCATCCGAAAAGATTGCACTTCCCTCCGGAAACAGGTTCTGAATGTTGGGATGAATATGTGTAAAGTTTATGTTTTTAGATCCCATTTCCATCTGATTTCATTTAAACACACACGGAGATGTACCAGAATCCATCTTTGACATATTATTGACAATAAATTCATAATAGAATTATCCACATCGAAAGAGAGATTAAAAAATAATACAGGCATTACTTATAAAAAAGAGAAAACTTGCATTTAATACTATCATCTATGAAAACGGTAACAATGTATTTACCATATTCAGAACATAACATGCACATAGGTCTATATACATAAACCTTTCACATATTTTGTTACAAGGAAAACAATAACCATCCTTGATAATGGCTAAATGTATAACCGAAGTCGTTTAAAAAATCTTCAGTCAATTCTTATGTAATTTGAGTTTTGAAAGGAAAAATATAATGCGAACACATAAAAAAAATTATTAAAAAATTAATGATAATAACTTCTCTGTCAATTTCAATAAAACCTGAAAAAAAGAGAGATTACTACACAAACATACAATAATTATATATATACATGGCCGTATCTGACTACCGGGCACACCGGGTACGCGTCCGGGCCGAACCATGCAATCATAGTGAAAATCCGGGAAAGGAAAAATGTCTTCGTCAGAAATCAAACTAAACAATTCACAAAGAAAGAAAGAAAGAAAGAAAGAAAAACGAAGAAAACATCCGAATGAACGCAGTAAAAATCAGTTTATTTATTAATTTTGGGAGAAAAGACTGGTTATACTCAGAAATTCCGAACCCGATTTCCTGCTTTCGTTCACGTTCTGTGCCTAATTTCCATTGGAACAGCCGAAAAAATCCGCAAAAATCAGTTTCTGGAAACGGATGACACTGATGACGTTATCATATTGTCAACTAATAAATCCGGGCAATTTAATCTGTGCCCGGTGTTTCTACGGTGCTGTATATATATATATATATATACCGTACTGATGAGCTTTGATACAGCGAAACAGATCTGTCTGCGGATGACAATATATATATATATATATGAATATATAATTTTCAAAAAGCTACATTGTTGTAGCAAGTATTATCTTAAACATGTTTTGTTAAATAATTTGAACACCTTCAATAGACAGATTTTGTCCATATAATTGAAAATTGGTGCTGGTAAAAACAACCTAAGTAAAAAGAAATGAAATTTTTAAAAGTAACCAAAGAATAAAGTTCTGCAAAAATAAATCGGAAAGCAATAAGTAATATGTGATTGAATAAAGAACAATTCCTGGAACAAAATACTTTTAAAAAATTCCCATTGCCGATCAACACAAAGAATAGTGCAAATGAACAAAACTTAATCGTTAAGTGTTGTTAGATTGAAATCGAGCCCATAGACTCCTTGCGATCATGATAAACAAGACGTTCCATTTTCTGGGTGGTAAAACAAGTATCCGTTGAAATAAATAAAGAAAGCCTAAAAATAAATGCCAAAGCAAATACATAGAATTTACTCACAGGAAAATATTTTATTTACGACATTTTCAGCCGGTATGATTTATATTTTATTATTTCCTTGTTTTGTTTAATTCTTTTGTCATTTTCTTCCTTCTTTCTACTTTGTCCTTTTAACGATTTTTCCATTACTTTTTTTCAGCACTTTTTCCATTTTATAGCTTAATTTTATTTTATTTTATTTTCGTTCTCATCTTAGTCTCTTTCTTTCTGGATTTCTTTCTTTCGATTTTTGTATTTCGTTCTTTCTTTCCTTTCTTCATTCACTCCTTTCTTTCATTGATTTGATTATTATTGAGTATATTTATCACCTAAAGTTCCTTTTTTCTTCCATTATTCTTTCTTAAATCTTTTTGCTACTTCTTCTTTTCTTATTTTCTTCTTTACTTACATCTGTTTGGTATTATTTATTTATTTGTTTCTAAACATTCTTCTTTTCTTACATCTTTTTGGTATTCTTTTCTTCTTTCTTTTCTTATTTTCTTCTTTACTTACATCTGTTTGGTATTATTTATTTATTTGTTTCTAAACATTTTTCTTTTCTTACATCTTTTTGGTATTCTTTTCTTCTTTCTTTTATTATTTTCTTCTTTACTTACATCTGTTTGGTATTATTTATTTATTTATTTTTTTCTAAACATTCTTCTTTTCTTACATCTTTTTGGTATTCTTTTCTTCTTTCTTTTCTTATTTTCTTCTTTACTTACATCTGTTTGGTATTATTTATTTATTTATTTTTTCTAAACATTCTTCTTTTCTTACATCTTTTTGCTATTTTCTCTTTCTCTTACTTCCATTCTTTAGTTTTTTCTTTTCTTACATCTTTTTGGTATTATTTTTCTTGTATAGTATCCTTCTTTGAGTTCATGGTTAATACATCTCTCTTACATTAATTTTTACATTTTCTTTCTTTCTTTCTTTCTTTCTTTCTTTCACTAATCCTTTTCTATTGTTTTTTCTTTTCTTATAATTCTATGTTTGTCTGTGTCTTTCTCTTTGGCTTTATCCTTCATTTACCCTTCTTCACTTTTACTTCATCCTTTCTTTTATTCTTTCTCGTTTTTAATTATCCTCGCACGTATCGAGATTTTATTTCCCCTGCGGTTTTTTATTCTTCAATTCATTCGTTGTCTTCTGTAGATTTTCATTTTATTTCTTATTCATTTTATTTGTTTTCATTTTACATAGTGCCGTCTTCTTGGCTTTAATCACATCAGTATTCATTTGTTTTCATTTTCTTCCTTCCAAAATTCTATTTTTCTTCTTTTTATAATTTTATTTTCTTTGTATTTGGTTCTTTTTTTCTATTCACTTGGCAATATACAATGTTCTTTTTTCATTATCTTGTTATGAGTATAAATTTGATACTTTTGTAAGTTTCCACTTTCGATTTTATAATATTCTTTATTTATATTGTCTATATATTTTTATTAATTTATTTCTTTATTCTTTTATTTCTGTTGCTTGACTTGTTGATTTAAAACATTGCATATTCATATAAAAAGTGAAAAAACGCCATTCCCCAAAATGTTGATATCTTCTGCCTCAATGCATGTTTTCCCGCATCGTATACCCACTTTCCCGCTATATTCAATTTTTTTTTCTGATTTCCTTTAACAATATCACAGTTACCCATTCTTCCTTAAGTTCTTCTCCTTTTCTCACCTAAAACTTTTCTCTTTTGCTGTTTACATTTCTATTCTCATGTGTTCTACAACTTTCAATTTCTGTGTTGTATTTATTTTTTGTATTTCACTGTCATATATTATTTTATTGAGTTTATTTTTCGACCACGAAATTCTAAACGTTTGGAATCAGCCAACATTTTCTTGAATATACAATGCAAAAAACTTTTTAAACAACCCAACAAAATAGCAACAGTAGCTTTAGGTTCAAACCCTGCGTGCTTTGTTCTCAGTTACGTTTCTCAGTTTCATATATTCATACCAATTATATTTTAAAATTTTCTGTGTGGTCTAATTGTTTTTAGTAGATTTTTTTTTGGCGTTAGTGTTGGTTTAAAATTCGTAGCGTGCCGATTCAGCTGGCAAACCGAACGCCTGACTGCTATTAATACCCCCCACTAAAAAAACAAAAAACAAAAAAAAACAGGAATCAAAATCATAAAAAAAAATTAATAAAGGATTAAATAAATATTGGAAAACGGATAGAATTCGTTAAATAAAAAGAATGATAAGAAAGAAAATAGCCCGATTAATCGTAGGTTTTTTCTCGTTATTTGTATTTAACCAGTTTTCACGCCAAGAGTAAATAATCCGTTTCAATGCAGGTCAAGTGATTACAAATCATCACATTTTTAGCACTTTCCTCAATTCTTACATGCTGATGTTTACATTAATGTCCTCAATATAGTTATATCTTTTCTTGATACCCCAATTCTTAAAAGTTCAGTTTTCTTCTTCTTTTTCTTCTTCTTATTATGTCTTTTTCATCATAATTCGATTTCTGCTATAGTCACAGCAGATTTTTGATCTCGGCGAGAGTAAACCGCAATGTCGTCAGCGTATACGCTGTACTTGGGATCTTATTACGTCGGGGAAATCGTTAATGAAGATCAGGAAAATTGTAGGGCCTAGAATAGAGCCTCGGGGTCACCCGTGTTCGTATGATAGTATTGCGAGGCATGTCCATTCCATACTACCCTCATTGTGCGATGTGAAAGGAATGACTGGATTAGGTCAAATAACTGCCCAGTTATACCATAGCCTCGCAGCTTGCGTAGAAGACCAGCATGCCAAACTCTGTCAAATGCTTTGGAGATATGTTTCCAGGTATTCTTTCAATGTGTTGTTTTGTTCCATTTTTTTATCATTCCAAGTGCACCTATGATCACTGATACTTGTTTCAACTTCCACATTTGTTCTATTTCACTTTTCAGGTTTTTATATTGTTATTGTTATAATTGGTTTGGTTGGTTTGGTTGTTTTGTTTTTATGGCGTATCAACCTTAGCGGGTAATTTAATGCCAACTAAATTTTATTTATTTATTGCTGGTAATACCTTTTTCTTTCGACAATTTATTGTTGTTTTTTTATATAGGTTTTTGTGTCTAGTAATACATTTTTCTTTTTCGAATATCAAGATTCATTAGGATTTGTTTTAAGGGCAGGGTCCCCAAGACCTACGCTATTATTTAACCCATAACTGGAGGGAAGGGACAGATTAATACCTTTCACAAGGGTACCATTACTTAATTAAGTGAATGCATGGTATTTAACTAGAATTGGAACTCGGCTCACCGATTTCTCTTTCCGAGCCGATATCCACTGCACCACAACGCACATCCGTCACAAAACGCTTTAGCAGCTGGTATTTCCAAGTGGTCACCCGTCTAAGTACTGACCAGGCTCAACGTATTGTTATAATTGTTATTCGATTATATGTGTGCTTACTCCAAATATTTGATGATATTTCGCTGAAATTTATTGACAGTCAATCCCATCAAATCTTTAGCACCTTCCCTAGTATCGCAACAGATGCCAAGAATTTCGTGGGCTCTTTACATCAATTTTCTTCTTTTTATTGCATTTGTCGATTAGATGAACTCATTGGGTGCTCAATCCAGTAGTTGCTCGTAGCTTACACAGGATTTTATCTCAACATTCCACAAGTCAGTCAGTCAGTCAGTCAGTCAGTCAGTTATGTGCCAAAAGTGATACACACTTGGGTGATCATGTGTCTTTCGAGACATGACTGACTGAGCAGAAGATTATCCCGCAATAGGTTGCCTTTACTTTTTGCGGTAGACTGGTTGCCAGACAGGGCTACAGAACCCAATCTGTCCTGTTATTTAACCCAAAACCCGAGGGAAGAGACAGATTAATACCTTTTTCAAGCGTCTGAGCGCGTAAGTGAATGTAAGGAATTCAATTGGAATTCGAACTCTGCTTCCTGATTTCTTGAGAGTTGTTACGTTCGTTGCAATTATTCTCATTTTAATAATCATCTCTTGATAATCGCTGGGGTCATGTCGGCATTGTCTTGGCGGGTGTTTGCTTCCAGTTTTCATAATTTCCTGTTTCATACAATGCATTAGCAAGTATTTTCCTTGGGTCCCAGTGGCGGAGTAGTTCTAAAAATATTGGTGACCAGGAAGCAAAGAGGAAACACTCATAACTACAATGCTAACATTTATTTTTCATAAATATATATTTCAAAAAGTAGAGACGACAGAGACCGGAATATAACCAGGTCAACACGACGACAACACCGGTGTAGATTTATATATATTTGTACCCAATTTATGTACACAATTATAAACAAGATAAAAACTAGGTGACACACAAATTAGCTACCTGGTATTTTAGTTTCACAATGCCACTCTTAGTATCTTCTCTCGGGAATAATGGCGTATTCAATGGGCTCTAGTAGATCGCCGATTTCAGATTTACCGTCTCATAATCACGGGCCTGATTACTGATTTCGTCTTTTACCTCGGTTTTATAGAAAAAGCACAAAACCGGGGTGTTAAAGTTAGCTTAGGGAATTCAATTTTCTATCTCTCTATATATTTTAACAGCTCTAAATTAAAATGATATCAGTTATCCATTTCGACCGAGGCTTCAGCCCTTCACCGCTGAAAGTAGGAGAGACTTACTCTCTCTTATTGCTTGCCTTTTTATACCAAAAACTCAGATCGCCGAAGACAGGAAATTCTCACATTCCAATTTGACCTGGGTCCATGCAATCGTCAAAAGAGGACGACGATATTGTGTCTACAGTCCACCTTCACAGATTCAATCAATTCGTTTAATTTTCCCAACAAAAGACAATGCATTTTTCTCATTTTATTTAATTTGAGAGAATTTTTTCTTATTTTTTAAAACAATAAATAATTAACGCCAGCCATCTTGAAACATGGTTATATATATATATATATATATATATATATATATATATATATATATATATATATAATCATGAATATACACAATATCATTTTCTCGTTAAATGATTGTTGTATGATACAATTGTCGTTCCCTCTCCTTAACTGATATAAAAACGTACTTAATATTATGACGCGCGGTATTTATAGATGTATCTGTTTTTATATACGTGTGTACGAATACCCGCCTGTCTGTGCGTGTTGACAGATATCACCTTCCTGGTACGAGCGGTCTCCACTTACAATATGTCGTAATGCAATCACTTCATAGTCGTTTGTAAATTCTCATTTTAGAAATTTGAGCCTACTCTATACGTATATTGGCAGCCAGACTGAACTCTCATGTTTGTTGGAATAATATTGATTTTCATTAATTATTGTCATTTCATTAGCGACTGATTATATTACCCAGGGTATCTCGTGTGCCGTCGTATATTCCATATAACAAACTAATTTTCTAGCAATGTATATTTTCTGTCGGAATTTCTGGGATGTGGAATTTTGGGCATTTATATTAGTTACTCTGGGTCTATTGTCCTGATACTTGTTGAAATTATCTCAAAATTATGCCGTTGCGCTATCCCGTTTTCTACATCTTGTCAGTCTGCAAAACATTAGGAAATTTTGTTAGAACGCCTACTGGGACACAAGCTCACCAAGACCTCGACTGGAATCTATATAAAGGAGCTTATGTAAGATAGAGGAAAATAGTCATTTTTTACGACTCCAGTAAGTACCCAAATGCTTCTGATATAATCCATATTTAAATGAGCCAGATCGAAGTAAAGGTGGATAATTTCTGCCATACTTGATCTTGAGCTGTTCAGTACTGACTTACCTTTCTTCATGAAGTTAAAAAGCATCTATGCTGCCACTTCTGCAGGCGAAATTGTGAAGTTTTTCCTATCATGCTACGTCGATAAATGATTCATTTTCCGTTCATGTTTCATTCGTAAGAAAGAACGTTTCATTCGGACATTTTTTTCCAAAAAAAACAAAAAACAAAAAAAAACTGCAGTTGCATGGAGCAGACTTCTGACAAGATAATTTTCTTTCCGAGAACAAAAGTCTTCATAAAAGATGAAATCCAGAGCTGGCCGGTATCTTTTTAACATAACCTCATAAACTTTTTGCCTTGCCTTTCCTCATGTTCCTAAAATACCAAACCGTACACTTGAGCCTTGCGTTGTGTGAACAGAAATATAAAACAATATAAAACAATATACATTCTATTCTCATTCCGCTGGGCATGTTCAAGGAAAAGTATCCCTTGTTTTTTGGCGGGTAATGCGCTTTCAAACTCTGTAAAAACAAACCAAATAGAAACTTGGTTGATATTTCTCAGTTCCACCAAGCCACATCTGGTCTATTGCTGCTGCTATTTATGTAGAGATTCTGGATGAAAATCCAAACAATAATCTGCAATTTTACTGGTCCCCACCTGGCATTTTAACTTCAGTTACTTTCTCACCATCATAATGTAGCTTCTGTGTACCTTTCTATAAATGCTTTCCTGGTAATTATTTTCTTTTTAACTTTCCTTTATGCTACATAGACTTCATGAATTTCAGAGAAGTACCAGATTAGTGTCAAGGTCTCGTCATTTGTGGAACTCTCTTCCGGCTTCTTATTTTTCAATTTAGATTGATCTTCAAAAATTAAAATGCAGTGTTAATCGTTGTCTGCTGTTTTCTTAATTCTTGTTCTTTTAATGATTTTTTTTATCTCCTGAATACTATTGTTAATTTCTCATATTCTCTGACATTCAATAATACCTTCCGCCTTAATTGCTTGGAGTGAAATGATTAAAAAATGGGAAAGTAACGAACTTGATTGGAATTAAAACTGGGCTCTCCGATTTCTAATTCCGAGTGGCAGAAATGGCCAACTACTGGGGATCCTCGTCGGGATTTGTTGTGGAGTTGTTGTTGTTGTGGCGAAACTTTGACGCAAAGTTGTAGTGAACGGGTTGTGCCGAAAGTAAGACACAGAACACAAGAGGTAATTTCAAAAGAGTGTATTAGTATAACAAGAACATATGTAGAAGATAAGTGTTAGTAATTAAGTAAATAGAAATAATTTAGTCCGAACGGTGCAGTTACGCTGCTTATTGTCTGAATCGTAGTTGGCTTTGACCTCCGTACTTGATTGTTGTTAACTGTCTCTGCAGGTCCTGCAGGTAATTATATAACAGGAAGAGTCTATTCTTCGTAGAAGGGTACCGTAACACCAACAAAAAGAGTAGA
Organism: Ascarosepion bandense; assembly: GCA_037127315.1. Lineage (NCBI taxonomy): Eukaryota > Metazoa > Mollusca > Cephalopoda > Sepiida > Sepiidae > Ascarosepion > Ascarosepion bandense. The sequence continues at coordinate 560,877 of JBBBDQ010030031.1, forward strand.
CAAATTACAAATAAACAATAACAAACGAAAGAAAAGAAAAACACAGTGCAAAGCAAACAATATATAAGCAAGGTAAAACGAGAGAAACAACAAGAATAAGTCAAAAACTTTACAAAGTAAGAATGTTTTTAACATACAGAAAATCAAAAATCTGACTAAATCAACATTCTCACTATAACCGAACATTAAAAAATAACCTTAAAAGCCCTCCTTTTTGGCATTAAATAACCTACAGTGGTTGATATATTGTTAAACAAAAAAAAAAACAATATATTTTAAATATACAAGCGGGTACACGCTCATGTGCGCACGCACTAACATGTTTCGAATTATATTGTCTCTTTTTTAACATTTTGAAGAAGCAATTATATCATCGCTTAGTAGCTAATAACTTCTATCTAAGAATAGATAACCACACGGAGACTATTCCTTTTCAGGATTGTTTGGAACTCAGAGGCATGTGTGCTGTATCAGAAACTGTAATCAAACACATCTCAGCATATTTACTATATAAGCCACACCTATACCTATGGATATTGATAACACACACACGTGTCAGAGCAGGAGTCTTCAACAGGGATTGGTTAGAAACAAGAAGCCGGCTATTGTTCATTCTGCTTAACACTCAAGAGACAGTATTAAAAAGTTGCTGTAACATTATCTGCCGCCTTTTCTATTGATGCATTTGCCAAAACTGCAAAATCCAATAGTATAAATATTGAACGAATCGGGGGTTCGATATTTCAACGTCATGGAGTCGCCGATCCGAGACTACGGGTTAGGGTGAGGGTTGTTGAGACCAACCTTCTCAGCACCCATCCACTCACTTCTACAGCTTATAATCAAGTAGTTACGAACGCTACGTAACAAATTGCTACTATTTTCACATTAAACTCAAGCTCACCTTGTGGCGTCTCTTATGAATGTTATTGGCCGAGAATTCTATGAGATATATCGACTTGAAATATCCTGAAGTAACTTGAGCAAGAAACTGGTACAAGTGTTCTTCGAGGCGCGGACAGGTTGGGAAAAATTTATTGAGATCAAATTATGTGATGAGAGGAGACTTGTTGATTTATTGTTGGTCACATGGCCGACGATGTGGAATTAGTTATGGCAAGAAACGGTGTTTAGCGGAGGTCTTGGTAGTATCGGTCTGTTGAGATGGACGAGGAGAGCTTGGAACTGTTATTTTTTATATTAATTTTTTTTCTCTGTTTTTGTCTCTCGATAAGGATATTAATCAATTCTTTGTTATTGAGAATTTATAAGCAAAAGAAATTGAGAGGAGTGAAAGACAGGAAGAAAGGGTGGAGGTGACAGAAAAAGAGATTATGAAAAATAGGAGGAGGAGGAGGTAAACAAAGAAAAATAGGGGAATGTTTAAAGGAGAAAGAAAATTTGATAGCGACAGTGGATAGGAAAAGAGAAATGAAAAAGATGTGGGAATAAAAATACTGATGATAACTAAAAATGTTCGGTGGTTAAATTAAAAGCGTAAAAGTGAGAAAGAAGAATAAACGTCTACAAGAAAATGAAGACAAAGCACAGACTGAAACTTGTAGCTAAAATGTAGCATTTAAATAAGAGCCGCATTTGAAAAGCCCTTCGCCGTCTTTGAAAAACCCTTAGTTAAAATGTAGAATTCAAAAAACAGCTGCATTTGAAAAGCCCTTAACCGCCTTTGAAAAAACCTTAGCTGAAATGTAGAATTCAAATAACAGCCGCCTTTGAAAAGCCCTTAGCTAAAATGTAGAATTCAAATAACAGCCACATTTGAAAAGCCCTTAGACGCATTTGAAAAGCCCTTAGCTGAAATGTAGAATTCAAATAATAGCCGCATTTGAAAAGCCCTTAGCTAAAATGTTGGATTCAAATAACAGCCGCATTTGAAAAACCCTTAGCTAAAATGTAGAATTCAAATAACAGCCGCATTTGAAAAGACCTTAGCTAAAATTTAGAATTCAAATAACAGCCACGGCTGAAAAACCCTTAGCTAATATATAGAATTCAAATAACAACCGCATTTGAAAAGCGCTTAGCTGCATTTGAAAAGCCCTTAGCTAAAATGTAGAATTCAAATAACAGTCGCATTTGAAAAGCACTTAGCTAAAATGTAGAATTCAAATAACAGCCGCATTTGAAAAGCCCTTAGCTAAAATGTAGAATTCAAATAACAGCTGCATTTGAAAAGACTTTAGACCCATTTGAAAAGCCCTTAGCTAAAATGTAGAATTCAAATAACAGCTGCATTTGAAAAGCCGTTAGCTAAAATGTAGAATTCAAATAACAGCCGCATTTGAAAAGCCCTTAGCCGCATTTGAAAAGCCCTTAGCTAAAATGTAGAATTCAAATAACAGCCGCATTTGAAAAGCCCTTAGCCGCATTTGAAAAGCCCTTAGCTAAAATGTAGAATTCAAATAACAGCCGCATTTGAAAAGCCCTTAGCTAAAATGTAGAATTCAAATAACAGCCGCATTTGAAAAGCCCTTAGCTAAAATATAGAATTCAAATAACAGCCGCATTTGAAAAGCCCTTAGTTAAAATGTAGAATTCAAATAACAGCCTCATTTGAAAAGCACTTAGCTAAAATGTAGAATTGAAATAACAGCCGCATTTGAAAAACCCTTAGCTAAAATGTAGAATTCAAATAACAGCCGCATTTGAAAAGACCTTAGCTAAAATTTAGAATTCAAATAACAGCCACGGCTGAAAAACCCTTAGCTAATATATAGAATTCAAATAACAACCGCATTTGAAAAGCGCTTAGCTGCATTTGAAAAGCCCTTAGCTAAAATGTAGAATTCAAATAACAGTCGCATTTGAAAAGCACTTAGCTAAAATGTAGAATTCAAATAACAGCCGCATTTGAAAAGCCCTTAGCTAAAATGTAGAATTCAAATAACAGCTGCATTTGAAAAGACTTTAGACCCATTTGAAAAGCCCTTAGCTAAAATGTAGAATTCAAATAACAGCTGCATTTGAAAAGCCGTTAGCTAAAATGTAGAATTCAAATAACAGCCGCATTTGAAAAGCCCTTAGCCGCATTTGAAAAGCCCTTAGCTAAAATGTAGAATTCAAATAACAGCCGCATTTGAAAAGCCCTTAGCCGCATTTGAAAAGCCCTTAGCTAAAATGTAGAATTCAAATAACAGCCGCATTTGAAAAGCCCTTAGCTAAAATGTAGAATTCAAATAACAGCCGCATTTGAAAAGCCCTTAGCTAAAATATAGAATTCAAATAACAGCCGCATTTGAAAAGCCCTTAGTTAAAATGTAGAATTCAAATAACAGCCTCATTTGAAAAGCACTTAGCTAAAATGTAGAATTGAAATAACAGCCGCATTTGAAAAACCCTTAGCTAAAATGTAGAATTGAAATAACAGCCGCATTTGAAAAGCTCTTAGCTAAAATGTAGAATTGAAATAACAGCCGCATTTGAAAAGCCCTTAGCTAAAATGTAGTATTCAAATAACAGCCGCATTTGAAAAGCCCTTAGCTAAAATGTAGAATTCAAATAACAGCAGCATTTGAAAAGCCCTTAGACGCATTTGAAAAGCCCTTAGCTAAAATGTAGAATTCAAATAATAGCCGCATTTGAAAAGCCCTTAGCTAAAATGTAGAATTCAAATAACAGCCGCATTTGAAAAGCTCTTTAGAGGAAGAATTGGTGTTCAAAACGGTTGGTCATCTACAGCAGGTTTCAACAATCTTTTGCTAACTATGTGCCGATTTAGGGTTTTAAAATCCTTCAGTGTGCCAACAGCATACGTATTTTTATACGAGGTCAATCTACCTGTTCTACAATATATTTTATACAGTAATAGATACAATCATAAAATGATTTGTTTGAACATTATTTTTAATCGATACTCGTATTTATAATCAAATAGTATTGTACATTTATTTCTACCGGCCTTACGATAAATTTTTTTACGAAAATGTGTGTCATTCGGCAGGATTCGAACCTGCGCCCCCTATCCCCATAGGGGAAGTCACCATGTGATCTGACGCGTCTTAGACCTCTCGACCACGAATGACGATCAGTCTAAACGAAGTCAAATTAAGCCTATAACATAATTTTCGAATTCATCGTAATAACCATCTCTGCTCTAAATTTTCACATTTCAATTTCAAATTGTCGGGTGTTTATAACCAAATTCGTTAATCTTCATTAATTTCCGTATACAATAATATGTAGACCACATTAATAGAAATAAAATGTTTTAAAAACATATTAGTTATCATTAATCGTAGCTTTGTCTTTGCATGGTTTTAGTGAATTGTTCAATACTGGCAACAGACATTGTTACTTCGAGTTTAGCACAATTGTCTTGTCATTGGAAAGTGTTTGGCGTACCAGGAGTGGCACGCGTTGCGTAGGCTGCCAACCCATGATCTATAGCTTTAAATCTGCAAACTAACGACCAAAAAAAGAACGACATGCCAATGCCAGCAGATAAAATCTGTTAGTGACGAAAGGATCATTTCGTGCCAATTTATAACATAGAAAAACAATAGATGTGTTCTTTTTTATCGCACCAGCGTATAAGCAAACTCTTCATGCGATTCAAGAATGAGTTTTGCTTATAAATGTATATGAATCACTGTTCGTAGAGATTTGGCTTGTTTTCTTTCTTGCTTGATGTGATATTTTTACTTTACTTTCCAATATATGCAAATACATATAGTAGTTTTCCATTAGAAATATTACGTCAATATGTTTAGGTTAATTTAGTGTTGATCACGTTTGACTCGATTTTCAAATATATTTGAATACTATAAGTACGAATCAATGGCAAACAGTGGACTCACAACTCAGTCAGTTAAGTGCTATACGTTATAGACGATTGAGTGATCATGTCTCGAAAGAGACTTGGCTGACTGGGAAAAATATTTTCCCCCAGTAGGTTGGCATTACTTTCTGTGGTAGAGTGGTTTCCAAACAAGGCTACAGAAACTAATCCTACTATTTAACCCATAGCTGAAGATAAGCAACGGATTAATAACTTTGTAAAGGGTATTTGCGCATATTTTAAACGGAATTCGAACACGGTTATCCGATTTCTCGTTCCGAGCCGATATCCACTGAACTACATTACATAGCAAAACATAACAATATAACATACATCCTCGGTATCCTCATCCGTCTATTACACTCCTCCTGATTCTGTATCCTCATCCATCTATTACCCTCCTCCTGACTCGGTATCCTCATCCATCTATTACCCTCCTCCTGACTCGGTATCCTCATCCGTCTATTACACCCCTTCTCCTGACTCGGTATCCTCATCGGTCTATTACCCTCCTCCTGACTCGGTACTGACTCGGTATCCTCATCCGTCTATTACCCACCTTCTCCTGACTCGGTATCCTCATCCGTCTATTACTCTCCTCCTGACTCGATATACTCATCCGTCTATTGCCCTCCTCCTGATTCGATATCCTCATCCGTCTATTACCCTCCTCCTCCTGACTCGGTATCCTCAACCGTCTATTACTCTCCTCCTGACTCGGTATCCTCATCCGTCTATTACTCTCCTTCTCCTCTTGACTCGGTATCCTCATCCGTCTATTACCCTCCTCCTGACTCGATATCATCATCCGTCTATTACTCTCCTCCTGACTCGATATCCTCATCCGTCTATTACCCTCCTCCTGACTCGGTATCCTCATTCGTCTACTACCCTCCTCCTGACTCGATATCCTCATCCGTCTATTACCCTCCTCCTGACTCGATATCCTCATCCGTCTATTACCCTCCTCCTGACTCGGTATCCTCATCCGTCTATTGCCATTCTCCTGACTCGATATCCTCATCCGTCTATTACCCTCCTCCTGACTCGGTATCCTCATCCGTCTATTACCCTCATCTTTAATCTGTATCCTCATCCGTCTACTACCCTCCTCCTGACACGATATCATCATCCGTCTACTACCCTCCTCCTGACTCGATATTCTCATCCGTCTACTACCCTCCTCCTGACTCGGTATTCTCATCCGTCTATTACCCTGCTCCTGACTCGGTATCCTCATCCGTCTATTACTCTCCTCCTGACTCGGTATCCTCATCCGTGTATTACCCTCCTCCTGACTCGGTATTCTCATCCGACTGTTACTCTCCTCCTGACTCGGTATTCTCATCCGTCTATTACTCTCCTCCTGACTCGGTATCCTCATCCGTCTATTACCCTCATCTTTAATCTGTATCCTCATCCGTCTACTACCCTCCTCCTGACTCGATATACTCACCCGTCTACTACCCTCCTCCTGACTCGATATCCTCATCCGTTTACTACCCTCCTCCTGACTCGATATCCTCATCCGTCTACTACCCTCCTCCTGACTCGGTATTCTTATCCGTCTATTACTCTCCTTCTGACTCGGTATCCTCATTCGTCTATTACCCTCCTCCTGACTCGATATCCTCATTCGTCTATTACCCTCCTCCTGACTCGGTATTCTCATCCGTCTATTACCCTCCTCCTGACTCGATATCCTCATTCGTCTATTACCCTCCTCCTGACTCGGTATCCTCATCCGTCTATTACTCTCCTCCTGACTCGATATCCTCATTCGTCTATTACCCTCCTCCTGACTCGGTATCCTCATCCGTCTATTACTCTCCTCCTGACTCGATATCCTCATCCGTCTACTACCCTCCTCCTGACTCGGTATTCTCATCCGTCTATTAAACTGCTCCTGACTCGGTATCCTCATCCGTCTATTACTCTCCTCCTGACTCGGTATCTTCATCCGTGTATTGCCCTCCTCCTGACTCGGTATTCTCATCCGACAGTTACTCTCCTCCTGACTCGGTATTCTCATCCGTCTATTACTCTCCTCCTGACTCGGTATCCTCATCCGTCTATTACCCTCATCTTTAATCTGTATCCTCATCCGTCTACTACCCTCCTCCTGACATTTCCTATAACTAATCCCTCTTTCTCATCACTTTCCTCTATTTCGACCCCTTCGCAACAGTGGCAGTAGAATGTCTTGCTTGGGATGAGATAATTAAAAACATACACGTTTATTAACCTTCTACTTTTGGTGGTACTTTTATTGTGTTAAACTTTATTAAGAATTACAAAAATCGTTTCAGTATTATAAATCCAATCCTCAACAGAAATAATTTTGGTTTTTATCCTTTTGAATGGGTGTCTTTTTTAAAGCTTTTTGATTGCTTCCTTAGCTAAATCCAAGTTGCCTCTTTTATATCATAATTACTGAGAAACAGCTGTCTTCTGTGTGCCTCTTTCATGGATCCAAGCAGATGAATATCTGTCGCTATTTCGCCATGTGTTGTGGTTGATTGTCTAATGTACAAGCCGTTCTGGCCTTGCAATATGATGATACAATAACATAGCTATTATTTTCAAATGTATTCAAAACCTGGCTTTTAGGAATATGCTAATGTAAGAGTCAGAATTAGTAGTGACAGTACAATACGTAAACACTAACACTGTAGCTCTCTTTTCATGCTTTTGCTCGTAATTTTTATATTGTTAGAATCACACGTACTTCTACAACTAGAAGTAGAAATATTTTGAGGAACTGCATTACTTAATTGCGTTAGGTCTAACCTTGACGGCAAATACCCCTATGTCACGTACGTTGTAGGGAACAGACCTCATTCCCTTCGTATTTCATTGGTGAGATGTAAATTAAGCTTTTTCCCATGAACCGCTGCTTTTTCGAAGCGACTCCCAAGAAGATGCTTCCTCGATCGCAAGAACATGTTCAAGTTTAAATTTGAAAATATCTTCACAAATTGGGCCTTTTACTCTGTAAACCTCTACATTGAGTTGCTTTTGGCCTTGTAAAAGATGAACATGGTTGTAAAAAATATCCATCAATATTTACTGTAGAAATTTTTCCCCCAAAACAGAGATTTTATTTGTTGCATACTTAACCGTATAAAGAAATGGAATGTTCCTATCCTTTTGAATATGCGGACACTATTTCTGTAAAGCGTAGTGGAGTAGAGATTGATTATACTAACAGAATTTTTGGTATTGCGTTTGGATTTTTTAGAGCGACTTTTAAGTACATTCTTTTTTAACTTCGCCTGACCGTTGCTGTCTATATTGCCGTTTCTCGTATTTTTTTGGAAACTTTTATGATAGACTTTGTCGTGTTTCTGGGGAACATAATCCAAAATGGAAGAGTCTCCCTAACCAAATGCTACGGAGACGACACCATTGTCTGTATGGAACCAAAGTCATGCTAAAAAGAGATACGGCCTATTACAATTGAATGCGTCATGTCTTCAAAAACTATAGAAGAGTAAACGAACTTTTGACCATTTTCGAAGCAGTCGAAAGGACAATATCCTTGTTGATATCCGACATCAAAACTCGTAAGTTTGTTGTTGTCAGCAGGGAGACGACGGAAAAAGCCATAAAAAGCTTCAAAATAGTGCCTAAAATACAAGAATATCCAAGGACGTCCTGCTTGCAGAGGAAGATAAGTGGTTAACAGGAAATGGGCTGGTAACTAAGAACGTTAAGCTTCAGATAGAATACATGGGCACCCGGTGTACTCGAGTTATTTTCATGGTGTGCCCGTGGACATTAGCAGCGATCACGTAAGAGGATTCTTTACCCGGTTTGGCTCCGTTCAAGAGGTATTCCGAGTTTCAAACAAGACAGAGGTTCAAAATGAGGATTTCTTCATTCAAGTTACGCTGGATCCACAGAATTTTACCAATCTCTCGGACATAGTGCTGTGCCGGGAAGGAATCTTTTCGGAGTTTTTGCGGGGTAGAAAGCTCTACTGCTGGACGCGTGGGGCTTTCGGGAACCTGTCCAAAATTTGCCCAGAAAGGAATCTAGTGGCGAAACCGATAGTACCGTGGCTGTCAAAACTACAGTAACAAAGGAGGCGGTTTTAGTTGCATAGAATTCCGGCCAGCAAACTACAAATGAATGAACAGAGGTTGTGAGGAGGGGCAAAAATCATCTTCCCCTCCTCCTTAGCAGGGGTTCGCATCCAAAAGGGCGCCGTCAATTAAAAAACAATTGCCTAAAAACAGCAAGATATATAGCAGGAAGAGCAGTATCCAGTACAAGCAACCCAACAGGAAATTGTTATGGAGAGCAAGGAGATGACTATGCCTCGTTCATCTTCATTTAAAATTGGAGGGAAGATGAGGAAGAAGAGGAAAAAACTAAAAAAGAAAATGAAAGCAGATCTTAGAAAGACGGAAAGGGCTATGTCTGTCGCCAAGACTCAATCTGCCACTACGTCGTCTGTGAATGTACAGCAGCAAATCCGAGACAAGGTAAGGAGTTTCTCTTCTTCCCTCTCTAGAGCTCCTTCAACTCCATCACCACCCAAGAAAAAGACAAGAAACCACAAGAGCCTAAAGATTTGTCAGGTAAGCAAGGATGAACTTGATAAGGACGTTTTCTCCAAGAGAAAGACTCCTAAAAGAGCCTATTTTAAATGTCCTCAGTGGACGGCAAGTGTGTTGACCACAAAAACTCCTCGAACGCCTCCAAGCTTATAATCTTGATGAGAAATACAGGAAGAAATCTCAAAGTATGGGATCACCTTGCGAGGACAAAGAAAGCGGTCCCGAAATTGAGAATGGCTACAATTGAGAACCCAGAACTGAAGAAAATGGCATATAATTCTGCGCGGGTAGGGTCCCAGTAATTTTCCACTTCTTCTTATATAGGGCACTATAAATACCTTACTCTACAGACGTTGGCGGACGGACGCATTACGTCCGAGATGGGTACTGGCAGTCTGAGACAATCTGTTAGGGTCCTGAATGCAGCAGATTTCCGTCTAGCTTGTGTATAAGAGGTTCCACTTGAAAAATGTCTGTCAAGCTATACAGGTTGAATGCGAAGGACTTGCATGATCAGTGTAAGGTGGCCCGCCTTCTTCGTGAGCTTTTGTCCTTCGGGGAAAATATGGCTATGATCCAGGAGACACATTTTTCTCGCGAAGTTGATTTTTGGGCGCTTTTTAGCGACTTGGATATCTATTCATCATACGAGTACCAGCATGCCAGAGATGTTTCCTTGTTGGTTAAAGGTATCCTGGGGCGAGAGTGAATCTTTTCTATGTGGGCGTGGGGAGCCGGTTGATCGTGGCCAATATTGCAGTGAACAGTAATTTATATCGAATCGTTGGTCTATCTGCTCAACGACCAGGAGATTCATTTCTCATTTTTCCGTCATTTGGTGCCGTTCCTGGTTGATTATTTGCACCTAGTCTTAGTGGAGGACTGGAATGCCATCATGGACAATAAGCAAGATAGGGGACGGGAAGCTATCAGGTAATTGAGCGATTGTAGCCGGGTTGATCTGATCGGCGATTTTGGTCACGTCGATAGATACAGGTTCGATCGTCCTGGGGTGAAGATATGGACGTGTGCAATTAATTGACCATCTACTCAGGTGGCTAGCTACCTGGATTGAATGATAGTGAGAAGGGTCGATCTAGGTTTGCTCGATTGTCCCACGTTCCACTGGTTAAGCTATTCGGAAAAGTGAAATTGAAAAAAAAGGTACATCTTAGTATTTCGTAGAACAAAAATCACTTGTAACAGGAAGAAATATTTGAACAGAGTGTCAATCACTACCTGCTGTTTTATTGGTTCTTCGTTTACTCCATTCTCTATTTAATAATGTTTTTCTTGTGTCTTAATGTTATTGTCGCCTTACTTAATGTGAAATGATTTAAATCTATTGGTGTTAAAACTTATTTTTGCTAAGTTTAAATTTTAAACGACGCTAAATATAAACACAGATATGCCGCCAAACAACGCTAAACCGTTCAAATTAGAAAAGTCATTTTAAAAGGGCAGATATTACTTTTATTTTTCCTTTAATTAGAGACGAAAACCATGAAATTGTTTTTTTAATCATATCATCCCGAGCAAGGCGGTAACGCTACTGATGTGCAGGGGGCTACGTAAGAGTGAAAAGATTGGAAAAGAGAAAGCCGGAAACCACATCCTAAACAAGGAACATGAGATGAGCCTCTACACCTCTTCAATAGACGTGGGTGGAGTGTGAACCGGGCGATAGTTTAGTCTATCTCCTCCAATTGAAAAAAACGAGTAAAAGAATAGAAAAGAGTAAAAGATTGGAAAAGAGGAAACCGAAAACCACATCCTAAACAAGGAACAAGAGATGAGCCTCTACACCTGTTCAATAGACGTGGATGGAGTGTGAACCGGGCGATAGTTTAGTCTATCTCCTCCAATTGAAAAAAAAGAGTAAAAGAATAGAAAAGAGTAAAAGATTGGAAAGGAGGAAACCGGAAACCACATCCTAAACAAGGAACAAGAGATGAGCCTCTTCACCTCTTCAATAGACGTGGATGGATTGTGAACCGTATATTAAGTATTATACGTTAGAAAAAAGTAGAAAAGATATCATTTTAGAGAAAATGGAAACAAAAACGACACATATTTATCATCAGTAAGAATCAGTTGAAATTTCTATGTCGCATGATGAGAAGATACGGCTAAGAAAATAGGAAACTAACAGTAAATATTGAAAGCAAAAAAAAAAAAACAGGAAAGCTGAAAATAACATAACGGGATTGTGTAAATGGTTGGCGAAACGGGGATTAGTAGAGATAACAAAAAGACAAACTTCACTAAGAGATACAGTCGAGAAAACTCGGTCATTCATGAGTCAACCACGCCAAATATCACGGCCCAGCATCAACGTCTGAAGGTCATTAGGATGATAATCTGTGTCACAACATTGCTAACCATTGTAGCTGATTGCTGGGTGACAAACTCGTCTTGCGTCATGGCTAGGTTTCTAGATGGGAGTAAGGCGTAGGTGGCTTTATATGATACAAAGGACAAAATTGCCACAAAGGACAAAAACTTATGGAGAACCGTGATTGCCTATGCTCTGAAAGAATATGGGACATAGAAAAGAAGGGAAAAAAACAGATTTTAGATCTGTAAATGATTAATTTTCAGTAGTCTGATACTCTTTGAAAAATTCCATGCGCAATAGGCTTGTGCATTCTTTCAACCAAGTTTTTTTTACGGTATGGTTCACGTTGTACAAAACTCGGGGGCCACTCAAGGTAGAGGGTTACGTTAAGGAGTTGTTTATATGTGACCATTTCTCGTTTCCTTTCTCTCCGGAAGTATGCATACAGACACAGCTCTGACTTTGGGCATGTTCTTTCTGATTTTTTTCTAACGATAAGCCATTTACTCCCGCTTCGATAAGAAATCTGACGAGGCTAACAAAGCAAACCTCGCTGCTGATCTTGAAAAAACCTCCAATCTGTGGTGACTGGGTTAAGAAATTACTCGTTTAATTTTAATGCTTTCAAAACGAAACTGCTATCCTTTAAATACCATAGACAATCGCTCCTACCCCCACCATCAGCATAGATCCTTGGCCTAACACGCTCATCCGACCTCAAGTGGAATGACTCCATTGAATCCATTGCCAAATCTACTCCTAGGAAAGTCGGTTTACTGTGTAGATCCAGAAAGTTTTTATCGTTTGAATCCATCTTGCACATATAAAAATCTACCATCAGCCCGTGCATTGAATACATCTGGTCAGATGCGCTGCTATTCATCGCAGGGTTCTACTCTTTTACAATGTGTTATGGGGAAACACACCTATTACTCAGATAATGGACTCTCCCTCCTATATTAATAAGAGTTAACAGGAAGTTCTTGGGTAGTTAATAGGAGTTATTTAGAATTCTATTGGAATTAAGTATAACTACTAGGCAGTTGATGTTTGTCGGCAGTTAGCCGAATGCTAAGGAGTCAGCTTTCAGTGGAAGATTACCAAGTTCCTAACATTTTGGGTGCGTTAAGTCGATTAGAAACCGACATAGCACGATTATAACATTCATTGCGAAAACTACTCCACAACACAATGAAACCAATTAAATGTAACCGTAACTGCTACTCTACATTTTCTTTTCTCGCACTTACCCTCTTTGGAATTCCATTCCGTATACTTGTTTCCCTGACAGCTAAAATCTCCAAGAATTTAAGTGCAATGTCAGTTGCCATCTCTTATCTCCTTGACTCGCATCCTTTCCCTAAAAACCCTTGTATAATGTTTTTCTTTCTTTCCATTCCATTCTCATGCAGTTCTATTCACACAAGTGTCTCCAACCTTCTCTTTTTCATTCTCTGGCACCCACTGTAACTTGTTCCTCTTTCCCGTCACTCTCCTCTTATGTAACCTCCCGAGCACCAGTGGCAGTACTGCCTTGCTTGTGGCGAAATTATTATAAAAAGTATCAACTTTAGATGATGTAACGCTATTATTCTTCACAAAATTTGTCACTTGTTATAAGGCTCGAGAGCCATTCAAATTAGAATGCAATAGTAAAAACGTCAAGCGTGATACGAACGGAAAAGCATTTGGTAAGAAATGAAATATGAAAATATGGGCCTCATTCATATCAGAAGCTCAAGATTAAGCTCGTCAGGAAAGTACTCATGTGAGAGTCTTTTCAGTAATGTGGCAATTAACGGCAAATCATTCTTACATTTGCAACACGTGAGGAAATAAGAGCGAATCAATATTTGCAATTTCTAGGACATATAATGAAGAAATAGGACTTGGAGAATCTGACATTCCCAGGATGTATTGAATAATGGAGGGAGAAAATGAAATAACGAGTACCAGGCTAAATAGCTACTGTAAAACTTATGCGTGGAAGAGATGTTGTGAAGATAAACAGAGATCCATGAAGAAGAAGACGCCAAAAAATGAAACAACTAAGGAAACAGTAACCTCACGTGTACTATAGTTGTTAATTAAACATTTAGTCTTAACCCACAGTTTTATTTTAGGACAGGAAAGGACGCAACTAACTAAGCAATAACCACACGTATCCCAGAGTCGTTAATTAGATATTTAAACTTAAATCATAAATTTATTCTAGGACAGGAAAGGACGCAACTAACTAAGCAGTAACCACACGTATCCCAGAGTCGTTAATTAGATATTTAAACTTAAATCATAAATTTATTCTAGGACAGGAAAGGACGCAACTAACTAAGCAGTAACCACACGTATCCCAGAGTCGTTAATTAGATATTTAAACTTAAATCATGAATTTATTCTAAGACAGGAAAGGACGCAACTAACTAAGCAGTAACCACACGTATCCCAGAGTCGTTAATTAGATATTTAAACTTAAATCATAAATTTATTCTAGGACAGGAAAGGACGCAACTAACTAAGCAGTAACCACACGTATCCCAGAGTCGTTAATTAGATATTTAAACTTAAATCATAAATTTATTCTAGGACAGGAAAGGACGCAACTAACTAAGCAGTAACCACACGTATCCCAGAGTCGTTAATTAGATATTTAAACTTAAATCATAAATTTATTCTAGGACAGGAAAGGACGCAACTAACTAAGCAGTAACCACATGTATCCTTGAGTTGCCAATTATATTTAATCATAAATTTATTTTAGGACAGGAAAGGACGCAACTAAGTAAACAGTAACCACACGTATCCTAGATTTGCCAATTATATTTAGACTTAAATCATAAATTCATTATACGCGTAACTTTTTGTACAAATTTTTAGACATCAGTTTATATTCGTTAATCTGCAATGAAACATCAACTTATAATGCCCGCTGTTTTAAGGGTTAAGGAAGCTAATTTTTATTTATATACCAGCGATGAACGTTGGGATATTGCTAAAGGGAAGATAATATGCGGAGTTACGGTAATTAGTTTCGTATTAGCAGTAACCAATGAGAAGCTGATGATGGCAGTGTTAATTAACTATAAAAGTTTTTAAAAAAATGGGTGCAAAGAGTAACCTTAACAAACAATGCCCAAAAGAAAAAAGAACTTTCGTTTCGAGGGCACAATTAATTCTAAACAAATGTTTTTTTCCTGTGCGGGAGCGTAGCAGGAATACAGAAATGCATTCCCCTCACCCCAGGTAAACGAACGAACGAACGAGCTTGAATATTTCTGCATGCAAAGAAAGACACATAGAAATTATTTCATGCGTGCAAACATTCACATACAAATATATTAATGTATATTTGGGAAGCAATCTTTCTTTTAAACATGTTTCGTTAAAAACAACAAAGAAAATTTTATTAATTTTTTATTTAACTTTTCCATTCTTCCATGTTGACTTCTTACTCGAAATAAGGAGTGTAAAAATGTTCCATAATATATTTTTTTTATTTTCTAAGCAATTTCAGCAAATTCACAGGCCATTTTTAAGGATGTTATTTTTCTAATATTGTTGTTTTATTCTCATGTTTTGATTGTAACGTAATATTTGTGTTTTTAAAAAGGAGCGGCCTTTAGAGCTATCATGTGACGCGTTCATAAAAGCTATCACGTGACGCTCGCAACTGGGAATCGCGTGAGCGTTTGCCTATCTTTTATTTTAACTTTCACAACTCCATCTTCACTGTTAATAATGTGAGGTTAATAGTAGGAGAGAATTGTTTGACATATAGTGCCTCTCTTATAGCGAGATACCTTTGATATTGTGAGTTAAATAGTATTTTTATATTTTCAACCATTATCTTTTCTTCTTAATGTTTCTCGTAAATTATGGGTTGTTTTATTTCGCTATTATTACATAGGTAACATGTAAGGCATCTACATAAATAAGTGGTTCTGTAGGGATTAAATAAAAATGCGAAATAAGATAAAAAAAATAAAATAAAATAAAAACTACGAAATAAAATAAAAATAAAAATAAAATAAACGTACCAAATAAAATAAACATAAAAATCTCCCAGGAGTCCTCTGACAGGAAAGACAATTGACGCATGCGCAAAAAGAGAGGCCTCCTGGTGCTAAAAATAAACTCGACCTCTTTCTCTGTTGGACTTTGGATGGTAAAGACGTGCCAAACTCTTCGGGAAGGAATTTCCCCAACAAGAGGTCGTTGGAACCCAAAAAATAAAATCAGTGTCCAAACTGTCCCTCTAGTATCACTATATCTTTTCTTTTCTCTTTGCCTATTTATATCAGCGGAGAAAGCCATTCAACAGGTTTTGGATGTTTAGGCGAAAGAACCAATCCAGCAGTAATAGCCATAACATTCCATAGTTGTACATACAATGTAGGAAATTGATTTCTTACAAGAAACACAGTCTTGTATAGAGCATTGAAATTCATGCACTATATTAGTCAACACAAGTTTAAATTTGATGGGGTTAATTTGATTTGGATACGAGGATATATGCACAAGCGTAGACATAAGTATTAACTCGTATGGCACAAAAAGCACACACGTAAAACATGCACGCATATCTACACGTAATACATATTATACATACATTCTTTTAGAATGACATACACATTTTTATACCTCAGATTAATAATGTGCACTTGAATGATAATGTAGAAATATTGTTTGTAACGTATTAAAAGAAGATGTCAAATGCATTTATTTAAACAAGTTTTAACTTGATTTTCCATTGGAATTTTCTAATGAATTTGTTTTATACATACCTATGAACATTAATGGCTATGTCTCAATCCTCAGAGATCCGTTAGACACTATTATAGCTGAGGTTATATTGCTGTCTAGCAGTTCATATCTAGCAGTGGTTATCTACTTCACGCAGATGGTGAATATTGTATTTTGTTGGTGTTATAAAGATTATTATTTCATTTTCCAACCACCGTTTTAGTTAATTTTTCTTTCAGTGATCTTTTTAGGTTAATTAAGTTAATGATTGAATAAGCTAATAGCGTGTTCTACGTAAATAAAATAGTAGTAGAAATTTTCTTATCACATTATTAAATATCTCAACTTAACTTAAACAAAGTATTGAAATAACGATCATAAAACTATAAACGCCTGTCATTATTTTATGAAGAGATTTGTAATTGAGAAAGTTTTCCTTGTTTTTCATTATTGTTAGTGCAACTCTGGGTTTCATGCACAATGCAATAGTCGGCTTTTATTAAAAATCTTAATAAGCACTTGACGATTGCATTTTGCATATAAAGCATGCGGTGGATGTTTTTTTTATCATATCACCCCAGGCAAGGCGGTAACGCCACTGATGCGCAGGGGGCTACGTAAGAGTAAAAATATTGGAAAATAGATGCCGGAAACCAAATCCTAAACAGGAGACAAGGGATGAGCCTCTTCAACTGTTTCATAGACGTGTGTGGAGAGTGAACCGGGCGATAGTTTAGTCTATCTACTCCAATTGAAAAAATAAAGAAAAGAGTGAAAAGATTGGAAAAGAAAAAACCGGAAACCGCATCCTAAGCAAGAAACAAGGGATGAGCCTCTTCACCTGTTCAATAGACGTGGGTGGAATGTGGACTGGGCGATAGTTTAGTCTATCTACTCCAATTGAAAATAAATAAATAAATAAAAGTATATAAGTAATTTGGTTCCTTCCTTAATTCTTTCGATACCTTTTGTTCTTGGTGTTTAAGCCATAGGGATGATGGTTGTGGGCAAGGGAATATACCGTTTACTTTCTGACCATAAGATCTGAGTTCGAATCTCACCATATTCGATTTGACAAGAAGGTGGTTTTCTGATGTTATAAGTTTTGAAAGGTGATTTTAACATGCATAACCTTTGGAAAGTGCCGAAAGTTATACCACGGGTTGACCCGCTACCTTGTTAGTGAAACAGGTTTGACAGAGTGTTTGAGCGTGATAACGCCAGATAACGCGCTCTCCTCCGGGGACGTAAATTAAGGTCTCCTCATCATAGTTATTGTAAACAATAAGTGGGTTGCATGGGAGTTGAATAAAAAACATATGACAATGCAGGCCTCTGCAACAGAGATTAGCTAGCCGCTTTAATAAACAGGCATCCTACGATACGAGTGGCCACTGTTATGTCTAAATACTAGTAATGTATATTATTTTCTCTCTCTTTATATATATATATATATATATATATATATATATATAGTATATCGAGGCAGCAGATAATTTTCTAAACATATACTATTAAATAAAACAGACAATGAATGTCTATTATGTTTAATCTTGAACCGTTCTAAACATCGTATTTTGGCTTTAATTTCAGGTGAAAATATTTTCACCTAAAATATTTTTTTTATTATTATAGTTCACCTGAAATTCAAGAGAAAATACAATGTTTAGAACGGCTCATGATTAAACAAATTACATTCATTGTCTGTTATATTTAACAGTATATGTTTAGAATATATATATATATATATATATGTGTGTGTGTGTGTGTGTGTGTGTGTGTGTGTGTGTGTCTGTGTGTGTGTGTCTGTGTGTGTCTGTGTGGATACTGAATTCAACAGGAAGAGGTGACAGTAAGCTTCATAATTGAAAACAATCGTCAGATTTTACAAGAAACTTTTTTTCACTTTGTCTTATAATTTGCCCAATACGGCTCTGGATATATAAAAAAATATACATACTGTAATCTCATATATGTATGATGTAAATAAAATACGTCATAATAATCAGAGTTATTATGAATTGGTGACAAACTTCAGATCAATAATTTCTCATTTTCAATATAGCTGCTAATTTCCGACCATGATTTTGTTTATTTGAACGAGGCTGGTGTCATGACCCGGTACCTGCGACGCCCTCAAATGGGAACTGCCAAAGAGATTGAGCAATATTTGAAACACTTCCGATATTAAACTCGGACCTTGCGTTACATTCTGCTATGACACTATTTCCAGCTGATGTATTTTTTTTGTTTGGTTTAATACAATGGAGAGAGAGAGGGAGAGAGAGAGAGAAATTAACATTAGTCGTATTATTAGTTATGCTTTACTGTGGTCCGCGATGTGAGCTTACGTAAAAAAACTATTATGTCCTTGTAAAATCCGGAGAATAGAAAAATTGGCTGACAGTTGGGATAAAAGAGAAAAATATATTTTTTCTTCTTTTCTCGTGTTAGAAACGAATCATTTGTGCCAGTTAAAATTTTGTAATATGTAAGTAGCCATAACAGAATGTCAGGATTTACTTGATGAGGTCAGGTCGAGTTAGATCCTCATTCCTGGGAACAGATTGTAGGATCGTAAGACAGATGATGTAATCGAAAGAAAGAAGACAGAAAGACAATACGTCACGGGAGCTGTTGATATTTCATTCGTCCAAATCGTGTGGGTGGAAAATAATCTCATCGGTCAAAAGCTTTGAGTCGGCTAGATCCCCCGAGAGGATTGGGAATGGTTATAAAAATGGAGACTCAGCGAGTAAAATCGGAGTTGTTGGCTGGGTAGTGATTGAAATTGCTGTCGAAATGTAATGACTGTAGAAAGGTTCCCAACTGGGAAGCCACGAGCTAGAAGCTGTTCGCCTACCATAGAACTTATGGCTATAGAATTAATGTCGAATGAAGCCTGCCGCCGATTACCTTGAAGAGTTAATGTTAAATAATGCACCTCCGATAGGAATTCCGAAAAAACGTTATTGTTTTAAAACTTATTTGGAGATTTAAATTTCTGATTATTCTTGACGAAAAGCCCGCACTGCTAGGAAAAGAATTTTTGAGACTTGAGAGAGATTTTCAGGCAACAATGATAAAACAACCCCACACCGCCGCCGTCAAGTAGCCGCCATTAGCCGCCTCTGATTCGGTCGATTCCGTTAATCTCCGATAAAAACCCGAAAGAACTTTTTTGTTTTAAAAAATACATAGAGAATTGACAGCTCTGATTATAGAGAATACGTGAAAAGACTTTAATGAAAATTTGAAGAGCTCTGTTTATTTTAACGAAACTTAGAATAGATATTTATATTTTGAAGATTGAAAGCTCTGATATTTTGAAAACGAACTCTGTCTCTCCGTTGTAAACTGGCATTCCAACGACTGTATTAAAATTCCGACAACTGTATTATGTGCTCCTGTAGCTAAGAATTATTTCTTTTATAAAGACTTTCTTCGTAACTCTCCAGGCGTCTTCGAGTTTATTCATTTATTTACTTCTTTCTTTTTTGGCGCCGTGTTTATTTTGTTTTTAACCACAGGTACACACAAGTGTCCGGTCTGGATCTGGTAGAAATACAGCCACTGGATTTGCTCAACGCGACTTTCTGAGATCAAATCACAACGTTGGCAGTATGTCCGTTGTTGTAATAGACGTCTTGAGGACCAGCTTCTGTGACGAGTTCATAACGATCAACAGCAGCCCGAAACCGTTGACATAACTAGTACCGTTTCGGCATCATCGCAGCAGGATCCGTTCCCGAACGAGCGAGAGAACCAACCAACCATCCGGGTGGCAGTGTCACAATGCAACGACGTGGTCTTGCGGATAAATACTTACATCAGACTAATTGCACTTGTTTAACACCCAGAGATCCAACCTGTGGTCTATACTGCATCGGTGTAGCTGTTCAATATGCACCATACTCGGACCACCATGTCATTTAAAATTCAGCGTTGTACGATACTAGTTTTGAACCATGGTCAGGGAGCCAATTTTTTAATCATAGACGACTGCTTAACTCATGGCTAGGGAAGAAGTGATATATTCAAATCATTGCCAGTAAATGCAACCATTCTTCACGATATTCGAACTCGTCTCGCTAATTTCTCATTCAAGGACTTTAAACATCACACTTGCATATCTATGGTTTAGATACATTACCTACTACATTTAAAATATAATTAAAAAGACTCTAGAATAAAAGCAACCAAATTAAACCGATATAATGCAACCGCAATTTCTACTCCAACAGTTTCTTTGCTCGCACTTCCCGACTGTGGAATTGTCTTCAACATGATTGCTTCCCCGACGGCTACAATCTCAAGGAGTTTAAATGTAAGGTCAATAGACACCTCCTAACACACTAACTCATAACTAACATACGAATTACAAAAATAATCCAGGTTTTAAAAAAATCATTAAAGATGAGAGAGGTTCGATATCAAGTGTTATGTGTTATAATGATATATTGAGTTTTCGTAAAAGATTGCAAATTTCCATTCAAAATTTTTCTTCCTTAACTGTTGAGAAATATCACTGTACTTAATATTTGACTTTATACGAGAATAGAAAGGGGGCGTAAGACAAGGATGTGTCTTCATAACGGAGCTATGCAATCTGTATAGTGAAACAATTCTGAGAGAGTAAGATATTCTTCCAGGATTCATCATTGGGGGACACAATCTTGACAACATAAGATACACAGACGATACAGTGCTGATAACAGACACGGAATGCAGAACATCTTACAGCAGGTAACAAGGAAAAATGAGAAGAAAGATGTAAACATAAACTCCAAGAAAACCTAATGCATGGTCATTAGGAAAAAGAGGTCCTTAAAGGTCTCTAAAATCAAACATATACTGAAGTTGAAATACCTGGGTAGCATTCTAGCAGAGAATGGAAAGTGCGACACAGATATTCTAATTACGGATTGGCATAAAGACGCACTTCAAAGGCTGATCAGAATATTGAGAGACCAAAAGTAGTACGGGACTGTTATGTGATATCTGTGTTCCTATATAGCATTTAAAGCTAAACGATCTTCTAACGGATAAAGAAGAGACTGGAAGCAACAGAAATGTGGTTTTACAGAAGGATGCTGAGGATACCATGGACAAACCAAGTGAGCAACGATAATGTTTCGGAGAGAATGCAAACAAAAATGAAACTTATACTTGGTATCATGCTTTGTGGTGCAGTGGATATCGATTCGGAACGACAAATCTGAGATCTGAGTTCGAATTCCAGTTGAATTCCTCGCATTCACTTACGCATAAATATCGTTGGGAAAGATATTAATCCGTCCCGGAATGAATCTTCCTTCTACACGCCCAACCGCAAGCCAACAAACTTATCACAGAATTGGAGTAGATAGACAAAACTATCGCCCAGCTCACACTCCACCCACGTCTATTGAATAGGTGAAGAGGCTCATCCCTTGTTCCATGTTTAGGATGTGGTTTCCGGCTTTCTGTTTTCCAATCGTTTCCCTGTTACGTAGCCCCCTGCACATCAATGGCGTTACCACCTTGCTCGGGGTGATATGATTAAAAAATATCTTAGCTCCTATCACCGTCACATAACCTCTTATTTCTTTGCTGAATTATCAATTTCGGTTATGTTCGACACAAGAAGAGAAACGTCTACAGCATAGACGGAGTACATGGCCGAGATGGTAGCACCAGTTTAGAAAATTCTGCTTAGGACAGGATTCGCCTTCTACTTGCAAATAAAAGGCTCTAACAAAAGAACATAAAGCAAAGTCAAACGCGGAAAACTCTAATGAATGGAGTGAGACAAAATGAAAGGCTCCTATTGAACCCCTTTCACTTCTACCAGCGCACCGGGGGACGCGCACAGTAGTCAGATATAGGAGCAAAAGTATGGCCCGAAACATACGGCCAAAAAGACAACAGAAACAATGGTCAACAGTATCGAACGTCTTGGAATGACATGGCTTCATCATCGACTTGCTTTATGAGCAAGTGTATCAAATGAATGTTGTCTTTCACGAGACAAGTCTGCTCAGAGCCAATCACGCTAGACAGGACAGCGTACAAACGGCTGGTTACATCTTGGCTAAAACCTTCAACTCAGTAATTAACATCTTCCAAGGCCGAAAAGTTCACATACCATTCCCATCGTTCTTGTTAAGTGTAGCAACTTAATAATACCCCTGATGAAGCGTTGACGTATAGACTATTGTTTTACCCAGGTGTTGTAAATCGGTTCTAGTAAGAAAACAAGATTTAGGAACTGCCTCAAGTACAGCTCGTTAAGGAGACAACCTAATTCCAGAGTTTTGTACTGACAAACCAGATTCAGCGCTTTTCAGATTCTGTAACAAAGTGTTAGCACCTAGCTGCTTCGGCCGTCTTCGAGTCGAGGAGAGCCAGCTAAATGGGTATCGAATTGAGCAGTGTCGGATCGAAATTAGTCAAGGAAAACCTCATATATGTCCCCGTTATCTAAATTCACATCTTATCTGGCAGTATAACGCCCGCAATATGTCTATTGGATGTATTTCTCACTTCCTCTACACGGTATCCAGCGGATATGTTGTCTCAGAAGATATTCTTTTCCCACTAAACGTAACTACATCTTAATCCGCATTGATCAGCAGGTGGATCAACTCCGTCCTAGCTAAGGCTACTTTCACACTATCTCGTGATATAATCGCACTATCAAATTTTGCTTCACTTGTCGTTTGTGCTGCTATTTAGATTAAGTCGATGACTATAATAAGAAGTAAACGATGTAATTTTAATTTTTTTATAAATTCCACCACTTATTCCCAAACACAGTCGCCGTCAATTCCCGTTGTAATATTAATAGCAGTTGATTCTAGAAATCTCGCTCAAATAATGAAACGTTCAATTCCCTGTATCCAGCCATCCTAACCTTAAGTTCATCTAGTTTCACACGAACCCAGACAAGATCCGAGTAAACTATAGAATGAAAACTTGAAAGGGCCTAAGAGCCTTACAACGATTCTCTTGACTAGAACTCGGCCGAGGTTGATGGAACGCACCATCGAAGCCGAATCGGTCCTATTACCTTCCGATGGTGTCAGTTTGATACATATCAACAAGACCAAACTTGTTGATAAAGTTACGAAATACCTTCGCATCCGGTTTGTTAGTACCACTTCTATCTCCTATACGATCTATGTCGGGATCAAGGTTTACATTCCAGTAGCCTGCTAATACAACACAACGAAAGCCGTTTAAAACGCCTTGATCCCCCGAAACAAATCAAACGGCTCTGCATAGTCATTAGTTGCATAAACCCCAATAAGATGAAGTGACATATCTTTCATGGAAAAATTCAGCACCCGTAAAATTGCCGACAGATCTGAAAAAAAAAATTCACACTCTCTATTCAAAAGCATTCTTACTAATCAGAAAGCGTCCATCAAGACATGCTAAATAGAGGATAAACTTCTTAGACAATATATATTCTCGGTTGTGATTTGAAAACGGGTCTTCTGTAACCAACGTACATCCACACCGAGACGCTGAAGATTGTGAGTGAGTCTACAACCACAGGTCTCGACCATTTATACTAGTCAACAAGAGAGGCATGATCAGTCCTATTAGGTTTGGGGATCTGCATAAAACATAGCCGGGGGTAGGAAACAGACGGCCTGTTCCGTTGAGTCTTGGCCCATCTCGCTTTTGATGGTGCAGTCAAGAGACAGGCCACCAATATCCAAGGGGAACATTAGTTTCAGAGCTATATACAAGGATGGGTGAACAAAAAGATGAATACTCCCTGAACAGAACTGGGTTAATACTTTTATATTGTTTTCGTCGAACGGAATGTCCCGAAGCCCTTATTTGCCTCCGCAATCATTGTCCATATTCTTGAAATCCTTATCCCGACTGAACAACAGTTAACATCTTTTTGGTTTTAGAAAAATTTATGTTCTCCCAGTCTTGGAGTGAACTTCTTTCAAGTTAAGAAGGTATTGTATGTCCTTAATTTTCTGGATTTGTGTGAGAGCCTTTACCATCTAATCCTGCGCAATTGGCAAACGTCTTTACCTAATCTTTAGATAGAATTAGATTTTTTCTTTTTTCTTTTTTTTGTTTCCGCTGATAGGCTTTTTCATTTTGTGCTGTTTGATTTTCGCGAGGGATAATTAGGCGTTTCATGAGCATTAGGTAGATTCATGTGTTTTTCAGCGTTGCCTTTTTTGAGGGGATTTCGTAATTTGAGATAGTTTTTAGGGTTCTCATTTAAGATGATGTGGAAGATAAAGATTTTGTAACTGGAGGTGGAACCATGATGAGCGTTTTATGTAAACGAGCAGACAAAGCGGGCTGTTGGATGTTGCATGCTTGAGTTTGCTGCGGTGGTTTAGACATTAGTACTTCTTTCAAGTGTTCAAATTTCTCCTTTTTTTCAAGACTGAATTCAAAATTTAGTTTTATTTGTAACGGGTAGGGACATCGCCTTAAAACTGGTAGAAGAAGTGGTATTGTACGTGTCATTAGCCGTGGGAGCTTACGATGGCTGAAGTTTTGCTGTCCGGACGTTTCCACTGGTATAGCTGACGACCGGTCATTCGCCTTCTTCCTTCTCCATCACCACATAAGTGGATGGCAAAGTCTTTATGGAAATTGAGAGCCGAGCTTAGAGCCAACCGAGATTTTTACTATACCAATCCCAATGTTTGGCATATCCATCACAGGCGAGACCAAAATTAAGACACGCAACCAGAAGGAGATTTGGGTTGGCCGGTGTCAGAACTCCAGAGTCATTCTTCTTCACATATCAAAAATGTTGGTCTACACTTGGTAACAATGACCATTACTTTCTGTCCCTATGTATCCAGGCAGTGGTTGATGGAGATGAGGGCTTTCAATCCCGCATTATTTTAAAACACGATCAAGTCGCCAGATGTAGCGATATGAATCTGCCCGAATTATGCCATATAGGCCGCTAAGTACTCTCCCACGAAGAGAAGGAACATCGTATATTAATATATTTTCATAAACAGTCCTCCTATTAAGTGCGGATTATGAGCTCTTTGGATATGGGATCTCAACAGGAGGCGTCTCTCAGTTGGCAGGCATGGAAAACAGTGTATCCCTTCTTTTGATTACTCCTTGATATTTGACTTCAATGGGCATGAAAGATTTTCACTAAAGCAACAGAGTTCACGCAGATGGACACAGTTTGTTCTCAACCTTCTGTAATTCCTGGGGAAGTCTATCATAAACCTATCTTCTTTGATAAGATGTTCGTAACTCTTGGCTCTCCCTTTAAGAATTCCGCTAGGTTGATTATGCATGAAGCCATTTCTTCAGCTGCTACATTATTTTTACTGCTGCTGATGGCCTCGATGTTCTTTTTTATTTTCATTCTGTGCTGTCTTAATTTCTGTTTGTATAGTTTTTTGGTTTCGTATTTTTGTCAATTTTCGGCAATTTCTTTATCCTTTTATTTACCAGCCAAATTTTTCGGCCATTTTTAAAAGAAAAACAGTAACAGTAAAAAATAAAAAGTAAAATAAAAATAAAGAAAAACAAATTAAGACAAAAATTAAAATAAAAGTAGGAATAAAACTTGTTGGCGTACAAACAGTAACAATGAAACAATTAAGATGATAGTAAAAAAAAAATTGGATTTATCAGCCAACAACGGAAATTAAAAAAAGTATTTAATGAGTAAAACTAAAAAAAATTACTTCAAAGACACCAATAATAAAATAACACATATGGAGCGGGTATTTTGAATTAAACAATTAGAATAACAAAACAATGCATCATATTTCAAATTATAGTGATGTCTGAAAAATACGTGCAGAGAAATGTTCGACCGTCAAGAAAACAATATGAGCGAAATAAACCGAAAAATAAAGAGAAATTAGACAGAAAATCTAGCGTAAAATAAAAATTGAGAAAAAAAGTCGGCATTTAATACGGGGGATTTAAAAATAAGGAAAAGACCTAAATAAAATGCAAGAAAATAAAAATAAATAATTGACATTTCGGTAACAAATGAAAGAACGTTACAACAGAAAAATATGAAAATAAAGTTTCTGGTGGAGGAAGAATGAAACCTCAAAAGAAAAAAAAATACAAAGCAGCAACAGAAATTGTCAATATAGAAAGAAATGTGAACAAATAACTTAAAACTTTTTGCACTTATTTAAAATAGAAATTAAATTAGCAGTCTACTACGACGATGGATGTGCGTTGTGGTACAGTGGATATCGGCTCGGAACGAGAAATCGGGGAGCCGAGTTCGAATTCCAATTGAACCCATTGTATTCACTTACGAGCAAATACCCTTGGGAAAGGTATTAATCCGTCTCTTCCTTCCAGGTATGGGTTAAATAGCAGGACAGACTGGGTTCTATAGCCTTGGTCGGCAACGAGTCTACCGCAGAAAGCAATGGCAACCTACTGCGGGATAATCTTCTGCCCAGTCAGTCATGCCTCTTTCGAGACATGATCGCCCAAGCGTGTATCACGTATGGCACTTAACTGACTGACTGACCAAATGAAATAACACTGGTTCCAATAATCGTCGTAGATTATTGGAACCAGTGTTATTTCATTTGGTAGAGTTCACGTCATACGCTGGTAAAGTGTGGACATCCCCACAATACACCAATTTCCTATATATGCTCTTTCTTTAATCTATACACATTTCTGACATGGATCTACTTCCATCGTTTTAAGAATTATACTGATATCGGCTCGGAACGAGAAACCGGGGAGCCGAGTTCGAAATCCAGCTGAATCCATTGTATTCACTTATGCGCAAATACTCTTGGGAAAGGTATTAATCCTTCTCTTCCTTCCAGTTGTGGGTTAAATAGCAGGACAGATTGGGTTCTCTAGCCTTGGTCGGCAACCAGTCTACCGCAGAAAGAAATGGCAACCTACTGCGGGATAATCTTCTGCCCAGTCCGTCATGTCTTGAAAAAGACATGATCGCCCAAGCGTGTATCACGTTATTTGTCGCTGCGGATCTTAATGTGTCAGCGATAACTCTAAAGTCAGTTGTTTCTTTAAAATTTATTAAAATGTTTTGTGGTGTTCCGCCAAACAATTACATTTCCTACATTTCTTAAGTAATTTTTTCGAGTTGCTCGCAATTTGTATATAACAGACATGAATATTATAACAGTTTACTAATCCGTGGAATGATTTTAGGTTCACCAAATTTGTCGGGAAATGCATTTCTTTAATGGCTCTTGTTTTACCAGAATCTGGTTTTCGTTTTTCGTCGATTATCTGACCAAAGTATTTAATTTAATCTAAAAAGAACTGATATTTCTGTTCATTGATTTTGAAACGTAATCATGTCTTCTCTCAAATATAAGTTGAATCATTTTTGCATGCTGCATTTTCGTAGCACTTTTAGTAAGTACGTTATCAATGTAATCAACGGCACCTTTTTGTCCAGCTAACATAATATCTATTTTTACTGGAAAATACTTGGTGCCTATTTTACACCAAAAGGTAATCTTTTTAATCACGCAGAGTTCTTTATGTGCATTAACCGTCAAATAATTTTGGTATTCCCCATCCACTTCAATCTAATGATGTGCTTCAGAAAGATAAATGTTTTGAAAGAATTTACTACAATTTAATTTGGCAAATATACCCTCTGGAGTTGGTATGAAAATATACATATGGTAGGTGGCAGTCATTCAACCCAGTCGAAAACTCAGCACATAAACAAATCTTTCTTGCTAATGTAAACCGTCGGCATGGCCCATTCAGCGTAATTTGTTTTTTTCTATTACTCCTTGCTTTTCAAACCTATCAAGTTAGATGTTAATCTACTTCAACTCAGTTAAAGGTATCTTTATTTAAGTTTAAAAACTGATAATATATTTTCCTTTACTTCAAAAAACCCCTTTCCCTTTGCACATTTTCCCAACTTCTCTGAGAAAAATATTTGTAAACTTATTTTTTAGCTTATTCCTTGTTTCTTTAGCTGTAATATTTTTTCTGATGAACAATGAACATTTTTGCAGAATGAATTAATTGGTCAATTTCACAGGTCAAATAACTGTAGCATAGTTAATTCGAGCTTGAATTTTAAAAAATATCTACACCTCTGTTTTTTTAGAGCAATGTTAACTGTAATTTTTTCAAGAAAAATGAATTCCTTTTCCGATATTCCTTTTACAACTTTGTCCTTTTTTTCAACTAAGGCTTGACAGTTCTGTACAAAATTTGTTTATTTATGATTCTAATATCGCAACTGAAATCTCCCCGTAACGTTCTTCATTTTTACTGTAACAAATTTTCTATTATTTGAACGTTCTATTTTTGTTTTGTTTTTTTTTGTTTTTTAGCTGGTAGCAGTACTTTCAGCAAGTTAGTGTATTTCTTTTCAACTTACAGTAGATTCCTTTATGATCTTTTTTTCCTCAATTAAAACACTTTTTGTTTTTAAATAGGCGGTACTTTCAGAAATGAAGTATACCACAGCTATAGCATGGATTAAGTTTTGAAGTATTTGTATTTCAGATTTTTTTCTTTTTGGCAATATTTTCTGATTTTCTTTCTTTTTCAAGCTAGTTGTATCTCTGAAAATCCGTTTTGATCGATTTTTGCTGTATTATGCCTTAAATTGACAATATTTTGGAACTTTCCGCAACAGTCTGTATCGTTAAATCTTTTGAGAATTCGAAAGCGCAATTCTGCATCGTTTTTCTTCTTCTTCTTTATGTGTCGTGTTCCTTCAAGACGGAGACGATCATAGACTTCCACTTGGTCCTGTCACTTTTCGCTCTCCATATTCTTCCTCTTGGTATTTCTCACAAATCCCACTCTGCCATCTATTTGCTCAGGCCTATCAAGAATATCTCGCGCTGCTTTTCTCTGTCTCACTTTCCTTCCATCTGTCATGTGAGTATTATATTCTCCCAGCCATTTTACCTCATTACGTGTCCAAGGAACTTCAGCTATTTCTTCCTGATGATATATGAGTTTTTTCACGCTTGCCTCATCTCGAACACCTCGTCGTTGCTCACATGCTCAGTCGATGTTATTCTCAGAATCCTTCTGTAGAACCATATTTTTCTTCCATCAAGCATTTCCTCCATCCTTGATGAAATCATCCAACATTCACTTCTATACAGAAGGACAGATATTACATAGCAGTCTAGAAGTTTTTCTTATTAGAGTGTCCTTTTCTCATTACTCTGGTTAGCTTATGAAACGCGTCCTTGGCCATGCCTATGTGGCTTCTGATCTCAGTGTCACCCTTTCCTTCCCCTGTCAGAATGCTTCCCAGATATTTAAATTTATTTACTTGTTTTATTTCAGTTTCTCCAACCAGTACTTGGCATTTTGGGATTTTCTTTTTGCTGATGACCATATATTCAGTTTTCTTCTCGCTTTCTCTTGCTACTTTTTTTATGAGATCATGAATTTTCTTTCTGTGTCTGCTATGAAAACTGTCATCCGCGTATCTTAGAATGTTCATATTATGGTCACCAATGTGGAATACAGGCAAGGATTTTATTTCTCTCAGAATTGTTTCAATGTTTAATAGATTCGGTTAGAAAAGACATCTCTGTCTTACGTCCCTTTCTATTTTTGTATACCTGCTAAATTCATTTCCTATCCGAACGCAAGCACTTTACTGCAACTATGGGTTTTTGATTATCCTAACGTCTTATCCGAAAATATCGAAGTTGCCTAGCATTTCGAAAAGATGTTTTTGAAATGTCTATGTGTATATTATAAAGCTCAGATGAATGTTCTTCTGTATTTGTATTTGTTGGGACGCCCGCGCCTATTCGGCTATAATGGACTATTCCATTACTATGTAAAGTAATGGTGGCATCTACGCAGCAGAGTGTGCCGAGCAGCCGATCGACAAGTCAGTCGTAGACTTCCGGTGACGAACCGGAAGTACCCTTTGCTCATACTACGTCTTACGACGGTTGAGACGATTAACCTTTATTCTTGTATTGGATACTAATAACCTTTGTAAATACTATTTTCACGGAATACAGCAATTAACCTATTCCTGTTGTTGAGTTATTTATTCTTACTCACGACATAACAGTATTGCTCTTTAAGATAGCATTCTGAGTTTGAATATAGCATTCCTTGTTCTAGAGTCTGTAACAAAGCCACACTGTTCATGTCCTATCTCTGGGTCGATTCTACTGCGTGTTGTTCGTCAGAATTCAGATAAAGAGTTTTGACTTGTGGCCTATTAAGTTGATTGTTCGGTGGATTTCACTGGCTTTTTAGGCAGTGTTATGAAAATCTATCTGCTTAGGTCCTTCGGTATATTGCCACTGTCGTATATTTTGTAGATACTGTCTGTAATCCTGTCTACGCCAAAGCCGTCTAATAGAGGTCAGCATTTCTATTACTCTCCCGTTGGGTCCTGCTGATTTTTTTCTCTTCAAATTAGTCAGTGCCAGTTACACTTCGGTTTTCAATATTTATATTCTGTCCGTACTTCTGTGTATTACTGTTTGCTCTCTCTTGTCGTGGATGAGATCTTCTATATATTCGTCCCATCTCTGAGATATTTTTTCATTCTGTAATATGAGTGATCCGTCCTTTGCTTTTATACATCCTGTTGCTGAGCAGGTATGCTGTCCTGTTAGTTCTCTTTTTTATGCATATCTTCTACAAATGATGCTAAATATTTAACGAAGATTAAATATTTAAATCAGTCTGATAACTCTTGTTGTGGAGTTGGTGCGAAACTTCGCCGCAAAGTTGTAGGAACTGTTTTGTGCCGGAAGTAGAAAAGGAACACAGGAGTTAGGTTGAAAACAGTATATTAGTATAACAAGAAATAAGGTAGTCAAAGGAAGTGTTAATAATAAGTAATATAGAAATAAGTAATTAGAAATAAGTACATCCAAAGGTATTAATACGCTGCTTATTGCCTGAGTAGTAGCGGTCGTCAACTACTGTTAACTACCTTCTCTTTCTTTTGCTGATTGCCTTCGCGAACTGCTCTCGTTAACTGCCATTTTAACTGCTTCCTAAATGTCAGGCAGGTAATCACATATAACAAGAGGAAGAGTCCACTCCTCTTAGGAGGGCACCATAATAAAAACTCACCCAGTTTACATTTTTCATACACACAGTCGAATTTACCGGCGTATGTGACAATATCTTCATCTTCATTCATAGTAAGGTTCATGCATTAACATCGTGTATAAATTTTTTCAACAAAATCTTTCATAAAATCGAAATAGTTCCATTAAATGACACTTTTACATTCATTTTTTAGCATTCGCTAAAATGAAATTAAGATATTTTTCATATTAAGCAGAGCATAATCTTTAAAAGAAGATACCATGCAACCAACTTTAACTTCCTTATCTAAAATGGCTTCATATCTTTGAAGTAATACAATATAATATATTTTTCTACGAGTTATACTAAATGCGATAATAATTAGGACAGGCCAATGTTTTAAAAATTGATGTATTTCGTAATATTTACTATTATCATGGCCAAATAAAAAATTTTAGTTGAAAATGGAATGGTTCTTAGAGTAATACAGCACAATAATATTAGCAAAAAATAAATAACATAGATAGATAGATAGATAGATAGATAGATAGATAGGCACTGAAACGAATGAGATGGCTAGCTAGCTAGCTAGATAGATAGATAGATACTGAATCGAGTGTGATAGATATTTGGTAGATATTGATTCGAATGTTATAGATAGGTAGATAGAGAATGTATCGAGTGTGATAGATAGATAGATAGATAGATAGATAGATAGATAGATAATGAATCGAATGAGATAAAGTGATCGATAGAAAATAAATCGGATAAGACAGATAGATCGGATCGATCGCTCGATCGATAGATAGATAGCGAGATAGTTAATGATTCGAATCAGATAGGCGAATAGATAGATAGATTGTTAATGAATCGAATGACATAGATAGAAAGATAGATAGATAATGAATTGAATGTCATAGATAGATAGATAGATAGATAGATAGATAGATAGATAGATAGATAGATAGATAGATAGATAGATAGATCAAATGAGATATACAGATACTTAGATAGACAATGAATCGAATGAGCTAGTTATATACATAGATATACTGGTAATCAATCGAATGAGATTTATAGATAGATAAATAATGAATAGAATGAGATAGATAGATAGATAGATAGATAGATAGATAGATAGATAGATAGATAGATAGATAGATAGATAGATAATTCAGTGAGGTATTTCGATTGATAAACAATGAAACGATTGAGGTAGAGAGAAAAATAATGAATCGAGTGAGATAGATACATAATGAAATAATCTCACGTGCGTTTTATATAGATAATGAATCGAGTGTGATAGAAAGATAGATAGATAGATAGATAGATAAATAGATAGATAATGTATCGAATGAGAGATAAATAGATATGTAGCTCTATAGAGAGATAATGAATCGAATGATATTGTTAGATCGATTGATAATGAATCGGTGATAGACAGACAGATAGAGAATGAATCGAATGAGATAGATAGATAGAAAAATAGAGAGATAATGTTTCCAATGAGATAGATAGATAGATAGATAGATAGATAGATAGATAGATAGATAGATAATGACTCGCCTGATATAAATAGATGGATAGAAAATGAATCGAATCATATGGATTGATAGCTAGATAGAGAGATAATGAATCGACTGAGATAAATAGATCGATAGAAAATAAAACGAATGAGATAGATAGATAGATAGATAGATCGTTAGATAGATAGATAAGGAATCGAATGAGATCAATAGTACGTAGAAAATGAATCGAAGAAGATAGATAGATAGATAGATAGATAGATAGATAGATAGATAGATAGATAGATAGATAGAAGTAAAGATTGATAGATGGTTAGATAATAAATCGAATGAGATAGTTAGAGAGATTGATAATATTTGAATGAGATAGATAGAAATACGGACATATAGATAGAGAATGAATCGAATGAGATAGATAGATAGATAGATAGATAGATAGATAGATAGATAGATAGATAGATAGAGTAAATGAGGTATAAAGATATTTAGATAGACAATGAATCGATTGACGTAGATATATAGATAGATATATAGACAGTGAATCAAATGAAATTTTTAGATAGATAGATAGATAGATAGATAGATCGATAGATAATGAATCGAGTGAGACAGACAGATAGATAGATAGATAGATAGATAGATAGATAATAAATCGAATGACATAGACAGAAAGATAGATAATGAATCGAATGACAGAGAAAGATAGAGACAGAGAGAGAGTGAGAGAGAGAAATACTGAAACGAATGCGATAGATAGATAGATAGATAGATAGATAGATAGATACTGAAACGAAATAGATAGATAGATAGATAGATAGATAGATAGATAGATAATGGATCGAGTGACAGATAGAGAAATAAAAATAAATATAACTAAACGAATGAGATAGATAGATAGATAGAGAGAGAGAGAGAGAGAGAGAGAGAAATAGTGAAAAGCATGCGATAGATAGATAATGACTCGGCTGAGATAGATAGATAGATAGATAGATAGATAGATAGATAGATAGATAGATAGATAATGATTTGAATGAGATAGAAACGGAGATATAGCTAGAGAATGAATCGAATAACATAGATAGATAGATAGATAGATAGATAGATAGACAGATAGATAGATAGATAATTCTGTGAGGTATATCGATTGATAGGCAATGAAACGATTGAGGTAGAGAGAAAAATAATGATTCGAGTGAAATAGATACATAATGAAATAATCTCTCGTGCGTGATATATAGATAATGAATCGAGTGTGATATGTAGGTCGGTAGATAGATAGATAGATAGATAGATAGATAGAAGTAAAGATTGATAGATGGTTAGATAATAAATCGAATGAGATAGTTAGAGAGATTGATAATATTTGAATGAGATAGATAGAAATACGGACATATAGATAGAGAATGAATCGAATGAGATAGATAGATAGATAGATAGATAGATAGATAGATAGATAGATAGAGTAAATGAGGTATAAAGATATTTAGATAGACAATGAATCGATTGACGTAGATATATAGATAGATATATAGACAGTGAATCAAATGAAATTTTTAGATAGATAGATAGATAGATAGATAGATAGATAGATAGATAGATAGATCGATAGATAATGAATCGAGTGAGACAGATAGATAGATAGATAGATAGATAGATAGATAGATAGATAGATAGATAATAAATCGAATGACATAGACAGAAAGATAGATAATGAATCGAATGACAGAGAAAGATAGAGACAGAGAGAGAGTGAGAGAGAGAAATACTGAAACGAATGCGATAGATAGATAGATAGATAGATAGATAGATAGATAGATAGATACTGAAACGAAATAGATAGATAGATAGATAGATAGATAGATAGATAGATAGATAGATAGATAATGGATCGAGTGAGAGATAGAGAAATAAAAATAAATATAACTAAACGAATGAGATAGATAGATAGATAGATAGAGAGAGAGAGAGAGAAATAGTGAAAAGCATGCGATAGATAGATAATGACTCGACTGAGATAGATAGATAGATAGATAGATAGATAGATAGATAGATAATGATTTGAATGAGATAGAAACGGAGATATAGCTAGAGAATGAATCGAATAACATAGATAGATAGATAGATAGATAGATAGATAGATAGATAGATAGATAGATAGACAGATAGATAGATAGATAATTCTGTGAGGTATATCGATTGATAGGCAATGAAACGATTGAGGTAGAGAGAAAAATAATGATTCGAGTGAAATAGATACATAATGAAATAATCTCTCGTGCGTGATATATAGATAATGAATCGAGTGTGATATGTAGGTCGGTAGATAGATAGATAGATAGATAGATAGATAGATAGATAGATATGGTATCGAATGAGATAGATAAATAGATATGTAGCTCTATAGATAGATACTGAATCGTATGATATTGCTAGATCGATTGATAATGAATCGAAGGTGACAGTCAGACAGATAGAGAATGAATCGAATGAGATAGATAGATAGAAAATAGAGAGATAATGTTTCCAATGAGATAGATAGATAGATAGATAGATAGATAGATAGATAGATAGATAATTTAATAGATATATAGTTTGATCGATAGACAGATTGATAAGGAATCGAATAAAATAAATGCAAAGATAGATAGATAGATAGATAGATAGATAGATAGATATATAGATAGATAAAAATACTGAAATGAATTCGATAGATACATATATAGATAGATAGATTCATAGATAGATAGAAAACGAATGGAATGAGATAGATACACAGATCAATCGATTGATAGATACATAGATATAAAATGAATCGAATGATATACATAGATAGATAGATAGATAGATATATAATGAATCGAATGTGATATATAGATAGATAATGAATCGAAAAACATCGATAGATAATGAATAGAATGCCATGTATATATATATATGTATAGATAGATAGAAAAATATATAGATAGATAGAAAGATAGATAGATAGATAATGAATATATAGATAAAGAAAAATGACATATATAGATAGATAATGAATCGAATGTCATAGATATAGAGATAATGAATAGATAGATGGATAGATTGATAGATAGATGGATAGAAATTTAGATAGATAGAGAGACAGATAATAAATCGAATAACATAGATAGAAAGATGGATAGATAATGAATTGAATGACGTAGATAGATAGATAGATAGATAGATAGATAAATTTAATGAGGTATATAGATACTTAGATAATGAATCGAATGACATAAATGTGTATATAGATATACAGATAATGAATCAAATGCGATGGATTGATAGATATATAGATAGAATATGAATCGAGTGAAATAGATAGATAGATAATGAATCGAATGAGATGAATTCATCGGTAGAAAATGAATCGAAGAATATAGATAGGTAGATAGATTTTGTTTGTTTTTTAGGCTTAACGACCTATCAATCCTTATGGTATCATTTAATGATTTTGGGTCAGGTTATTTAATTTTTACAACATTTTTCTTTTCACGATTCATTGGGTTTTGTTCTTAAGAGCAGGGTCCCCAAGTCCTAACCTTTTTATTTAACCCATAACTGGAGGGAATGGACGGATTTATACTTTTCCGAAGGGTACCAGTGCTTTACTTTTCCGAAGGTTACCAGTGCTTTAGTGAATGCAGGATATTCAACTGGAATTCAAACTCGGCTCACCGATTTCTCTTTCAAAGCCGATATCCACTGCACCACAACGCACATCCGTCACTATACGCTTACAGCACCTGGTATTCCCAAGCGGTCACCCATCTAACTACTGACCAGGCTCAACGTTGCTTAACTTCGGTGATCGAGCGAGAACCGCTGTATTCAATGTGATAGATAGATAGATAGATAGATAGATAGATAGATAGATAGATAGATAGATAGATAGATAGATAATCGAATAAAAAGTGACAGATATCCTCTAGAAATTGAGAAATATATATAAAAATATAAAATAAATAGTTAGATAATCTTTTACCGATTCCTTTTCGTTCGCTCATGTACTCTATAACTCACACGTACACACACATACAGGCACCCCCATCCGAACACTCTCAGAAAAATACATAAGCAGACAAATGAGTAAAGACCTCACAATCCTTTTGGATGGTCGTGCAGTTTCATGTCCTCTTGCTGACTCTTGTCCTTTGATAAAACTTCGAAAATGTCAAGCAAATCAACGAGAGACTTAACGATTTTCTTTTATTTCTTTCACCATATCTTCCTTCGGGCTGGTGCAGAGGATATTTTCTGAATGTCAGCGTGCTTAACACAGTCACCCCTATGTCAATGCCGTCAGTCTCGTGCTCACTTACGATCCATCCTTTTGCTCTCATCAGCTTTTCAAATTCTAAAATTCTTTGGATTGATGTGATCTTCCTAATTTTTTGTTTCTTCCTTTTCCCAGGTAAAATTATAGAATGTCGACGAACCAAAC
The DNA here is from genome assembly GCA_037127315.1 of Ascarosepion bandense. Classification (NCBI taxonomy): domain Eukaryota; kingdom Metazoa; phylum Mollusca; class Cephalopoda; order Sepiida; family Sepiidae; genus Ascarosepion; species Ascarosepion bandense. The sequence goes on from JBBBDQ010030031.1 coordinate 598,327, forward strand.
GCGTGCGTCTATCAATCCGATTTAAATCAACTGTATTTTTATTTTAAAATTATTGACTAATTATTAGGTTTATATCTTTTACCTATTTTTACACAATACAAGGCCAAAGAGCCATCAAAGTTTGAGCTTTTATTGAATAAAAATATTTTTATGAAATTAAAATAGAGGATGTAAGAAGAACCGATCACGAGGTCATCTAAGAAAAGATATCGGTTGACACTAGACTTGAAGTAGTAATGATTGTAGTAAGTATACTCACGGGAGTTTGTTCCACAAAGAAACAGCTCTTTTGGAGAAATTGTCCGAATAAAATTTTTTATTTTTGCTTATGTGATATGATGGGATTGGCATCAATTTTTCCCAATGCAAGTGGCAAATAATGTCCTAATTGTTAAGGTATGAACTGGTGTTATTAATAAATGTAGGTAATCAGAATATTTACCATGGGAACCGCGATAGGATTGCGGTATTTCTTACGTGAGATAAGAAGGTGTAGAGACAAAAATCATATATCACACACGATGCTGTGTGGATGCTTTTGAACTATATCAATGTTGGTATCTGCAGACTGAGCATTTGGAGGCCAGATATGGTAGCGTTTCTCAAATTTCTGTCTGGTTTTACTCTTTTAACATTAAAGCATAGAAGGAGTCTTTTACTTTCTGAATCCTTACAAGTAATCGACTACCTTTCCAGAATCTTCAACGTTCCACAGTGTCCGCAGAGAGAGTTTGATCTTGTTGGTAGGAACCTGGCTATTTCTCACAAAGAAAGTCGAAAATTTAAGGTCTTGAAAATGTTGAAAACCTTACGAGTATTGTTTGTTGAGTGCTGAATTACATTCCAAATTTGTCTCATTCATGCCTCTCCACAACTTCTCCATTGTAGCTCTTAGTAAGCTCTTGGAAAGATTTTTGATGCTAAGCTATCGAAGATATCAGCTGCTATTTTCTGAACATTTAAATTTTTTGAAAGGTTACTGTTGTATTATTTGCATAGATACGAGGGTCATTCAATAAATAAGGTGAATTTTTCGGTATAAGGATTTTTAATACAAATAGTAGCTTACTTTTTTCAACGTAGCCTCCCAGCAGTGTCACACACTTTTCTCTTTTGTACACAAGCTTCCGTATTCCCTCAGCGTAAAAATCTTTGGACTGATGTCTCAGCCAATCGTTCACAGCACTTTTGACTTCATCATCACTTTCAAATTTCTTGAAACAATTTAGCCCACTTGTAGACATTTTTTGGCTGAAATATGTGGCACCATACACAATTGACATTCTCCTATGAATTTCAACTGGTTTGCACCCTTCAGAAACCAAAATCTTGATAACTGAGCTCTGTTCACACCTAGAGGATGCTTCTTGGTCGACCATCTTTGTTAATCTCCAAAACTCTGAAAGCTTTTTTTTCAAACTGCAAAAGAAATTAAATCTCTTTAAAAAAGAAGTAAATGTAGAAAATTAAAAAAAAAGTAAGCTTCTATCTGTATTAGAAGTTCTTATACCGAAAAATTCACTTTATTTATTGAATGACCCTCGTATTTATCATAGATATCATTATATTGTTAAGAAAACTGTTTATTGATTAGATTATTACAAACAATTCATTAGTAGCTATATGCATCATAACAAATTGATATGAGCATGGCGTAAGTGTTATGGTTACCAGAATGGTGGTCAGGGGTTCAAGTTCAAATTTCACTCGGGAATAATGTGGAAATTATGAATCCATTACGTTTATTCATTTAGGGTAACGGCAGCTCAAAAGAAATGTTGGAATTCATCCAAGGAAAAGAACAACTTTGAATGTCAAACCGGTTAGCTGATTTTTCCGTACAAATCTTGTTCTATCTAGAACTCCTTCTTCTATGTGCCCTGTCCCTTAAGGACGTAGGCGATCATGGCTTTCCACGTCTCCCTATCCCTGGTGGCTCTTAGCACGCCTTTTCTGTTACACCATGCCACCCTCGTTCCATCATCCACCTGATTAGGACCTTCAAATATGTTATCCGCTGCTTTCCCCGGTCTCCTTTTCCTACTATCTGGTCTGTTAGTATCAGGTTCTCCAAGCCCTCCTTCCTCATTGCATGTCCCAGGAACTTCATCTGTCTTTTCCTGATGCTCAGTATTAATTTCCTTTTCGTTTCTATCATTTCCAAAACCTCATCATTGTTCATATGCTCGGACCATGATATTCGCGTCATCCCTCTGTGAAACCACATTTCACTTGCTTCAAGTTTTCCCTTCATCTTTGATGATATTATTCAGCATTCACTGCCATATTAAAGAACAGACATCACATAGCAATCCAGTACTCTCTTCTGTGTTTCTAGCGAAATTGTCCTGTTTCTTAATAATTTACTCAGCTTCTGTAATGCTTCTTTCGCCATGCTAATTCGTCTTCGGATCTCTGTCACGCACTTTCCGTCTTATGTTATAACACTTCCCAGGTATTGAAATTTTTGTACCTGCTTGATTGTAGTATCTCCAAACTGTATTTGGCATATTAGGCTGCCCTGTTTACTGATACCATGCATTCGGTTTTCTTGCAGTTTATTTGTAGTCCTTTCTTGTCACTCTCTTCAGCTACCTTCTGTTGAAGATCCTGTAGTTTCCTTTCTGTGTCTGCTATCAGCACTGTATCATCTGCGTACCATAATTAAATTGTGGCCTCCGATGACAAATCCAGGCAAAACTTCTACAGTTCTCAAAATATTCTCGCTGTAAAACTACTTTGAAATGACAATTAAAATATTGATAAGAAATAATAAATATTAATATAAGTATTGATAGGAAGATATTAAGAACTAGCAGTATAGCCCGGCGTTGCTCGGGTGTAATGAAAGCTTTAAAACTAATCCATGGTCTTGGACCTCAGACACTTTGGACGTTGGCAAGAAAGACTAAAAAGCAATATCGGGAGTATCGATGTTCGATATCGGTGAAAATGTGTCGTCTGAGAAGATCTACTAATATTTAAGTCTAAAAACTATAATGTTACAAAGTTAGAGCATATTCTGCAGCAAGAACCACGATAAAAGGGCTGAAATCCTGATCTTGATCAGACCTGATTGGATATCGGGATAATGAATTCCAATATCGGGGAGAAATTGGATGAATTAAGTTGCCCATGACCTGACCGGAATCCTAAAAAATATTTGTGTGAAGATTTGTGAGAATCGGATAAAAATTGTAAATTTTTATAAAGGACATACAGACAGATAAACAGACACACACACAAAAACATCTTGCCTTATATATATATATATATATATATATATATATTATCGATTTTCTGCACTATTGTAAGAACTGCAACCTTGAAACTTCTGAATATTCTTTCTTATGTCTTTGTCTATGAGTGTATCAAATTTGATTAAAATCGGACCAATCCTTCTATGACCCGATTTTTTCGATTATCGATTTTCGATATTTATCGGGGGTACATTGACGCAAAACATAGCTAAGAACACTCGCAGACGCTTATAGTACAACTGTGTAAATTTTCAAGAAAATCGTTTCAGCCGTTTCGGAATCTATAGGTAACGTTCACACACATAGACCCACACACAGTCAAAGTTTCATTTATTAATAAGTTTAGATTAATAGGACATAGAAATTAACAAAATACATAATCCGAATTCTGATCAAAAGTGCATAACAGTTTATAGGGTCATGAAATAATAATATAATAATTAGAGGAAATAATATGTAATAATATAAGTATTAATAGGAAGATAATAAGTACTAATAGGAAATGGGAAATAACGGATTCATCATCTGAATTCTGATTGATAGTGCGTAACAGATTTAACTGTGAATAGGTTAATCAGATTATAGTTTCGTTAAAGACGTTGATTCAGAAAATACAATATTTATAAGTGGAAAAGCATGTAAGGAAAAGCAATGAAAATCTATAAAAACGAAGAATATGTTTTAAAGATTATCGAAAAACATTTGTTCATGTAAGTACAATGATCTATTTAAATTACGATGAAAATTCAATTTATTTGGGAAAGATATTAGAATAAAACAGTACTTACATTGGGAGCAAACCGCCTGTAGACGGATAGAAAATGAGCTAGGCAAGTACACAATACTAGAAATACGCGTAAGACAAGGATATGTCTACTTCCCGGATTTATTTAACCTTTTCACGCGAGGTCATACGAAGAGAACGAGAAGTCCTTCCAGGAATAATCTTAATGACATACAGTATTAATGGCAGACATCCTAGAAAAAAAAGTAAAATAAACGGAAACAAAGGAAATAAATGTTAATTGAGAGAAGACAAAATATATGATTGTCAGTTAAATGAACAGTGGATTACGAATACGAAATGTCAAAATAAAGAATATTTAGAATATCTGGGAAGTCTTTTAACAGAGGATTAACGAAATATGGCGGCCAGTTAAGATAGCAAATATAAAGGAAACTAACCACTAGAAACAATCAAATGCGTGCTAAATTCCTATATAGCAGTGAATGTTGATGTTGTGGGACCTCCCCTTTTTCTATGATAATGGACTCGACTTGAGTATACATATATTCCTGCCATAGTGAGAACCGTAGACATCTATTAGAGACATCGGGACTGATCCGTAAGTTGCCGAACGATACCGTAGTTACACACAATACCGCGTCAGTTGGCATAGTACCTCTGAGCTCCACTCAGCCAGAATAATATTACACGGATATTCTATTTCAACACGGCTTCACTTCAAGACTTATATATATATATATATATATATATATATATATATATATATTCCTTACTAATCGTATTACTGGATTATTAACCTGCATTCCAGTTTGCATATTTACGCTCAATGTAACCTATTTTTCGATCTCAAATATTTGTTTTGGTTTTGTTGTTCATTATTTTGTGTGGTTCCTTCCCCCGGATCCACAACAGTTGGAAAATGTCCTCGCAGAGGAAAATGAGATAGAAATACTGAAAGTCAGATCGTCTGAATGCTTTAGTAATGCGAACATTTTCAGGGAAATAGTAACTTATACTTAAAATCAGAAAAATATCAGTTGATATCTCTAGTATAATAACACTGTGTATTTTTTGTTTTTCGGTATCTAGTGTTATTTCCTATTTGCATATACCTTCAAAGTGGGGAAATGTCTAATATTCGCTTTTAAACTTTGCTTTGTTTTAATCCTTTCACCCCAAGCAAGGCATTTCACTGCCACTATTGCTCATGGGGTTACATAGAGGAAAGTGATGAGAAAGAGTGGTTAGATATAGGAAATGTCAGAAGGAGGGTGACAGATGAGTAAGGATACCCATGATGAGAGTTGGGTAGATGGGAAGCGTGTTTGAGAGAATGGATGCGAGTCAGTGTGTTAGGAGGTGTCTATTGACCTTATATTTTAACTCCTGGGCATTGTTGCTGTCGGGGAAGCAAATGTATGGAAGGGAATTTTGTCGCTTGGATAATGATAAATATATTTACATAAGTTGTGTAATTGTCTTAAAAATATTAATATCCACAAAATAACAGTAATACTAATAAAATATGAAATATTTATAAGCATTGCATAATAAAAGAACTACAATTATACGTACTTAGAGCCAAACCCGAAGCAAAAACTAAAATAAAAGGGCTGAAAAAAATACAGACATACAGGCAGATAAACACACACACACACACACACACACACACACACACACACACACACACACAAACATCTTGCCTTATATATATATATATATATATATATATATATTATCGATTTTCTGCACTATTGTAAGAACTGCAACCTTGAAACTTTTGAATATCGTTTCTTATCTCTTTGTCTATGAGTGTATCTAATTTGACTAAAATCGAACAACTTCTTCTATAACCCGATTTTTTCGATTATCAATTTTTGGTATTTATCGAGGGTATCTTGACACAAAACTTGGCTGAGAACACACACAGACGCTTATAGTATAACTGTGTAAATTTTCAAGAAAATAGGTTCAGCCGTTTCGGAGTCTATAGGTAACGGATACACACACACAAAGACACACACACACAAATTTCCATTTATAAATAAGTTTAGATTAATAGCTACAAAGTAATATTAATAAGATATTGACTACTTATAAACATTACATAATAAAACAAAGCTAATAATAAAAATAAAATTGTAATTTTTGTCGTTGGGTAGCAACTGTTATTTCCTATTTGCTTACGCCCAGAAAATAAAAATAAAATATGAAATATTTATAAGCATTACATAATAAAAAAATGACAATTATAAAAATTACATTGTGTCACGATTTTTGTCTTTGAGTATCAACTGATATTGTTATATATCGCCGTATGACGACAAAACAACAAACACGCATATATAAAAATATAAGGTTATATTTTTATTAATGACGATGAACCGTGTAGAATAGGGAACAGAGAATTGAGAGAGCGCGCTTCTAATGGGTTGACGGGAGTGTAGTCTTATCTGTTGTGTCTCTCTTCACCGGCCGATCTCTGTTGCTCCTCTACTGGCGAATCCGTGTGCCGAGGTCTTTTTATAATCTTCCAGAACCGGGACTTTTTCTTCCGGTTTTGCCTCGCCCACGCACGCCCACGTAATTCTCAGAGACACCTGTTCTGTTTGCCTCTGTAGTTATTTCCGCTGCTGCCGGAAATAAGGTCAAACGACATCCGTTCCTTTCAACGACCGGAAACACCCTCGCTTGCATCAGCCTTCCTCGGGTAGGGCCAGATTGTTATATTACATTCCTCGCCCTCCCATTTTCCAAAATGTTCACCTAAGAACATTTTAAGCGCAACACCCTCACACTCCTCCCCATGCCACACAAGCCCGACAATTGTATAAAACATGTGCACGCCAAAACAACAAAACATGTGCATGCCGAAACAAAAAAACAACAAAAAAATATATAGGGGAGCCTACATCGGCAACCCAACAATGTTCGTGTCCATCGTGAAAATTGTTCTACCAGCTCGATGTTTCATTGTTCTTTTTTTTTTTTTTTTTTTAATATCCATTTTCACAGAATTGGGCAATGTTCTTAAAAATGTTCATTTTCTTTCTCGACTCTGTCCATAAGCGTAGACGCCTCGATGCACGACCACATGATCATAGGCGGTAACCGCGCCCCAGTTTCTAAACTGACATCGAGTAAATGACCTTTGACCAACACCATGCGTGTTTCTGCTCGAGTTTATTGTTACACATGTAACTTCATTTAATTTAATTTAATTTCAAACATACTATGTTTGAACACAGAAAAATGGCCATTATCTGCAGTACATATCATTCATAGTCTGACCGAGAAATGTTCAATAGAAAATGAAGAAAATTACCCTGATTCCAACGTTAATCCGCATGCAATTTACTTGTGGAGGATTAGAGGTTTCATCTATATTAATTTAGTCTAAAAAAATGGACCCGTGACTCGTAGTTCCTTAGTTTGTACAATGTTTTCTATTCCCTGAACTACTTCCTCTGGATTCGAATCCAAGCATATCTGATTTGTTGACATCTCTCTGTTTAACGCAGAGACATTTGAGTGTTGAACACCCGTTGACCCCGGAGTACTATTCACAACGGATAACTCCCTTTCCTTTCCCGAAGCACTGTTGCTTCTTTCACACTTAAAAATCCGCTTCCTAGCTATTATTCCAAGGATTATCATAACGCCGACTATGCCAGCAATGACTCCTATCGTCACCTTCTTCGGGAGTTCTTCATATCCTTCACTAAAACTTTCCATATCTATCTGTTCCAAGGTATTTACTAGTTTGCGGATAGGAATCTCCTCCATATCGCGCAATTCTACCGGCATGGTGTCCACTGAAAAATTGGGAAATTTCTGCGTAATTGGGGACCAAACCACTGAACCAGAGACGTATAATTTACTTTATGCTTTAGATACTATTAATAATTTTCCACGTTTGTATCTTCCTAACTATTTCACTTAAACTATCGTTAATCCTCCCACTGCTTTCTTTCCCAATCCTATAGCATATCAGCCAATAAGTCTACAAGACTTTTCAGTTGTTCTTTCTTTTTGTTCTGATCAACTGTGGAATCTACAGGTCTATCCGTGTCAATATTATGTTTTCAGAAATTAATATATCTTCAAAAGATATTTACCAAGTCACATAAATGAAAATTCACAGAGGATGTTGAATTGATGGGAACCTGCACAAAAGCATAATTCACAAACATAGAAATGTAAATCATTTTGTAGTGTACAGTCATTGAAAAGAAATCCAAAAAAGAAAACCTAACACTGCACAAACCAAAGAAAACATTGTTATCAACAAGTTAATCAAATTATCCACTTTAAAGAGTAGAAGAAACTTCCTTTACATGATTTTACATTTTACTTACTCAATAAAAGTAAGATTAATTAAGCAACATACCAGTAAACTCACTTCACATATATGGTAAAATATTAACAAAAAAATAAATCATTAACTCAGATGTTTTATACTTACAGATAGGTAAATATCTCAACTTTATTCCTCCCGTCAACCCCAACCTATGCGCTCTCCGCTAGGCGTACTACTCTCTGCATGTAGTCCTGCACCCCCTCCGTTCTACCCTTAATGTGTTCGACACTGAACAATCCACATTTCTCAATTCTAGGGTCAGATCGGCAAAAGTATGCTGTTCAATTTTTTTTTTCTAACTAGACTTATTATAAACAAAAGCAGAACACACACACTATCAAATCAAAGAGTCACCTACCTTGGCTGATGTCTATAGTCGTGCGGCTGCTTCTATTTTCGTCTTCTTTTTTCTTTCTATCTGGTAGTTTTAAGTCCGTTGAATTTCAATCGTCGCCGTGGCAACCAGCTCGCATCTAACTGTTTTGTTGTCTCAAAACAGCAAGTCACTAGGCACCAATTATGCGTCTGTTATATATCGCCGTATGACGACAAAACAACAAACACGCATATATAAAAATATAAGGTTATATTTTTATTAATGACGTTGAACCGTGTAGAATAGGGAACAGAGAATTGAGAGAGCAAACTTCTAATGGGTTGACGGGAGTGTAGTCTTATCTGTTGTGTCTCTCTTCACCGACCGATCTCTGTTGCTCCTCTACTGGCGAATCCGTGTACCGAGGTCTTTTTATAATCTTCCAGAACCGGGACTTTTTCTTCCGGTTTTGCCTCGCGCACGCACGCTCACGTAATTCTCAGAGACACCTGTTCTGTTTGCCTCTGTAGTTATTTCCGCTGCTGCCGGAAATAAGGTCAAACGACATCCGTTCGTTTCAACGACCGGAAACACCCTCGCTTGCATCAGCCTTCCTCGGGTAGGGCCAGATTGTTATATTACAATATTTCCTGTTCGCTTACGCCTAGAATGTAAGAAAAGTGGCTTATATTTTCTTAAAACTTTACTTTGTGACCTGGATAATGATAGATACATTTCCATAAATTGAGTCACTGTTTTGATATATTAATAACTACAAAGTAATATTAATAAGATATTGAGTACTTATAAACATTACATAATACAACAAAGCTAATAATAAAAATAACACTGCAATTTTTGTCCTTGAGTGTCAACTGATAATTTCTATTCGTTTACGCCTAGAAAGTAGGAAAAATGGCTGATAACTCCTTTAAACTTTGCTTTGTGACCTGGACAATGATAGATACATTTCCATAAATTGAGTCACTGTTTTGATATATTAATAACTACAAAGTAATATTAATAAGATATTGAGTACTTATAAACATTACATAATAAAACAAAGCTAATAATAAAAATAAAACTGTAATTTTTGTCCCTGTGCAGCAACTGTTATTTCCTATTTGCTTACGCCCAGAAAATAGGAAAAGAATATAAAATATTTATAAGCATTACATAATAAAAGAATGACGATAGTAAAAATTACATCGTGTCATGATTTATGTTCTTCAGTATCTATCGATATTTCCTATTCGCTTACGCTTTGAAAGTAGGAAAAATGGCTGATATTTCTTTTAAGCTTTGCTTTGTGACCTGAATAATAATAGATATATTTGCATAAATTAAATAACTGTTTTGATATATTAATAGCTACGAATTAATATTAATATAAATTAGATATTAAATACTTATAAACATTACATAATAAAACAATGCTAATAATAACAATAACACTGCAATTTTTGTCCTTGGGTAGCAACTGTTATTTCTTATTTGCTTACGCCCAGAAAATTGGAAAAATTGCTAATATTTCCTTCAGATTTGCTTTGGCGACATGGATAATATTTCTGAAATTCATCTTTTCCAGTTGAAAAAACAGGCGATTGTGAATATTCTCGTTCGCGCAATGTAGAAGAAAAAATCAACACATGATTCAAAAGTAGCATTTTTGTAGTTTTCGGGATTTACGCTTGAACTGTAAATTACTTTCACGAAATAACCCATCAATATCATCTTCCATCAAGTTTTCTCTATAGGGAACCTTACTAGTGGCATTAAAAGTTAAGTATATACTTGCTTCTTTAGTAAGCCCCCCCCCCTATTCTCCTCGGATTTATTAAGATAATGGCCAAAGACGGACTTTGAGGGACATACTGTAGTTTTTTACCAGGGCCTCAAGATACTCCACATAATGTCTTAGCTTGTAATTCCACAAGAATCCTGAACCACTGCGACAAAGCTGTATTACGCTTATTTCTTCGTCTTGGAGTTTTTTGGGGAATTCCTTACACTCTATAAGCTTCTTTATTTGTAGTCAAAATAACCGAATCACTCATAGGTAACTTCTCTTTTCCGTTATTTATCTTCCTCAATTCACTCTATCAAGACTTTGATAATACAAAACAAATGGCTGCGAGACAAACGAGTTTCCCTTTTTCACAAAAGTTCGTCAGCAAGCCACCCGAACTCGTTTATAACAGTGTTGCTCTGTTCGATTTGGTTAGGCATTCAATAAAGACTCCGACTTAGACTTTTGCTGCAGTCAGCTTACGAAATATACCTTGAAAGTACATAAATGTTGGAGATACATTATCTAGAGTTGGGTGAAATAGATTCATATGGCCCGATATTAAGTGCTGTGAGGGAAACAATATTTTTCAGGGATCCAACAATGGCTTCCATTTGAGGTTACTCCAACCCACCCAGAGTTCGGTCCATGGCCTGTCCCGCATATGGTAGTGTGTTACAGTGTCCCTGCTGTCCTTAAGACAGAGATAACACGAAAACTTGGTAAAGCTTCCTTGAAGACCTATCAGAAAGGCCACTATTCTGAAGTCTCCGATAACCTCTTCATATTTCAAGGCATCTACTAAGAGTTTGGCAGTGTTGTATTCTTCTTTGAGCTGAACCGCGTGTGCCAAGGGACGGGATTAAGATTGTGAAGGTTAAGAAAACATCATTTTGCGTTTCAGTTTCACAAAATATCGTATCACGGAAAGAAGCTCTTTGAATGAATTTATTAAATATGTCTTGGACACATAATGAGGAAAAGTCGCGGAGAATTTGACACTCACAAGACATCGAAGGTAAAAGGGGATAAGGAGAGACAGCACACAGCCTACTTGACAAAGATGACTAAAATCAACAAAACTTACGGATAGGAAGTTGTGGAGTACCTGTGATACATGAAACATAGTAGTTAATTACTTATATGACACTTGTTATCTTTATTCTTATTCCAAATTTCTCTATCAATTTCCTCGAATAGCCAGCAACATTCACAGAATATTTGTTGTGCCAAGCAACAGAGACATCTGAAGCGAAGGGATACTAACTTTATTAAAATTGTCTCAACGTGAAAATTTTGGATCGGAGATATTGATCCCAACCTTACAATGATAACTACAACATATATCACATTATCAGAATATAAGCGCCGTAACTATAGTAATTTAAAGCCAAAATATTTTAAAATTCAATAAAATATAAGATTACGTAGAATATTTTATTAAATTTTTACGAGTACTTATTTATAAAAAGAGCTCATGTTATATTCAGTTATATTTTTACTGATAAGACCCCCGTAGAAAAACATTAAATAAACAGCAATCTATCATCATGCTATCAATACATCAACAAATTTAATAAAAACTAATGCATTTCTGTGATATTTTAAACTTAAGTCTTCTATGAGAAGATGGAAAGAGCAACATAGGTACAAAAAATTAGAATAGCTGGGAAGTGTTCTAACGGAAGATGGAAAGTGTGCCACAGAGATCTGAAGGCGAATTGGCATGGTGAAAGAAGCATTCCAGAAGTTGAGTAAAGTATTAAGAAACAGGACAATTTAGCTGGAAACAAAGAAGAGAGTACAGTTCTTCCATATGGCAGTGACTGCTGGACAATATCATCGAAGATGAAGGAAAAACTTGAAACAACTTAAATGTGGTTCTACAAAAGTATGCTGCAAATAACATGGATTGAGCATGTGAGCAATGATGAGGTTTTGGAAAGGATGGAAACGAAAAGGAAATTAATAATGAACATCAAGAAGAGACAGATGACGTTCCTGGGACATCCAGTGAGCAAGGAGGGATTGGAGAACATGATACTAACAGGACAGATAGAAGGAAAAAAAGACATGGGAAAGCAGCGGATAACATATTGAAGGGCCTGAGCAGGTGGATGACGGAATTGGGGATGCATGGAGTAAGGGAGGAAAGCGAGCTAAGAGCCACCATAAATAGGGAGACGTGGAAAGCCATGATCGCCTACGTCCTGAAAGGACAAGGTACATAGGACAAGAATACTTAAAATCAGCTGCTTTTCCTCAAATATAATCTTAGAAAACTTTGTTTTATTTTTAATGATGTTTTATACATTCTTTGTCTTGTTTTATATTTCGTGTTTAAAATTTTGTTATATTTTATTATATTTTTTATTTTTATTTATTTGTATTTTATTTTTATTTTATATTTTAATATATTTTTGTTTTATGTGTTATATTTTATACATTGTTTATATTTTACGCTTTATATTCTGTTTTATTTTTATTATATGTTTATATTCTTTATTTATTTATTTAATTTAATTTAATTTAGTTTTAATTTTTATATTTTATTTTACTTCTATATTTTATGTTTTGTTTTATACATTGTTTATGTTTTATGATTTATATTTTATTATGTTTTATATTTTATATTTTAATTTTTATTTATTCAATTATTTTTATTTATTTTATGTTTCATATTTTTATGTTTTATATTTTCTTTTCTTTTTCTTTTATTTATTATTTTAATTTTCTTTATTTTATATTTTAATTTGTTTTTATGTTTTATGTTTTATACATTGTTTATGTTTTATGTTTTATATCTTATATTTTATTATAATCTATCATATTTTAATATTTTTATTTTTTATTTTTTATTTTATTTATTTTTATTTTTCATATTTTATGATATTTTTATGTTTCATATTCTTACGTTTTATATTTTATTATATTTTAATTTTATTTATTTATTATTTATTTATCTTTATTTTATATTTTATTATTTTTTATTATATATTTATGTTTTATGTTTTATATTTTATACATTGTTTTTGTTTTATAAATCGTTGATGTTTTATAAATTAGTAGGTAGATAAAAATATCTCTTATTTTTTTTAAATCAACAATTTAAAAACGAAATCCCCTTCCAATTAATTTGTGCACCTCAACGTAGTGTAATGTTTTGCTATCCTTTCACGCTAGAACCTATTACAACTGAGTAGTGAGTTCGGTCCTCTCTGGGTACCCAATACTTTCGGGCCTTTGCCAAATCTAAGCGATGCTTAGAAAATCTACTCCTTCCAATTAATTTTGACATGCAGTGAATTATTTTGGTCATTAGAAATTTTATATTTAATCTATTAACATGAAATTACAAGTAATAGAAATGTGTTAATAAAAACTGACGGTAAACTGAATCCGGCAGCAATTCCTCTGATGGGGAGGTTGTGAGGGGCCTCTTAATTGCTGTGTGTTTTCAGGTCCACTCTGACCTGAAGTGGTTGCACCTATTAGGGTCCCAGCTATTGGCAAATAGTTAACCCCAAAACTGGGTTCAAAGCACTATTAAAGTCTAAAAATAGACTTTTACAGAAATATATACATGAAAATAGACTTTTATAGAAAAATATACTTTTTTGAAGGAAAAATCATTACCATAACTCATTTTTGAATGAAATGATTTATACTGAGCAAAAAATTTTGAATACAAAACTAGAAGACATTTAATATTTTCGAAAAAAAAAAGAATAAAAACAAAAATTTTTCATTAAAATCTGACTAAATCAACCTTCTCACTATAACCGAACATTAAAAAAATACCTTAAACCCCTACGTTTTTGGAAGAAATAACCCGCATATATTGATATGGCATTTAAACAAAACTCACACTCAAATAAAAAATGTTTCATGAAATATTTTCTTTTTTTTAAAATCAATTTAAATCTTAGGTATTGGGAATATGCAGATGTAAATACTTTTTAAATGACAGTTTTACGCATTATATCAGCAATGGCTGTAGCATAGAAGACAATAAAGAACAAATATTTATTTAAATAAATACTTTCCCAATCAATCAACCAATTAGAATACTTAAATGCAATTCTCCCTTTCTTGTTTTCAAAGATTTGTTCGACCTCATTCACAACCATCCTACATCCAATTGAAAACGTCTCGTTGAATAATCATGTTTGATGACGTTACAACAGAAAGAAATTACTAGCAGCTCGTTGATGTTTAAAGTTCGCCAATTCCTCGTTAAAAACTGAATTCTTGAGTTTAATATACTGACATTATCAGAATCAAATTTGAATTAGAAAGTTCACCGAGTCGAGTAAATAACAATAGACATTTTATCAAAGCAGAAGCGATTTGAAAAGATAATCGAAACCCTAAATAATAGGAACAAGAATTGTTACTAAACAATGTCTATACAAAATCGACTGAGAATATGGAATGATAAATCTTGCTTGCACAGGTGTATCTTTTGGCTAACCTAGTTCAAGGCGCAATAGTCCCTCAAGGTAGAGGGTTACTGAATGAGGCGTGGGAGAAGAAACAGAAACTGAAAAATATGCCGACACAGAGGATAAATAACGATTGACTCTAGAACTGAAGAGGTTATATTTTTAGAATTGGGGAAGCATCTAGGCGGGACTTGAATTTATTGGATAAAATGTTTTCTGGGTTCAACTCCCTTCCTAAAATTCAATTGGAATAAGTAAGGAATGGTGCTTAATCTCTGTGGAAGTGGCAAAAGGTCACTTAGTGATAAATATCTAAGTAAGTGGCACTAAATAATAGATATTGTCTGAATATTTAAACTGGAAGTATAAATAGGTTTGTGATATTGCGTATGCGAGGAGGGTACAGTTAAAGAGAAATATCTTTATCTCTCAGAAGGCAAAGTAAACAACTATCAGCTCTGTTGAAAGATTACAATCAGATCAGACAGGCGACAATAATCCATTTTTGTTCTAACCTAACACTTCTAAAGTCAAAGTTAACACATTAATAGAGTTATCCACTCATATATTAAACTACAAGCAAGGAAAAAAATCTGAACAGAAATGCATAAATTTGTATTTATCATATTTTTATGTTTCATGTTTTATGTTTTATACATTGTTTATGTTTTATATTTTATATTTGATATTTTATAATATTTTATCATATTTTAATATTTTTGATTTATTTTTATTTTTTATATTTTATCATATTTTTATGTTTCATATTCTTATGTTTTATATTTTATTATATTTCTATTTTATTTATTTACTATTTTATTCATCTTTATTTTATATTTTAATACTTTTTATTATATTTTTATTTTATGTTTTATATTTTATGTTTTATATTACAATCAGATCATACAGGTGGCAATAATCCAGTTTTGGTCTAGCCTAACACTTCTAAAGTCAAAGTTAACACATTTATCCACTCTTATATTAAACTACATGCAAGGAAAAAAAACCTGAATAGAAATACGTAATTTTGCATCGTTTTTAAAATAGGTTTAAATGAAACTCATATCAGATACTGTATGTTTTATGCATTACCAAATAGCTCTTAAATAGCTAAATGTGACAAGTCAATTCTTAAAAGACACTGGAACAAGGATCACGACATTTATGTTCAGAATGTAAATTCCACCGAACAATCAACCTAATGAGGTATATAACAAAATTTATCATCCAAATTCTGATGACTAGAGCGTGTAACAAATTCTGGGAAGAGATAGGACAAAAACAGCACATGTTCGTCAGACACATGAACAAAAAACGCTATATTTCGACTCATAACGTTATGAGAAAAAGCAATACAAATACAGAAGGATGTGTTTCTCTGCTTTATAAACTACGTAAAAACATTCAACAAAATACGTTCAAAAGACTTGATAGAGATCTTCGGCAACCGTGACCTATTCTGGAAAACATTAAAATAATCAAGAATCTATACTGGCAGCAAACCGCTTGCATGCGGACAGGAAAGGAGTTCAGTAGATATACAAAAATAAAAAGAGTTATAAGGAAAGGATGCGATTTCTAAAATGATTTATTTAACCTGTACATTGAGAGGATTCTGAGAGAATTAAAAATCCTAACATAATTCTTTATTGGCGGTCACAATCTTAACAAAATAAGATATGCAAATGACAGAGTATTGATAGCAGACATAGAAAGGAAATTACAAAATCTCCCACAGAAGGTAGCGAAGAAAAACATGAACATGAAGTAGAAGAAGACAGAACTCAAAGGTGAGGAAGAGAATTGAATCACCAGAAATACGATTCTAGAGACAGATGCTGAGGATTTCATGGGCAGTACATGTGAGCAACAAAAACATGGTTTTCTAGTGAAATGAAACAAAAAGAAAACATGTGGTTCCCGGCTTTATCTTCTTTCACTTTTTTTTCTTTCTTTTCTCTTTTTTTGTTCTCAATTGGAGTAGATAGACTAAACTATCGCCCGGTTCACACTCCACCCACGTCTTTTGAACAGGTGAAGAGGCTCATCCTTTGTTTTCTGTTTAGGATGTGGTTCCCGGCTTTATCTTCTTTCACTTTTTTTTCTTTCTTTTCTCTTTTTTTTGTTCTCAATTGGAGTAGATAGACTAAACTATCGCCTGGTTCACACTCCACCCACGTCTTTTGAACAGGTGAAGAGGCTCATCCCTTGTTTCCTGTTTAGGATGTGGTTCCCGGCTTTTTTCCAATCATTCTATTCTTAAGTAGCCCCATGCGCATCAGTGGCGTCACCGCCTTGCTTGGGGTGATATGATTAAATAAAAAAAAAAATATTGACATCAGGAAAATAGAGTTGAAATTCTTAGCGAGGAAGAAGGACTTAGAAAATCTGATACTCATGGGAAAGATTGAAGGCAAGAGGGTCAGAGGAAAGCTGTGTCTACGATAATCGATGGGCTAGAGTGGATGGATGGCAGAACAAGATTTAGGAGAAATAGCAAAATGGTAAAACTTATTAAGTACTACGAAAGAAAGGTAGATGTGGATCGCTATGATCGCCTACGTCCTAAGTGAACACGTTACGTAAAAGACGTACGTGAACGTGCGAGAAGTGTTTTTTTTTCATGATGTGCCCGTAAGTCTAATATACACAAATAATTAATTGACAATTGTAATTAAGGAACCAGCAGACTTAATAGGGTAAACGATAAGGAAACTCATTCTTGCCGTTTCCCTTCACCATCTGGGCGACATGGTCCCTCACCAACTTCCTCTTCTTTGTATCTCTAAACAATATTCGTTCAGTCTTATCTAGTCACGGTTCTGTCACGCATTCACGCAAACTCTTTAGGATGGTAACTCTATTGTTTTTTGTTCATCTCGCTTGTAGTATGTTCCGTGTATGTAGTGTAGCATGTTTCCACACTTTCTTTTCTCATTGCCTCTATGAGAGTTTTCAACTATTTACTTCTGTGATTAAATATGCATTTGTTTCCTTTCTCCTTAAAACATTATACTGTTGCCATATCTGGTCGAGTGCCACTGCTATCAACCTTGACAAAATCTAACAGAGAATCTCTAATGGGATCGATCCCGACCTGGCAGTTTATATGCAGTCACTTTCTCACCGGCGTAATATCACATCCCTGTGTCTCTTCTACAAATACTTTCACGGTTTCTGCTCCAATGACCTTAGCTCACTGGTGCCGCCATGTATGAATTTACTGGAGCCACAAGATTAGCAAATACGTCCCACCATTTTACTGTGAAACCAATAAATTGTAAACGAAAATTCTGCTCCAACAGCTTCTTTTCTCGCACTACCCGCCTGTGGAATTCCCTTTTTTTTACTTGCTTCCCCGACTGCTACAATCCCCAAGAATGTATATGTTAAGTCAATAGTCATATCATATGTCACTAACTTGCATCCTCTCTCTCATGCTCCTTTCTCCGTCCATTCCACTCCCATCAGTATTTTAATCCTTCTCTTCCCCACTTCCTGACATCCCCTATAACCTCTCACTCTTTCTCATAACTTTTCTCCTATGTAGTTTCTTGCACCACAGTGGGAGTAAACTGCCTTTCTTGGGGCGATATGATTATAATAAAAATGACACTGTTCGGACTATTGTCCTCATCTTTCTTACTTTTTACAACGTTTCGTCTGTTATACGCTTCAGACTTCTTCAGGTGTTAGGAATTTTGAACCGAACCCATTATTTCAATAACTGGAGTATATAATTCTCCTTCGAGGCCACTTCCGGATGGGAGGTAGTTTTCTCTTTTTAACTCAACTCTCCAAGTTATTTGTTCACTGCTGTAGCCAGATACTGACATCCCAATTTAGGAACTAACCAACACCTATCACCAGTGGGCAATGTGTCCTTGAGAATATCAGTGTATAAATTTCCTGGATTTATAAACCTAATCTCTCAGAAACATTTTTTACCAGAGCTCATATTCCAATCTTTGACGTTAATAATTTTCTCTGGCACTTCATATTACTGGTTTTCTTTATTGCATTGCTTTCTATGCTTGGCCGACTTAAGAGAGTTTTATGGCCTAGAATATGCGCTGATTCCTTAACTTTATGCAATTTCCAACGGTGTTTTCTATCTATTATTTGTTTCAATTTCATCCCATAGGGGGCGGTGATCCCCCTTTCTTTCTCCATATATGGTCAGCTACGCTTGATTTTTTTCTATCTCCCCAAGTGTTACGTCATTCCGATGTTCTTTCAGCCTTGTCTTAAGGTGACAAACCCGTTTCTTCTTTATATTTACTTCTACAGCTAAATAGAATGGCGTACACAAAAACCTTAGTCATGTTCTCTTTTGGAGAAGTGTAGAACCACTTTTGAAGATCATT
This sequence comes from Ascarosepion bandense, assembly GCA_037127315.1. NCBI lineage: Eukaryota > Metazoa > Mollusca > Cephalopoda > Sepiida > Sepiidae > Ascarosepion > Ascarosepion bandense. The sequence continues at coordinate 617,612 of JBBBDQ010030031.1, forward strand.
CTGATATTATACGGACCACAGATCCTTTGTATTTTCTATGATAATCGCTTCACATAGGGTGGGCAGACTAGGGATGTTTTCTGTGGATTGTTATCCTCATACACTCTCTCTTCTACGTTCATTAGAGTTGTTATTATGTGCCTTGGGAAGTTACATTGTATGGTACTGCTTATACCGACCATTTCCTGTTCATATATCTCTGGGTCGCTGAGTATGACTTTTATTCGATGTTGCAAGCAGATGACGATTCTTTTCTTTTCAATGTATGAATGGTGAGAGTTGAAGCTGAAGTATTGTCCACTAAATGTTCCCATGCGCCATACGGATGCCTTAAAAACGCTTTCTGTTTGATATATTATTACATTCAAGAATGTTAGTCTGTTGTCGTTATCTTTCAAAAATAATTGGTAATTGTTCAAATAAACAATCTACAAGTTTTATGAATTTAAACACAGTATTAAATTTGGGGCAAGGTGACATCATTTTAGAGTAGAAAAGCTTAGATATAATCGTAAATTCTGTGCTAATAGTCTATCGTATTTCTCGAATGTCGAACTTTCTTTTGGATTTCTTGTTTCACAGTCAAGTTAGATCTTCAAAATTAAAGACAATATCGGTCGTTTTCTTTGGCCTTTTCAATTCCAATTTTTTTATTGTTATATCTCTTTATTATTATTTTATCTTAATAGCTTTTTTCCATTCTTAGGCGAAATGATTAACACAAAATACACGTAATTTATATTCTTAATCTATGTTATTCTCAACATCTTTCTGTAGATCGTTTATGATATTCCAAGTCTATCCTACATTTTTGAAGAAATTTTCCAGTATTCGCTGTCGTATAAGAATTCTGATACGAAATATCTCAGCAGAAAATCTTCTTGTTCATAATGATTTTTATGTCCTTTCTGGGACAATGAATATTGGCTTGGAATAAGAAATTAGAGAGCCGAGTTCGAATTCCAATTGAATTCGTTGCATTCATTTATAAGCAAATATTCTAAGGAAAATTATTAATTCATCTCTTCTTCCTCCAGCTAGAAATAAATAGCAAGACAGATTGAATTCTATAGCCATAGCTTACCACTGAAAGAAATGGCAATCTACTGCGGGTAAAAAAAATTCTGCTTAGTCAGTCATGGATCGAAAGAGACATGATTCTCCAATCGTGTATCTTGTGTGGAACTTAATAGTTTCGTTCACTGACATAATACATCGTTCAGTTTTTCTGTCAGAGTTTTCGATAATGTTAGAACGATTCTTTAATTCATTCTGACGTCTCTGATTCGTTGCTCTCATCTTAAGGTACATCGTAAGCTAACGATAATAGCATTTGTTTTTGTACAGTTAATAGTTCGTTATTTCTACTAGCTTTTCTTTGATATCTTGTACTGTAGTTTTCTTTCTATCTTTCTTATTTTGTTAACTTTGTGTCCAAATTAAAATAATACTATTTGAAATTATAATTCTCTAAGGATCAGCTCGCTGTACAGATTGAATATATCTGGCGAGTGGATGTGACCTTGTCGTACGTTCCATTCAATTTTTTTTTCTACTTAGATCAATTCGTTTTTATATGAATGTAGACGGTTTATTACCAGAAAATAATTCTGATTATGCTAATATTTTTCCAAAAATAAATAAGGTTTACGTTGCAGTTCATCTAAGGGCAAATTTGCTAAGATGGCTCACATGGCAGTGGATGTTTGAATACAATTTATTCAATAAAAACAAACAAGTCCCATTTTTCATGATACATTCTTAATTTTAAACAGTTTTAGCAAAAGTTACATTTCTGAAAAAAAAATGTAGCACTAAAACGTACAAAATCTCTGTTGGAAATAATACAAAACATAATTTATTATTGTTCGTTTATCTTTTTAGTTTCATTTTCATTGTTTTAATTCAATTACACTTAATCTTTTTTGTATGAATATACGGCTGACTTTTACGCTTATCGACTAAAGATATATATATATATATATATATATATATATATATATATATATATATAGACAAGCGCATAAGTGACGTAGAGAATCTCAATCTTAAGTGTCATTAAATCACATACGCAAGCATCTTCCTATGTAGACGCAAATATATCGACGTATCAAAAGATAAATTTACACACAAAAATAGAACGCCGAATGAGTCTTGACCTTTTCATCTGAAACATTTAACCTTTGGATCAATCAATACAATTTAATCATTTATTTCTTTGCCTGTGCATCGGGTCGAGTAGTTTCAAGCGAATGTCTCGATTTTGAGCTGAGTGCGCGTGCGTGTGTGTGCGCGCGTGCAACTGTGTCTGAGTCCAAGGCAAGTGGATGTTATTTGACGAGTTATCGGTCGCTTCAGTCACACTTTGCGCCACCTAGGAGAAATTTGTTTCGGAACGAATCGCCTGGAAGAGTTATCTCCCATGAAATGGTTTCTTAACCTGATCCAGTACAAATAAAATTACTATTATTATTATTATTATTATTATTATTATTATCATTGAATCAGTACATCAACAAATATTTCTTGATCGATTTGTTTTCTTCGGATTATCAGCGATTTGCAGAATATTCTAAATCAGAATATATTTTTATAATCTAAGACTTTTTTATTTTTGCATAAAAATTTAAAAAAAAATCATACTGATTAAACAAAAGAGAAGGAAATTCATAAATTTCGAAAGGTTTATTTACGCATAAGTGAACATAACAAACCCAACTGGAATTTGAACTCTGCTTTCCGATTATCAATTTTATTTTTAATCGTATCACCTCGAGCAAGGCGGTAACGACACTGATGTGCAGGGAGCTAAGAAATAGTGAAAAGATTGGAAAAGAGAAAGCCGGAAACCACATCCTAATCAGGGAACAAGGGATGAGACTCTTAACCTGTTCAATAGACGTGGGTGGAGTTTGAACCGGGCGATAGATGGATCTATCTACTCCACTTGGAAAAAAAAACAAGGTGAGAAGATTGGAAAAGAGAAAGCCGGAAACTACATCCTAAACAGGGAAAAAGGGATGAGCCTCTTAACTTGTTCAATAGACGTGGGTGGAGTGTGAATCGGGCGATAGATAGTTCTATCTACTCTAATTGAAAAAAACAAGGTGAGAGGATTGTTAAAGAGAAAGCCGAAAACCACATGCTAATCAGGGAAGAAGGGATGAGACTCTTAACTTGTTCAATAGACGTGGGTGGAGTGTGAACCGGGCGATAGATAGTTCTATCTACTCTAATTGAAAAAAACAAGGTGAGAGGATTGTTAAAGAGAAAGCCGAAAACCACATGCTAATCAGGGAAGAAGGGATGAGACTCTTAACTTGTTCAATAGACGTGGGTGGAGTGTGAACCGGGCGATAGATAGATCTATCTATTCCAATTGGAAAAAAAAAACAAGGTGAGAAGATTGGAAAAGAGAAAGCCGGAAACCACATCCTAATCAGGTACCAAGGGATGAGACTCTTAAACTGTTCAATAGACGTGGATGGAGTGTGAACCGGGCGATAGATAGTTCTATCTACTCTAATTGAAAAAAACAAGGTGAGAGGATTGTTAAAGAGAAAGCCGGAAACCACATCCTAAACAGGGAAGAAGGGATGAGACTTTTAACTTGTTCAATAGACGTGGGTGGAGTGTGAACCGGGCGATAGATAGATCTATCTATTCTAATTCGGAAAAACCAAGGTGAGAAGATTGTTAAAGAGAAAGCCGGAAACCACATCCTAATCAGGGAACAAGGGATGAGACTCTTAACCTGTTCAATAGACGTGGATGGAGTGTGAACCGGGCGATAGATCGTTCTATCTACTCTAATTGGAAAAAAAAAACAAGGTGAGAAGATTGGAAAAGCGAAAGCCGGAAACCACATCCTAATCAGGGAACAAGGGATGAGACTCTTAACCTGTTCAATAGACGTGGATGGAGTGTGAACCGGGCGATAGATCGTTCTATCTACTCTAATTGGAAAAAAAAACAATGTGAGAAGATTGGAAAAGAGAAAGCCGGAAACCACATCCTAATCAGGGAACAAGGGATGAGACTCTTAACCTGTTCAATAGACGTGGATGGAGTGTGAACCGGGCGATAGATCGTTCTATCTACTCTAATTGGAAAAAAAACAAGGTGAGAAGATTGGAAAAGAGAAAGCCGGAAACCACATCCTAAACAGGGAACAAGGGATGAGACTCTTAACCTGTTCAATAGACGTGGATGGAGTGTGAACCGGGCGATAGATCGTTCTATCTACTCTAATTGGAAAAAAAAAACAAGGTGAGAAGATTGGAAAAGAGAAAGCCGGAAACCACATCCTAAACAGGGAACAAGGGATGAGACTCTTAACCTGTTCAATAGACGTGGGTGGAGTGTGAACCGGGCGATAGAAAGATCTATCTTCTCCAATTGGAAAAAAAAAAACAAGGTGAGAAGATTGGAAAAGAGAAAGCCGGAAACCACATCCTAAGCAGGGAAAAAGGGATTAGCCTCTTAACCTGTTCAATCCGTGCCATACCATGAATGTAGCATATCGAGCAATGACACCATTTTGGAGAGGATGCACAATAAAAGGAAACCAATAATTAACATCAAGAAAAGCTGAAATTTGGGGGAAATGTAATGAGGAAGGAGGACTTGGAGAACTTGATGTTCGCAGGACGGATAAAGGGAAAAAAGAAAAAGTAAAGCAGTACACATCACAACTGATAGATTTGAAAAGATTAATTATGCTGCCGGGATTTAGTGGAATAACAGAAGGGATATTAAAACAATTATGGATTGAAGGAAGTAGTGGGCCATGATCACGTACGTCCTGAAGGGACACGGCATATAAAAGAAAGATCTATTGCACTATCCACACAACTATGTTCACAGCACTTGGTATTTCCAAGTAGTCATCTATCTTCATACAGAAGAGATCGATTTGCTTACCTTCGCTGACGATACCGCTAAAGAAGTTTCAACGTGTTATGGCCGTAAGATAATAACAAAGTAATGAAACAAAATACATAGCCAATATATAAGTGTATACCACTCACAAAACACACAAAACAAAGTGTTCAATATGTTGACATGATTTTTTTAATCGTATCACAGCGTGCAAATCGTTAATGCCACTGATGTGCAGGGGGCTACATAAGAGTAAAAATAATTAGGAAGAGAGTAAAGAGGACGACGAACCAGTTAATGATGGGAATACAGGTGTGATGGCAGTTGCAAAGGTGGAGAGAAAGGAAAAGATAAACAGGGTGGTGTAGAAAGAACTAGAGTCAAGTAGTTTAGAGATGGGTATTGACACTGCATTTAAATTCCTGGAGGTTGTAGCCGTCAGGAAAGCAAGAATATGGAAGCGAGTTTCACAGGCGAGAAGTGCGAGAAAAGAAGTTGAGGGAGTAGAATTATCGTCTGCATTTGGTTGATCTAACCTAACTGTGACTATGTGGGACACAGTTGCCCGTCTGGTTGGACGAGTAAACACCTGTTGCAGGGGCAGAAGCAATGAAAATATTTATAAAACAGAGGGAAGCCACATCCACTAGGTGAGAAAGTGGCTGGAGTCGAGCAGCTAAGTCGGTACCTATCACATTACTGGTTCTCCTTTGGAACCTGTCAAGAACATTGAGATGAACAACGTGTGCGCCTGACTATATATGACAGCAGTATTCCATGCACGGACGAATGGTTGATTTGTATATATGCAAGATGGCTTCAGGAGGAAAAAAACATTCTGGCCCGACACAGTGACCCAACCTTCTTAGCAGTGGATTTAATAAGGCATAGCCATTAAAGAGGATCCCAGTTGTAAGAATGAACAATTATAATTAGGAAATTTCTGACAGCTTCTGTTCCAGGTATCTGGAAGTTGCTCCAAGGTCGCCTTGGTTTCCTCTCACCTTAGTCTTATATATAAAATATATCCTCAACTAATCTCATTCATGAAGAGAGGCACACAGTTCATGAACCTCTAGAGGGCATACATAATTATAAAGGTCGGCATTTGGTAAAGAAATCGTTGCTACTGAATGTGATACTTACTTCAGTCTATCATAATTAGCGAAGACAAAACATGTACAAAAGAACTATTCAGTTAAGATCAACAGCTATGAAAGACATAGAAAATCCTCATCAATCTTAAAAAGAAATAACAGTGGCTGGACTTGAGAAGCATATTTTCGAGAAAATGTTTTAGAAAGGTAATAATAGTATAATGGTATCATAGTATTCTCAGTTAATTAATTTTGATGGTTCTCTTAAAGAAACAGCTGATATTACTATCACCATTAAAATGAAGAAAAAAGATACTTGGGCAATGATCTCAACCCAATTTCCAGGTGGGTTTAGAAAAGCGTAGTTAGCGTAGCACTCAATGTTCAATCAATGAATATCGAATATATAAATATAGTCATCCGCAGACAGATCTGTTTTGCTGTATCACAGTTCATCATTACTGTCAGACATCCGATTGATTTCATCGATGTGAAGAAGAAGTTAAACGAGACCCGGGTTTGCGCCGATTTCTTAGCGGGGCTTAATGCGGCTCCCAAAGGATATTATAATGCTTTACCTAGACCGGATGAAATTTTAGCGAAACTAAATGGAGGAAATCTTTTTTAAAAAATCAAACTCAGTGGCGCATATCTTCAAATACCGGTGGAGGAAGAGAATCTTCTAAGTTGCTGTGTATCAACACCCATCGTGGGTTCTACAAGTTCGAACATCTACCGTTCGGAGTAAAGTTTGCACCGGCAAGTTTCCAACAAGTAATAGGCACTATGCTGAGCGACTTTGACTTCGCGATTGCTTATTTGGAAGACATGATAATGGTCATTAAAATGTAGAACAGCTTAAGGAGCATGTGCATAAAGTCTTCTCAATAATTCAGGAGTACGGTTTCAAATTGAAAGAATGCAAATGCGACTACTTTTCAGAAAAAATTAAATATTTGTGACACATTATCGATAAAGAACGAGCTACAGCAATCAAAGACTTTCCAGCTTACGAAAATGTCTCTACCTTACAAAGTTTCTTAGGATTGACAAATTATTACCAGGTGTTTATACCGAATATGCACAACCTACGTGCTCCTCTAAACGAACTTTTGAAAAAAAAAAAACAAGAACAGGGAGTGGACACCGGAATGCCAAAAATCATTCGTCAAATTAAAGAAAGTCTTGATGTCGGACTTGTTTCTCAAGCACTATAACCCGGACTTGGACATTATTGTTGCCAGCGACGCCAGCTTGTGTGGCATTCGGGCATGTATTATGCACAAGATGCCAGATGGATGTTAAAAACCAGAAGCTCATGCGTCGAAAACGCTTCTTCTTGCAGAAAAAAATTACTTGCAAATTGAAAAGGCGTTGCTAGAGGTTATTTTTGCTGTAACCAAGTTTCACCAGTGCATTCACGGTAGACACTTTACTTTGCAGACGGACCATAAATGGTTACTAACAATCATCGGTCCAAAAAAAGATCTGCCTTTGCTTACCGCAAATATACTGCGGAGATGTTGAACAATCATCCCGTCTAAGAAACTCTGTCATTCTGAAAATCTGTCCAGATTAATCCAAAAACAGAAAAACTCTTGAGGATACTGTGATTGCTTCTCTCTGATCAGGAGATTATAAAACTACATTAGGCCACATAGTAAAGGAGCTCCCTGTAACCCTCGACTAAATTAAACAAGAAGCTCTAAACGATGAGTTTATCAGGTAAACCAAAATCAAAATTCTTGAAAAGGACAAGTATGCGACTAATACTGCTATATGGTGAGTGAATCGTCATTTCTACAACACTACTAAGAGGAATTCTGAAATGTGGTCATGTGGATCATCCAGGGATTACAAGCATGAAAAGCCTCATGCGCAGTTAGGTATACTGGTCGAACATTGATAAAGATATCGAAAATATGGTAAAATCTTGTAAAGTCTGTGCCTTGGCAGCAAAGGCACCTCCAATCAAATATAGTTCTTGGCCCAAAACGGACTGACCATGATCTCGAAATCATGTAGCCTTTGCGGGTCCGCTTGACGGATTCTACTATCTTATAGCAGAAAAGAAATTTTCTCAGTGTCCTGAATTTCTTAGATGTAGCAATCCAACTACAGAGGCAACAATCAGTTTCCTACACGAACTGTTCTTCAAATTCATGTTAGTCGATTATTTAGTGTTAGAAAATGGGACACATTTTAAGTCCGGCGTATTTAAGTTTTTCTTTTTTTTTAGCATATCCAGATCAATCATATCACGATTGTCCCATATCAAGGTGGAATGGTCAGGCCGAGAGTTTCGTTGACAGGCTAAAAGTGACCTGAAGAAAGCTAAGGGCACACCAACAGAAAACATCCTACAATACCTCCTTCAGGTATATAGAATCACATCAAACAACAGCACACCATCATCATTTCCCTCAGCCGAGGTAATGTTTGCGCGTAAAAAGTCTATGTTCGACAAGCTGCTTCCCAAACAAACAAAACCTAGACGAACAAACACGAAACCTACAAAACGCTATCGACACTGAGAGAAGTTTTCTGTTTTTCTGGATATTCCTGGATAATAAATGCTTCTGAGAAATGGGTACAATTGACAAAAGAGTAGGAAATATGGTCTATATAATTATATGTCTCCAGTTCACTCACAGAAAACATTTAAATCAAATCAGGAAACGCCTGTCAGACGATGTTGACAGCAGTACTTATGAAGAAAATGAACTGATAAATTTCATTTACGATACTTTTGACATGCCAATTCCGCAAGTGGTTCTGGAACAGCGCCGTTTACGGAGGAAAAGAAAAATGATGGATTTTGTCGTCGTGAATCCAAAGAAATAAAAAAATATTAAAACTCCTGCGGAGTTAATAATTAGGAGGGTGGTGTATATCATGACTTACCCATATCACACATGAACTCTTTCAATCTATATATAAGCAGCATTTCTTCTTTCCAGAGAGCTAGAGTTGAATCTATTCTAAATAAATACAGATAAACACTGACAGCCGGACTAACAGTCACCCAAATTATCTCTTATTTGTTATATGTTTTGTACAACTATCATTGTAAGATATATTTGTTTAATTATATTTCTTCTTTGTGTCTTTATTTCTGGCCCCAACAAGCTACTACACACACACACACACACACACACACACACACACACACACACATATATATATATATATATATATATATATATATAGCGAGGCTGTTCACTTAACTGAGCAGTGTTGCTTTAGTCATTTCGACTACGAAGTTTCGTGAGGTCATTATTATGATCTCTTCATTTGTCAGGGATTTCGTTTATTCGCTTAGAATGAACGAAATACTGAATAGTGAAGACAGCTTCAGACTTTGAAGTCGGCATGGCTAAAAATCAAATCCTGTTATACGATTGTAAAATTAAAATCTAGCATCCCATCATTATAACATATATTATATAATTACCATGAACAACACGAGAACAAAAATTAAAATCTCAGAAAGCAACTGGGGATAGCATAGTGCATAAAACTAATCAATTAAGTGCCATACGTGATACAAGCTTGCGCGATAAGGTCTTTTTCGAACCCTGATTGACTAGGCAGAATCTGTTTACCATTTCGTTCTACGGTAGAAAACAGAACAAATCTCTCCTGCTATTCAACTCATAGCTGGGGAGAATAGATGGATTAACACTTTTCTCAAGGGCAATTACCTTCTGGAATATATCCTTGGCCATGCCAATTCGCCTTCTTGCCTCCGTATCGCAATGTTCGTCTTCTGTTAGAACACTTCTCAGGTATTAAAATTTATGTACTTGCTAATTTCACTATGTCTAGCCAGTAGTTGGCAATTTGGGATTCTGTTTATACTGATGTCCATGCATTCAGTTTTCTTTTAGTTTATGCTTAGTCCTTTTTTACTACTTACACTGGAAAAAATAAACCACTTCCACTCGTATTCTATTATTAAGAAAGAAATTACATTTAAAAAAAAATCATCCTATGAGCATTTATTTTATTTAATACGGTTCCGAGAGGATGCTTCTACGGTTATTCCAATCTCAACCTGTTCAATTCTTTTTTTGACGTTTCTTTACTATATATATATATATATATATATATATATATATATATATATATATATATATATATATATATATATATATATATATATATATATACTAAAATACTATGGGATGTGCGTTGTGGTGCATTGGATATCGGCTCGGAAGGAGAAATCGGGGAGACACGTTCGAATTCCAGTTGAAATCATTGCATTCACTTAGGCGCAAATACCGTTGGGAAAGGTATTAATCCGTCTATTCCTTCCAGTTATAGGTTAAATAACAGGACAGATTGGGTTCTATAGTCTTGGTTGGCAACCAGTCTACCGCAGAAAGCAATGGCAACCTACTGCGGGATAATCTTCTGCCCAGTCAGTCATGTCTCTTTCGAGACATGATCACCCAAGCGTGTATCACGTATGGCACTTAACTGATATACTAAAAATATGCACTTACCACCTTCTTCTATTAAGCGTGTTAACCATGGTCAGGAGCTTTGTACCTTGAATTGATGTTAGGCCTTATATTGGATGAACAATTAACCAAAAAAAAAAAAAGAAAGACAACAAAATCCTAAACAATTATATCTTTTCCGGTTTTTTCTTCTTTTTTTTTTGGTTTTGTTTTAGGAAAATATGTATTAAGACTTTTAAGTTAGACCTAATATCTACCGTTTTATATTCACACATACACGCACACAAATTCTTATCCTAATGTCATTTTCATCCAGTGTTAACAATCCCGGTCTACGCTGCTATTTATTACATCCCTTGTGGGAAAGAAAATGAAAAACTAATGCCTGTCTTAAATGTATTTGTGTGAAAATGAACGCAACAGAATAACTACATCACGCGTTGAATGATAGTTTCTTCAGATGAAAGAAAAATTGAATTGTTTCAGTTTTTTCATTTCACAGTTTTTCCATGAAACTGAAAGCTAAAGAGTCACTCAAGATAGAAAATATTGCGTAAGATTGTTGTAAGGAACGGGGAACGGGATTTAAAAAGGGAATATTATGAGAATGTGTAAGATAAATATCGGTTGATCCTGGACATAAAGAAACCAAGCATCCTTTTGGGAGAGCTTGTTCCACAAAATAATAATTCTGGGAAGAAGCTTTTTAGAACTTATGCCTTATCAAAGGAACACTAACGGTGCTGGGACGATTTGCCAGCGTTAGTATAACATGGCGAGGCTTGCTACAAAGGACTGAGCTGATAATACTAAAGAACTTGTCTGAACATTTGCCATATTCATAGCGGAAGATTAGAGAGAGGCTAGCAACGTTTCGACTGTGGGATAAAGATTGCAGGATGGATAATAATTACTCAGCCACAAAGCTGCATAATCGCTTTTGAATTCTGTCGAGGCTGAACAGAGAGGCTTTGGTAGCATTCGCTTATATCTGGCACCAATACTCAATTCTTGGCCTCACCTGACTCTTGTAAAGATACAGTAATGTATGAAAAGATAGATATTTTTTAATGATAAAATGAATGCATCATTTTTACCAGGATTTCTTTTAGCAATATATAAGCATTTCATTTGAAGTCGACAGCAAGCTATAGACCCACAGTCACACTCACAAACACACACCTCTCTCTCACACACACACACACACACACACACACACACACACACACACACACACACACACACACACACATATATATATATAAATATATATTGTTATATAAACCAGACAATGAATTTCTATTATGTTTAATCATGAGTCTATCAAAACATCGTATTTTGGCTTTAATTTCAGGTGAAAATAGACAAAAATTGTTCAATATTTGGATATTTCTTTTATTATGTTGGTGCTAAGCTTTCGGTTTCAATGTAGCCTCTTCAGAGAGATTAAAGGCACGTTAACATAAAGATTTCCAGAACCAGCATAATAAAAAATATCCAAATGTTGGACAATTTTTGTCTTTATTTTAACCTGAAATTAAAACCAAAATACGATGTTTATAAAGGCTCCTGATTAAACATAAAATACATTCATTGTCTGTTATATTTAACAACATATATGTTTAGAAAATTATCTACTTCCTCAATTCACTAAATATACAGCCTTTGAGAGTTTGCTCGCCCGATCGATTCAGTCGATTAAAAACTTAATTGGGCGATTAAAGTTTATTGCTTTACTCGCCCACGTTCGATAAACATGTCCCTTCAAATATGGATAAAGGAAATCTTATTTCTTTTACACCCCAAAAGTATGCCATTGAAGATTCACTGTGAAACCTGCCCCCGGCTGGCTCTCTGCCCCTAGTCCGGAACCTTATGTGATGATAATGACCGGGACCTGAGTGGGTTGATTCTGTACAAAACGGCACCAATTATGACGACGCTCCCGGGTTGCTAATCGTTACGATGGCCCCATCACAGTAGCTGGTCTTCAAGACGTCTATTACAACGGTGAACTGTTCTGCCCACGCTGTGTTCTTTGATCTCAGGAAAGTCACGTAGAAACTCTGAGAGTCTTTTCTCTACCACCTCAAACCAGACCGGACACACGTTTATACTTGTGTTAAAAAAAATAAACACGGCACAAAAAAAAAAATGAATAAGTTCGAAGAAGGCTGGATGAGTTAGAAAAAAATGTCTTTATATATATAAAAAAAATAATTAATAAGAAAAGTAGAATACACAATCGCCGATTTTTAAAGTTTACAAGGGACAGAAAGATTCGCCTAAGTAATTAGAGATTTGGATTTTCCAAATTAAAAATAAATTGTTTTCATAACGATGCGAAGTTTTCGTTAAGAATAATCAGAGCTTTCAATTTTCCAAATAAAGAAATATTCGTTAAGAATAATCAGCGTTTTCAATTTTCTAAATAAAAACAAGTCTTTTCTCAGCTCTTTACCGAAGCTTTACGGAAACGTCCAAATTGGGGCGTTCTGGTGATGATAGTAGATTCGTCTTCTCTCATTCGCGCGGCAAAATAAAAAATCCCTTTCCAACTAGCTTAACTCTTTCTCGGCTTATTCGGTTTCTATACATCCTTAGCTAGGACCCTATCGGAGGCGGATTGTTCGACTTTAACTCTTTTAAGTTGATCGGAGGCAAACTTTTCTACGTTTCTTTATATTTTAAGCCATGAGTTCTTTGGAAGGCGACCAGTACCTCTTTACGGCTGGTACCCCAGTCGGCATGGCTCCCGGTTGGGAACTCTTTTCCGTTAATCGTTACATTACGACTAACTTCAACTCACTGGTTTTTCCCACTGGGGTCTCGATTTTATGTCCCTAATTCTCCAGGCTATGCCGCGAGATCCGGGGTATCTTTATACAAATCACATCCTTGACCAATGAGATTATTTTCCACCTACACAATCAAGGTGGAGTTATGGTTCAACGAATAAAATACCAACACCTCATATGACGTAATTTCTTTTTGTCCTCTTCTTCTTAATAACATCAGTTTAGGTTTTCAAATTTCCAAATCATTTACCAGCAAGTGTGGGAAGCAAGGATCTGACCTTAACTTAACCCCATCAAAATTCTTGACAACTTGTTGTGAATATCGTCATTTCTCACTTCCACTGGCCCCAAAATTCACTCCTGAATACAATGAGAAAAATATAATTTTCTTTTCTTTTTCCCCAATTTTCTACTAATTTCTCTATTTTTTTGGATTTTACAAGTACATAAGTATTAAATATTTTTAAGAAAAGCTCACATTGCGAATTACAATAAATAAACTAACAATACCACAAATAATAATTTCCTTCACTCCGTTGTGTTAAACCAAAAAGTATATTTACGTGGAAATAGGGTTACATCACAAGTTACTTAGAATTACCGACAATGAACAATTTGGTCTTATGCATGGAGCCTGATTTACTTCGAAGTGTGTGGTTAAACAAAAGACAGTGATATCCTGCAAAGATCTGACAAATGGAATTTAAATTGACAACCTTCTGTCTCGCTTTTATTGTCCCGGTCAATGTAAACATTCGTTTAATTAACGCGTCCAAAGTGGAGCCTAAATGTTTCTGTCGCCCAGATTATGGACGCTCACTGATTTTTAGACAGTCATTTGGAAACATATTATCATTGACTCGATTATTTAAAAGAAAGAAAACAATACGTATATTTTTTCAACCACGAACCGAAAATCAAATTATACAAGTAAGGAAATTTTGTTTATAGAAAATCGTTGAGTTAATCAGATTTTTTATATTTTATCATCTATGAGATAGAGGTTGTATTCAAACAGAAGAAAGAAACTACGAATTTAAGCGCCTCTACTTAATTGCCAAAAAAAAAAAGAAAAAAGAAAAAGCATATCATGATATAAAAGGGCTCAAACTTAATAAAAATAAAGTTTTCTCATCAAAATGTTTATGCTGTTATTAAAATCAAATATCAAATTTTGTTGTTATTACTTTTAAAAAGTATTTTAAATCCTTTCTAGCACGTTCGAAATTTTAATTAAAATTTCATTTTTTGTTTTCCGTCAGTGATTCACGTTATGATTACGTAAGGCGACTATTAAGAAAATAGAGTCGGTCGAGTAAAATGATTTTGGGGCGAGTAAATTTTCACTCGCTCTCGATTGCCGGTCGAGTGATATTTTTTCAAATCTCAAAAGCTATATATATATATATATATAGAGAGAGAGAGAGAAAGAGAGAGAGAGAGAGTGAAAGAAAGAGAGAGACAATGGGTAATGAATAGATATATTGAGCATCTCTCTCTCTCTTTATATATATATATATATATATATATATATATATATATATATATATTGTGGAAATTGTATGGCAGAGTGGAAATGTTTACAGGTAAGGCGTTTCGTCCTTCATCAGACTAAATTTGTTTGATTGGTATTACTGAACGTGCGTGAGATTGAGAGGTGTTGCAAAATTTTAGATGTTCTTGTGTTTTTTATCAAATTGAATTAATATATATATATATATATATATATAAATAAAATAAATATTAAAAATGATATAATAAACTTTTCGTTACACCCAATGGTGTGTACGGCAGTGTTTTTGCTGTTTCCGTAACAAAGTGTTTTTTATGGGGCAGGGTTGTTAGCACAAACCTGGAGGAAGGTGATACACAGCTGAAAGTAGGGGTACCCAGTGAGGATCGAACTCACTACTCAGTTATATTGATTCTAGTGAAATGAGCTTGCTAACCACACACCAGGCCGAGGTGACTATATATATATAGTCGAACAAATGGGACAAGTTGGACATCAGAAACAAAAAGAACTCGATAAGTAAAGCCACAAATTTATTCGCCTGAGGAGAGTCAATTTTATACTCGAAACACGTGTAGTGTCACAAATACCATTATGGACACTTAATGTATCATAACACGTATAATAACAAAAACAATAAATATACACTTTAAATAAAACGTTCACGGCTTCTCACACTTTTTATTTTATACCAATTTCTCTCGTTGGAACAACCCTATTTCTTTATCCAATATATATATATATATATATATATATATATATATATATATATATATATATACAGAGAGAGAAAGATCGATCATTTAGAATTATTTTTGTAGAAGCTGATGATAAAATATACGATTGAAGGCTAATATATTGCAGTTATTTTTCTCTAGCGAACCTTGCCGCCCATTTTCTTGTGCCCCCAGAAGAGGATAATGAAAGAAAAACGTGTTGGGTCGAAAGAAAATGAAAACAAAAAATACCCAATCATGAAGCAAGTATTTAAAAACAAAAAAAAAAAAAACATAAAAACTCAAAATAACGGAATTTGGCGACAAATGCAGATTTACAGCGCGAAAGGGCAGTGGTTGGCGTGCGGGTCAGTGTGGAAGGAATCAGACAATGGGAGGTTTCGATGCAGAAAAAAAAGGGGGGTTTCGCTTTTTATGCGAATGAAATTGAGGCATTAGGCAGGGACACGTTGTAGATCGTGAGTCGGATAAAATACGGCAATAAAAGAAAACGACCCCCCACAAGCATACGCACGCACATATACACATACATGCAAAGAAGTAAACATTCACGGACACACGAACATATATAGATCTAATGCGCACACGCGGAGAAGCAAACACACAAATTGGCACAAATACACCCAGGCAATAAAATAAACACAGTAAAGTGTAAGAGCAAAGCAAAGGCAACATAGCTGCTTAGAATTGCTTACGAGAAAGTTCCAAAATCCATCTTGTTACAAACAAATTTGCAGTCTCCTGAGCTGCGTATATGTGACTATACATATCCATTAATCAATAGATAGTTCAACGTTTTGAAAAGATCTCCTTACAGGATCGATCGTTCGAATGCTAATATACGTTTATAAAAAAATGCCATGTGTACATAAAAGTAGTCACTTTACAAAATAGCATTCTTTTATCAAAGGCTATTGCGCAAATGCATCGATTTTTGAGCTTAGAGGTCAACATTTTTATCTGTTCATCGGTTGTTCGCATTTCATTTGCGTGTCTAA
This sequence comes from Ascarosepion bandense, assembly GCA_037127315.1. Taxonomy (NCBI): domain Eukaryota; kingdom Metazoa; phylum Mollusca; class Cephalopoda; order Sepiida; family Sepiidae; genus Ascarosepion; species Ascarosepion bandense. Next base: position 634,105 of record JBBBDQ010030031.1, read on the forward strand.
TTGTTAACGTTTATCTACCTGTCTGATTTTGTCAGTCTCTTCATATCTAGCTATCTATCTACTAGCAGTATAGCCGGGCGTTGCTCGGGTGTAATGAAAGCTTAAAAAGTAAACCATGGTCCTGGAGCTCAGACTCTTTGGACGTTGGCACGAAAGACTAAAAAGCAATAGTTATTGCCAGTTAAAGTGAATCCGTAGATTGAACGAAAAATGAATGGATGGAAGTCAAATTTTGATTTCCTGGTATTGATATCAAATAAGTGTTTTTCATCGTAAACTGAATTTTGAGGGCTAAATAAGTCCTCTGAGTAAATGGTATCATGGCTGAGACTAAGAACTACAATTATACCTACTTAGAGCCAAACCCGAAGCAAAAACTAAAATAAAAGGGATGAAAAAAAATACAGGCATACAGGCAGACAAACAGACACACACACAAACAACTTGCTTTATATATATATATATATATATATATATATTACCGAATTTCTGCATTATTGTAAGAACTGCAACCTTGAAACTTCTGAATATCGTTTCTTATGTCTTTTCCTATGGGTGTATCAAATTTGATTAAAATCGGACCACTCCTTAAATAACCCGATTTTTTCGATTATCGATTTTCGATATTTATCGGAGGTATCCCAATACAAAACCAAGCTAAGAAGACACGCAGACGTTTATAGTACAAATGTATAAATTCTCAAGAAAATCGGTTCAGCCGTTTCGGAGTCTATAGGTAACAGACACACAGACACACACGCTCAGGCACACACACAGACACACACACAATGCCATTCATAAATAAGTTCAGATTAGATCTATCTATTTATTCATCTATTTATATGATGTAACTTCCCTCTGTTTTTTCAGCAAATATTTTCATGACAACTGCACTGACCAGCTTCTTTTTCCTGTTTTCCCCCGACTGCACGGATTTATGCGTTCTACTAGATTTGAATTTGGGTTCCAGCCGTTTACTGTTGAAATAACTAAATGCAACCGCCATTTCTTCTTCAAGAGTTTCGTTTCTCGCACTTCTCTCCCGTGGAACTCCCTTCCGGTTAATTGCTTCACTGAAAAATACAAGCTTCAAAAATTTAAATGCAACGTCAATGGTCATCTTCTCTCCTTTTTAATCTCGTTCATCTTTTGTCCTTTTCACAATCCTCCCTATATTCAGTTTTTTTTCTCACTTCCACTCTCTGTAACTCCCCGCGGACTTGTAGTATTCTCGCTTAGCTTGGTGTGAAATGGCTAAAAGATTATATCTGCTGTCAGCTGTATATCATTCGTTTTAAATTCAATTGCGAAATTTACTTGAAACCCGTGGATTCTGCGGAATAGTAACATTCCTCGATTAAAAACAAAGAACTTTATCAGATAAAAGAAAATACCTCACTTGAAGACTTTAAAAAACAGCAAAGCCTAAAACTAGATATCACAAGCAATTTTTTTTTTTAATCGTGTCACCCCAAGCTAGGCATTCCACTGCCACTATAGTGCAGGGGGTTACATAGAGGGATTGGGTATAGGAAATGTCAGAAGGAGGGCGATAGACGACTAAGGATGTACATAGGGAGAGAGTTGGAGAGAGTGGGTGTGAGTTAGTGTGTTAGGGGGTGTCTATTGACCTTACATTTAAACTCCTGGAGGTTGTAGCCGAAATTTCAGATTGACATTTAATATTATTTAGTAATTATAGCAGTTTGCATTGTCAAGAGATTATATGAAGAACTAAAATTTAGTATTATGGCTCGTAAAAAAGAACTAACAATGAATGAAAAGAACTATATAATCAAAAGTCCTCGCTTCAGATTTCTAAGGATTTGAAAAAAAGATCATGGAGCAATCAAGAAGATATGTCAAATGGGAATTCAATCAAAGAAAACAAGTCTCAGGCTGAATTCAGGATTTTAACAAAGCTTGATCCATCCCATATCCGAAGAGAATTAATAAAAAACCCAAATGCGTAAAGTGCGTTCATATCTGAGGCCGCTGGATCTCTTATGGTGTCAAGGGAAACAAGGTGTAAAGCATTAAGGCAGTTTGCTGATATGACAAAATCATACAAAGAAACTCATTTTAACAAAAAAAAAAAAACATAAGGAAAGAAGATCGCAGTGGGCAAATAATACATGAAAACAGATTACAGACGGATCAAGGATAACTCTCGATCGGCCCGGCGGATGTGCTCGAAGACAGGTTTGCAAGCAACATGAATCAAGAAAAATTTTTAAACGATAACAAGGTGGTAGTGGCGATTATGATATGGATCTGGGATTATTAGTAATGAGCTCGCGGGTCCATTTAAAGTGAAAGACGGGGTTAAAATTATTTTCTAGAGCAATATTTTTTTGAATGGCTTGATAACCAATCGTTTGCCAAGCGTAGATTTATGATCTTTATACAAGACAAGGCACTAAGTAATGCATCAAAGTTTACTAAATACTTGAAAGAAAAGGAATTTGTTGAAGATTCTCTTATGGACTGGCCTTCAAATAGCTGTGACTTGAATCCCATTGAGAACCTGGGGGAGCATCCTCAAGAGAGAAATTTATTCTAATGGAAGGCAATTCAACAGTAAGTGTGACCTCTGCGAGGCAGTTAAAATTGCTGCAAACAACTTACCAGCCGCTAAAATTGCAATCTCACATCAGATGTTGAAAATAGGCTGCTAAGAATTATTGAAAAGAAAGGAGAACTTGTGCAATAAACTTTAGGAGATTCTTATTATTTTTTGTTAATATATCTTTTATTTTTAAAATAATATGTATTTTTTGTATGTTTTTCCTTTAAGAAATTGCCGAAGTTGTTCTAAAATCTTTTCATATTATGTTTTTAAATTAGTTGTACAAGGTATGATAATGGAAAAGTATCAAAATAAATAGTTGCAAATAAAATACTGACAAATATTCTGTTTTGTTAACTTAGTAAAATCTTTTTCCAACCAAAACCAATAGTTTTCTCTATCACTATATATCTAAGTTAATAATATTGAGTAGAATATAAACAACATCATAACAGGACTTTTAAAATTAAAGACACAATTCTTAATACCAATTCATAACTTGCATATAATCTCTAGACGCAGTTTATATAAAAGAATATATTCCGAAAATGTTATTTAAGGAAAAGATTTTATTAATTTCAACTGAAAATTGCACTGGATTCTCGGTCAATAAAGGTAGCTTGATTTTGTTGGGAAACAACTACCATTTACATTGCCATTCCCATCTATCTATCTATCTATCTATCTATCTATCTATCTATCTATCTATCTATCTATCTCTTTCTGTTCATTATCTATCTATCTATCTATCTATCTATCTATCTATCTATCTATCTCTTTCTGTACATTATCTATCTGTCTGTCTATCTATCTATCTATCTAGCTAGCTAGCTAGCTAGCTATCTATTCAATACTATGCTCTATCTTCTACATTCACTACTAAGACTCGCTATACTTCGCATATTTTAGCGAATTATTCCCATTCTCTTTGTATTACATTGGTTATATGTAAGTTCCACTCACGTAGCCTTATCCCACGAATCCCTACTTTGTGGAAGTGACTCCCAAGAAGGTTCCTCCCTGATCATTTCAATCTTAAGCAGTTGAACTTGTCGGTCAACTCATATTTTCCACATATATCACCATAAAATCTACCACTTCATGTGGATCTTTTGCCATTCGAAGTAAAATTTTACAAAGTAAGCGGTGTGCTATGTGCTGAAATCGCCTCCCCATATTATTCTGAAATATCGACCATGGCGAGATTCAACTCTCTTGATTGGAAGGCCAACGTTCTACCGAAGATTTTTTTTACAAATGATGTTCCCCCTTGTACAAATGTAAACATCTAAACTTATTTATAAATGGAACTTTGTCTGTGTGTGTGCGTCCGTTACCTATAGACTCCGAAACGGCTGAACCGATTTTCTTGAGAATTTACACAGATGTACTAAAGGCTTCTGTGAGTGTTCTTAGCTAGGATTTGTGTCGATATAACCCCGATAAATATCGAAAATCGATAATCTAAAAAAATCGGGTTATTGAAGAAGTGGTCCGATTTTAATCAAGTTTGATACACTCATAGGCAAAGACATAAGAAACGATATTCAGAAGTTTCAAGGTTGCAGTTCTGACAATAGTGCAGAAAATCGATAATATGTATATATCAAAGGCAAGTTGTTTGTGTGTGTGTCTGTTTATCTGCCTGTATGTCTGTATTTATTTCAGTATTTTATTTTAGTTTTTGCTTCGCGTTTGACTCTAAGTAGGTATAATTGTAGTTCTTAGTCTCAGCCATGATACCATTTACTTAGAGGACTTATTTAGCCTTCAAAATTCAGCTTAAGACGAAAAAAAATTATTTGATATCAATACCAGGAAATCAAAATTTGACTTCCATCCATTCATTTTTCTTTTAGTCTACGGTTTCGCTTTAAATGGAAACAACTATTGCTTTTAGTCTTTCATGCCAACGTCCAAAGAGTCTGAGTTCCAGGACCATGGATTAGTTTTAAAGCTTTCACTACACCCGAGCAACGTGCTAGTCATTAATAAATATTGTTTTGTATAGGTCTATGCATATAGGTATGCAGAGACTTGAATCTGGCCATGTTCGATTTTTTAAAATGGTGTGTGAACGCGATAGCAGAACTCGCACACTATTCTGGATGTTGCCTTAATCTCTTGCCACGGATTAACTGTACTGTTACTGTTCAAATGTCAACAATGATTGTGCTAGCATAAAGTCATAAGTTGTCGTGACCGAAGATTTGTGTGGAGTGGCGTTATTCAAACTGCTGATCATGCCATATAATATACTACCACCCAGAAACATTAATTAATATCTGCTAGCATGGCGAAGGAAACATTCCAGAATTTGAGTAATGTGTTAAGAAACAGGAGAATTTCGCTAGAAAAAAGGAAGGGATTACTAGATTGCTATGTGTTGTCAGTTCTTCAATATGGTAGTGAATGCTGGACAATATCATAAAAAATGAAGGAAAAACTTGAAGCAACTGAAATCTTGTTCTACAGCAGGATGCTGCGAATATCATGGATTGAGCATGTGAGCAATGATAAGGTCCTAGAAATGATGGAAACAAAAAGGAAATTAATACTGAGCATCAGGAAGAGACAGCTGATATTCTAGGGACATGCAATGAGGAAAGAGGGCTTGGAGAACCTGATACTAACAGGCCATATAGAGGAAAAGTGACAGAGGAAAGCAACGGATAACATATTTGAAGGACCTAATCAGGGGGATGATTGAACGAGGGTTGCATGGTGTAACAAGAGAAGGCGTGCTAAGAGCCACCAGGGATAGGGAGACGTGTCACGCCATGATCGCCTTCGTCCTGAAGGGACAAGGCAAGTAAAATAAAAATAAAAAGAAGCATAGATAGAGTATAAGTCACATATAGGCGCCGTATGTCTTAACTCAACTTAAACACGCTTGTATGAAATTGTTTAGCCACTGTAGAATACTGTGTAAAATGAAAACATGTAGCCGAGAAGTATGCATGTATATATGTACGTACATATTGAAAAAAAATGTATACACGCTTTCACACTAGATGATCCACAAGCATACGTGTTTTTCTTGTATAATTGATGGTGAATAATAGCCGGAAATAAGGCCGTGCTTTCAATAAAGGAAATTCCAAAATGTTTCTTGGAATACAAGAACGAATTTAATGCGCAAAGGCGATTTAAAGGGAATTTTCTACACATGCATCAACGTGTTTTCCCATTCAGTCAGTTAAGTGCCATGCGTGATACACGCTTGGGTGATCATGTCTCTTTCGAGACATGAATGACTTGGCAGAAGATTATCCCGCAGTAGGTTGCTATTGCTTTCTGCGGTAGACTAGTTGCCGACCAAGGCTATAGAACCCAATCTGTCATGTTATTTGACTCATAGTTAGAGGGCGAAAAGATGTATTATATTATTAGGTAGTAATTAGTGGGGGATTAGTTTATTACTTCATAACAATATAAACCTGATCCCCCACTTTATTCCCAGTGGAAGTCATTCATTTTTTTCAACTATTATATTCAGTCAGTTAAGTGCAATACGTGATACAAGCTTGGGCGATCACGTCTCGAAAGAGACATGACTGACTAGGCAGAAGATTATCCCGCAGTAGGTTGCCATTGCTTTCTGCGGTAGACTGGTTGCCGACCAAGGCTATAGAACCCAATCTGTCTTGCTATTTAACCCATAACTGGAAGGAAGAGACGGATTAATACCTTTCCCAAGGGTATTTGCGCGTAAGTGAATACAATGGATTCAACTGGAATTCGAACTCGGCTCCCCTGTTTTAAATTTAAGTTTTAAGTTGAAGGAAGTATTTAATCAGTCTTCAGGCCCAAATCATTTTGCTTACGGAAGATACTGACGATAACATACACTGAACATGTGTGCAGCAACGTAGTTTTAAAGAAAATGGAAATAAAAAGAAAACGTATAATTAACATCAGAAGGAGACATTTGAAATTTCTACGGCACATCATGAGTGAAGAAAAATTAAAAATCTGATACGTGTTAGACAGAGTAAAGGTGGTTCTGGGTATGACGGCAGATTGCAACTGGTAGGAAGGCCTCTGATTGGGAAGTTGTGAGGAGCATAAAACCACCTCGTAATTGCTGTTCTTCCCAGATCCACTCTGACTCGGTGTGCTAGCACCTGTTAGGGTCCCAGCTACGGGCAAATTGTTAACCCACAAACTGCAGCCAAAACATTATCAAAGTATAGAATTAGACTTTTATAAAAATATATAATTTTTTTTAGGATAAATATTACCAACAATACATTTTTAAAGGAAAAAAATAGTGCCAGCAATACATTTTTTAATACAAAATTAGAAGACATCTTCAGTTTTCTAAAATAAAAAATTAAACAAATCTTCAAAATCTGACTAAATTAACCTTTTAACAATAACCAAACATTAACAAAATATCTTAAAGCCCAAGCTCCTTGGCATTATATAACCCATAGAGGTGTTGATATGCCGTTAAACAAAACTCAATTTCAAACTCAAAATCTAACTAAATCAACTACTTATTATAACCGAACATTAAAAAAGAATACCTTAAAATCCCAACTTTTTTGGCATTAAATAACCTACAGAGGTATTGATATGCCGTTAAACAAAACTCAAACTCAAACTCAAACAGAATAAAGGTAAGAGGGACAGAAAAATCAACACATAACGTACTTAGTGAGCTTGAGTAAAAGGATGGCGGGACAAGGTTTAGGAAAAATTAAAAACAAAGCAACCTTTATTAAGAGCTACAAAGGAGAAGAAATTGTGGAGAGCTATGATCGTATACAGCCTGAGGGGAGACAGAATATAAAGAAGAAGAACCTAAAATATAACGTTTATGTATTATATCCTTTAATAACAAACGTGATAAAGAGAATGCCCTATTAGATTCAAATCAGCATTCCTTCATTTTAATTGCTTGCGCGAGGCTGTTTGAACAAGATACTGTAATCTTGGATGTGTAGCCGCTGTAATGGTTTGGAATTGTTAATCGGAGAGCCGAGTTCCAATTCTTGTTGGGTTCGTTATACTCACGCACAAATTCCCTTAAAAAATGTATGAATTGACCTATTCTCCCTAGCGATGGCTGAATTAGTAAGCATTATTATGTCTTCCAATAAAATTAATTAAAATAGAAATTACTTTGAAAATATTTCATTTCAGCATTAAATAATGAATAAAGGATGACTCGTAAAATTCAATTCTTCCAAAACGAAGCTGCTGTCAATTAACCACCACAGACAACCGCACCTCCCTCATATTAGCATGGAACAGGCTTGCCTCCCAGAGAGTAAATCACTACGCCTGCTTGGCCTGACACTCTCAGCGGACCTCAAGTGGAATGACTACGTCGAATCCATTGCTAAATCAGCAGCTATGAAAGTCGTCCCTCTGTGCAGGGCCCGGAAATTCTTTCCGCCTGAATCTATCCTGCAATTATATAAATCCACCATCCGCCAGTGTATTGAGTACTGCTGCCACATCTGGTCGGGTGGTGTCTCCTCGGGGTTCTTGACAAAACACAGCGAAGAATCTGTAATGTGATTGATACCGACTTGGCTGACCGCCTGCAGTATCTCTCTCACGTGGCATCCCTGTGCCTCTTCTATGAATACTTTCATGGCTTCCGCTCTGACGAACTTAAATCACTGGTGCCCCCTAGATGTGAATTTGCACGAGATATAGATTGGCAACTAGGTCCCACCCTTTTACAGTGAAACCGATGAAATGTAACCGCAATTTCTACTCCAACAGCTTCTTTTCTCTCACTTCCCGCCTGTGGAATTCCCTACCACATGCTTGCTTCCCTGACGGCTACAACCTCCAGGAGTTTAAATGTAAGGTCAATAGACACCTCCTAACACACTAACTCACAACCACTCTCTCCAACTCTCTCCCTATGTACATCCTAAGTCGTCTATCACCCTCCTTCTGACATTTCCTATACCCAATCGCTCTATGTAACCCCCTGCGCTATAGTGGCAGTGGAATGCCTTGCTTGGGGTGACACGATTAAAGAAAAAAAATAAAACAAGATCTAGTTAAAGAAATAGGTAAACAAAAGGAACCAAAACTCCATATGCCTCTTCTATAAATACTTTAACGATGATTGATCGGATTATGTTTTTGTTATAATACCTAAACTCTTCGAATTTAAGCGTAATACTCGACTATCGACACGCTCTCACGAATTTACAGTTGAACTGGCTAAATGTAACGGTGAGATCTATGCTGACAATTCTTTCCGCGTACTTCTTGCTAGTGGAAATTCCTTTAGGTTTCATGCTTTTCAGCCACCTTTAATCTGCAAAAATTTAAATGCAATGTCAATCGCTAGCTTTTGTATTTTACCCTCATTTTTTTCTAGCTCCTTAGAAATGTTTGTTTCTAACTCTTTCATACCCAGTAACCATTTCGTGTCCCCGTGGCTTTACCGCTTTGCTTAGGGCGAAACCGATCAAGAAATCATCACCCGTTACACCCAATGATGTTTTAGGGCAACATTTTGCTGTTTCCGTAACAAACTGTTTTTTATGGGGCAGGGTTGTTAGCCTCGCGCCCAGCCCCCAAATCTGGAGGAAGATGTTTTATGGGGAACCCGGTGAGGGTCGAACTCACTACTCAATTGTAATGATTCTAGCAAGACAAGCTTGCTAACCATTACACCACCTCGGGGTTCCCCCGTTTAAGAAAAATAAGGCTATTTTAACTCGCGGTGAAAGCAATTAGACACCTGTTCTTTTTAAATGGAATCATAAATCTTTTATATTTTTAACTGGCACCAGATGAATACAAATCTAATGTGTGTATATACTTGCTTATTCATATTGCATAAATACTACGCCGAGAATATAGCAATTGTTTGGAAATATATATATCATTTCGTTTTGTTTTGTTTTTTTTCGTTTTCAGGCGCAACTGATTCTAAATAATATCATAAACATCATCTTAATTCGTTGAAAAATTTAAATTCGTCCTAAAGTGCTTGTGGACGTGCAAGGACAGAGCAGATGACCAAAGGAGATTTAGAATTTTTTTTAAACATTCTAGTCAGGATTTCTGGGATGAGGTTTTATTATTTGCTTGGGTCTTGTTTATTGATCTTGTATTTGATGTACTAGAAATATTTTGCAGAGAAAGTTCGTATGTCTACAGGAATCAGCCCCGAGGAATAGTGGCTCTAAGTATAGTGCGTCGATGTGATCTTTATACCAAATTTAAAAGAACATTGATTACTTGCATGACAATATTGTAAATAACTATAAACTATCTATTTTCGTTAGTCCTGGTTATGACAACAGACTAAATCCGGCAGTAAGTCTTCTGATCTTAACATTGAAGGTTTTAATGAGTTAGAAACCCCCTATGAACTGCTGTTGTTCTCAGGTCAACACTGAGCCGAAGTAAAAACGCATGTTAGGGTTCCAGCTATGACAAATAGTGAACCCCAAATGAAAATAAAACATCATGAAAGTATAAAAATAAATATTTAGAACAAACGAATCATCACTATATTTATCTGAAATTGAGTTAAAGTCATGCAGTTATGCTCAATATTTCGGCACTAAAAACACATAGAGGTGTTGACATGCCGCTAAACAAAATCAACAAGCTCTATTTTCGATATGAAGCATTTTCCCTCATCTATCTATCTATCTATCTATCTATCTATCTATCTATCTATCTATCTAACTTCTTCCTGTGTCCCACTCGATATTCCCCTCTCTCTTTATCTATTTAAATAAACATGTATGTTTCTGTGCATGTATAGCTGTCTAGTTAGCTATCTAGCTTAATAAATATCTTTGAACAAACACACAGACCCACAGCTAGCTATCTAAAACATTTTTATGCGATTTGTCAATAATTTAAAATCATTTTCAACGGTTTTTATTTTTTAATGTTTTGATGCACAAATCCTAATGTTTGTTTGTTTGTTTTGATTTTGGTAAATGAGTCATACATACATATATATATATATATATATATATATATATGAATTTCCACTGAGACATGCCCATGTGTATACATATGCTCATTGCATGCTTATATTTTGCAATGTGAAGGATGTAATTCCCTTAATAAAAAGGGAATAATGATTTACAGAATGAAAACACACGTCCATTGCGTAATTTGATGCTCAAAGCAATGCCTCCTGTCAACATATCAGCGGTTGTCACGTGAGCTGAAGAACTTTTGATTGGTTAATCTACATGCCATCCACGCCCATTTTTTCCCTCACGGTCAATCGCAGTTGCACCAGAAGTGCGACAAGATATTTTTACAATCCAACGAGAATCTCATATAGTCGAGATTTCATTCGTGACTTATTTATTTCTTATTTTTATTATTCAAATGCCGATGCAGATTTAACTGTCAAATGATACGGTGAAACAACCAAAAAAAAGAAAATAATATTTTGAATCCAAAAAA
>JBBBDQ010030032.1:0-124348 GCA_037127315.1 Ascarosepion bandense
TATCTATCTATCTATCTATCTATCTATGTTTATATGTATAAAATTTGAAGACATCTGTCTATCTATCTATCAGTCTATCTATCAATCGATCTAGCTATCTCGCTATGTTACTTGCTACATAGTGAGTGCAAGTAAAAATTTAATAAAATGATAGAAATATATTCGCCTTCCTGCGGTCTTGAAAAAAGAAAAGAAAAGATAAAGAGTACAAATACATGACTAGGCAAAAAGAAATAGAGAAGTCTCAATGATCAAACAATTCCGATAAAATCTCTGAACTCAATAGCCCACTTTTCGCTTTTGCTACCGCTGTGCCTCGCCCAGAGACACACAAGTTATCGTGATACAAGCTTTCTCCGATCCTTTTTGCGTCCATTCTTTTGTTTTTGATTGCCTGCAACAAATAACGGTGACTCGAGAAAGCGTTGCAAAGCTTCAAATGATCTGTAAAGAGGTCAGTTCGATTGAAAGATCTTTGTTCGCCACGGGTTTCCTGATAATCAGTGATTGTCATCTTTTATCTTGAAAACGGATTATCGCGTTAGGCGGAGACCATTTAGTCAGCTGATCTCTCCATTGTTGAACGTCAAATACCGTATTCTTTTGCTGTCATTATCCGACATGACTAAAAATCGACACAATATTAATTTGAACCAAAAGGAAAATTGTTTAATATCATGTAATTCCTCCTTTTTTGTTTTATTGATTAGCAACGATATGATTTTATTGTTAGTTCTGGAACTAGTTAGTCAGAAAAAAAGCCAATTCTTTAGAATATGTTGCTAAAGTGAAATTTAAATGCATTTTCCATAATGATGGCAAACTAACCGTTTCACTGTGCTTTGCGGTGCAGTAGATATCGGTTTGGAACGAGAAATCGGTGAGACGAGTTCAAATTTCAGTTGCATTCACTTTCGCGCAAATACACTTAGGACAGGTATTAATACGTTTCTTCTCCCTCCAGCTATGGGTTAAATAGCAGAGCAACCTTGGTTGACAACCAGTCTACCACAGAAAGTAATGGCAACCTATTGCGGGAAATCTGATGAGTCAGTCATGTCCCTTTCGAGACATGATCACCCAAGCATTTATCACGCATGACATTTAACTGAAAGACTGACTCGTTTAATTGCACACTCTTCCATCAGGATGATTAGACAATCCCAGTTTCACTTGCAGTCACATTTGAGTTTGTTCGACATGAACAGAACCCACCAGTTTTTATCATGCAACTATACTGAGCAGAACATAATTACATTTTCAAGGGAACGCATAACCAACGATGTGAAAAAAGGCCAGTACACCTAAAGAATCCACCACGATGATTGGTTATTGCCTACTAGCACAGTTATTGACGACTTCTAGAGAGTCCCGTCTAATCAATTCCGGTCCCAATACTTGTTCATAACAGTGATATAGTTTATGAGCAGTTTTAAAAGCCTCCCTGTGTCGATAAAGAAAAGAAATTAATTTCCTGACAAAGATTTCGTTAAATATTTTCTTCTCTGTTAAAACTAAAAAAGAAAAAAAATCTTATTATTTTTAATGAAATACCATTTTTTTTAATTGTTTAAGAGTTTGTCTAGGCCGTTAATGATGGAAAATGAAATAACATTTTCTATTTTTTAATTGTTTGAAAGAATTTGAAATTAAATATATGTTTATACTTTTTTTTTAATCATTTCACCCCGAGCAAGGCAGAAATGCCACTGATAAGCGGGGGGGGGGGCTACATAACTGTAAAAAGATTAATTAGAAAAGAGTGAGGAGAACAAACTAGTTAGAATTGAGCAATAGAAAGCTGAGAATGCAGGTGCGATGACAGATATATAGGTGGAGAGAAAGGGAAGGTTATACGGGGGTGGGGAGAGAGCATTAATGATAAAATACAAATGATAATGATTATTATAATATGATTATGTTCATAGATGATATTATATTATGATATTCTAATATCATCTATGAACACAATGTACTGACCGTGTCTGAAAATAAAAATTCCCTTTTACAGTATATGCACATATAAAAAAATTACATAGTTAAAAAAATGTTTGATAATGGCTCACAAAATAGACGCTTGGATATATCGAACGTTCAGACAATTTTTACACAGTTGATATCCAGAAAAGAAACACATAAACTAGTACAAAAACTTGAATAAAATGGTTAATCGCAGTACCTTGTTAGTTTTCTTTAACGAAACTTGTAATTAAAGAAAGATTGCTTCCCAAATATACAATGTGTGTGTAAGTTTACATATATATCACCCCGAAACATCGCCTCCTCGTCGGATTACTGAAGATAAAACTTGGATTTGGTTGGCATTCACTTTAGGAGAAAAAATATTATGAATCGAAACCAGGTTGAAGAGTATTGCCAATGGCCGTCATATGAGTCAACAGCCAGTATGGTGCAAGAGGGAGGAACTTCTGTTCCAAAAGACTGCAATTGAAACATCATCTGATATGTGACACCCAGTGGACCATTACAGGGCTTAATACAAAAACGGTGAGAGTGTGCATTGCAGGACAAAACCAATTGACCGATTTCAAGTATCCACCTATGCAGATTGTACAGTAAAAGAAGTTGAATTCACTAAACCGTCATTAATCGTTGGTGAATCCAACTATATATTCTATAGATGAAAGGTTTGGGGCCACAATGCATTTCTTTAATATATATATATATATATATATATATATATATATATATATATATTACGGAAATTAATGTATTTTAACGAAACTTATAAACAACCGACAATTTGAAATGAATTGTTTGAACATTATTTTTTATCGATACTCGTATTTAAGCAGATATTCTGTTTTTTACTTAAACAGTATTATATATTTATATCTACTGGCCTGATTATTTACCATAAATTTTTTTTCCGAAAATGTGTGTCATTTGGCAGGATTCGAATAATCAGGTTAGTAGATATAAATATATAATAATGTTTCATTAAAAAAACCTAGAATATTTACTTAAATCGAGTATCAATAAAAAAAATAATGTTCAAACAATTCATTTCAAATTGTCGGTTGTTTATAACCAAGTTTCGTTAAAATTCGTTAATTTTCGTAGCATGTTGACATTACGATACATTTCAGAGCAGATATGGTTGTTGCGATAAATCGAAAATTGTGTTATATAGGCTTGATTAAAACCTCGTTTAGACTGGAGTTCATTCGTGGTTGAGCGGTCTAAGACGTTGCCAGATCAAATGGTAGCTTCCCCTATGTAGATAGGGGTCGCAGGTTTGATTCCTGCTGAATGATACACATTTTCGTAATAAAAATTTATCGTAAATAATCAGGCCAGTAGATATAAATATATAATACTGTGTAATTAAAAAACAGAAGATCTATTTAAATACGAGTATCGATAACACAAAAAAATGTTCATATATATGAATATATATACTCCAACTGAAAACTGAGTATCGATCCCGGCCAGAAGCAAGTGGGTGTGTCTAGCCACACTGATGAGCTGTGATACAGCAAAACAGGCTTGCATGTGGAACACTAACATATTATGCTCTTATTACGATTGAGCTCTCTTGAAAAGAAAATTTTTTAAAAAGTTTCCACTTCTACGATATATGCATTACTCTTCCGAAATGAACCGAGTTCTTTCAGTGACTTTGTTGGGTAGCGATTCCGACTGATACCAAATCGGTCGAGTTTCGATCCCGGCCAGAAGCAAGTGGGTGTGTCTAGCCACAATGATGAGCTGTAATACAGCGAAACAGACTTGTATGTGGATGACTAACAAAACACACACACACACACACACACATATATATATATATATATATAGTGCTGTCCAAAAGTATTAGGACAAAAATTATTTTATCATTTTTGAGGCATCAAAATCTGGTTTAAAGTTACCCTTGTCCTAACACATTTGCACACTACCGGTAGTCTGAAATACTATTAGCACAGGGTTGGTTTTCCTAAAAAACCGCACTGAAATTCAAATGCAGGGGAAAAAGCCAAGTAAATTTCTAATAAATACTGTTTATTTAAAACTAGGTGTAAAGAAATGTATTAAAAAGAAATTATATTTAATTTGTCCTATTTTCTATTAAACAAGCTATTTTGAAATTACTCATTATTCTATTATCCTTGGATATGACTGAGCTTTTTCTTATTCCCTTCTCTCAAATTCAGCTGTAAATAGTGTCAATATAGTTTAAAGGTTCCTTTTTAAACTTTATTTTGATAATAGTTAGCTGTCTGATTTCGAGTAGTTCAAGCAAGAGCTCTTTATTTTTGAATTTGGCAAATAATTTATTTTTAAGCAGCCCTCAATGCCAACGGTAGCAGAGCTAACAATTGCACAAATGAGCAGAATAAAGGATTTAAGAGACGTTGGGTGGACGCTTAGAAGGATTTACAGCTGACATCAAATGTTCCCAAAATACAGTGAAATACATCCTGGATAGAGAAAAAGAAACTGGAACTTCGAAACAAAGAAGAAGAATGGAGGCCAAGGAAACTATCTGATAAAGAGGTTAAATATATACGCTTAGATAGCCTGAGAGATTGGAAGAAGGCATCGCGTGATTTAAGGGACGAATGCAACAAACTGCTTCCTAAAAATGAACAGGTTTCTGGGTCCACAGTTACCAGAAGGCTCTAAAAGCAGACAGTATGTTAGGCGGAGATCAAATGAAAGGTACCTTGCACAATGCATTCTGCCAACAATGAAGCATGTTCATGTTCCTGGAAATATTCTTGTCTGGGGATGCTTTTGTGGCCAGGGAGTTGGAGATCTAAAAAAAATTGTTGGAAAGATGGATAAAAAAAATGTATCACTAGATTCTTATCCTCCATGTTGTCTCATCTGGGATACGATTTATAGGACAAGGGTATGTTTATCAACAAGATAATGACTCTAAACATACTTCAAACCTTTGTAAGAATTATTTAACTAGAAAGAAAGGAGAAGGAAGGCTTCGGAATTGGCCCACACAAAGCCCTGATCTTAATCCTATTGAACATCTATTGGATATTTTAGATAAAAAAATGATAAATCTTATGTTACTTCGCAAGACACAGTTTGGAAACAAATACAAGCTGCTTGGCAGGAGATACCATTAGATACATTGGAGAAGCTTGTGATGTCAATGCCTGGCAGAATGAAGGCTGTGATCAAAGCAAAAAGCTATAATACTAAATATTAAATTTCTTTTGTAAGAAGTATTTTTCTTGTTAAATCATTTGTTGAGTAAGTCAAATAAAATTACTTTAATTAAACTGTTTATTTTTTATCAATATGCCTCATAAAGGAGAAAATAGTTCTTGTACTAATACTTTTGCACAGTACTATATATATATATATATATATATATATATTATAATATGCTTAAATAAAACTAGTAACTAGGGATGTTTTTACTTTCGTTTTGATATAAACAAATTTTTATTTAATTATTTTGTATTTTCGTATCTGCTTTCTTTTATGGATATAAAGTGTCTAAAAACTGTCCTAATAGGCTGCATATTCGAGTGATTTTCACAACTTTTTAAACTTTTATCAAGGTATATTTTTATCTTACTTTTAACGGAATGCATGCGTTTCTTTATGCATTTACTAGCAGTATAGCCCGGCGTTGCTCAGGTCTAATGAAAGCTTTAAAACTAATCCATGGTCCTGGAGCTCAGACTCTTTGGATGTTGGCACGAAAGACTAAAAAGCAATAGTTGTTTCTAGTTAAAGCGAAACCGTAGACTGAAAGAAAAATGAATGGATGTAAGTCAAATTTTGATTTCCTGGTATCGATTTCAAAGAAGTTTTTTTCGTCGAAAAATGAATTTTGAAGGCTAAAAATGGTATCATGACTGAAACTAAGAACCACAATTATACCTACTTAGATCCAAACCCGAAGCAAAAACTAAAATAACAGGGCTGAAAAAAATACAGACATAGAGGCAGATAAACAGATACACACACACAAACATCTTGCCTGTTATATATATAACCGATTTTCTGCACTATTGTAAGAACTGCAATACATTGACACAAAAGCTAGCTAAGAACACTCGAAGACACTTATAGTACAACTGTGTAAATTTTCAAGGAAATCGGTTCAGCCGTTTCGGAGTCTATATTTAACGGACACACACACAGACACATACGCACACACGCATATACACACAGACAAGGTTCCATTTATAAATAAGTTTCGATCTAGAGTTATATGAATTTGTTTCCTCAAACAGGGTCAGTAAATTGTGGCCGTGTTCATAATTGATATTACTGAGTACTGGCTTTTTTTATTATTAGTGCTTCAATTATTTTATTTCCTTTTTTACATGTGGATGGGGGTATTATATTTTATATTATGGTATTTTCTACAAGTATGTTGTCCGATGTATTGATTTCAAAAGATTTCAATTTTTTTTTTAATCTCTTTAGCTTTAGCAAGGGAATAAATCTAGCAAAAGGGCAAGTAGTTACAGGGCTTGTAAGAGAATAAGTAGAATTTTGTGAGGAGAAAGAACAATAAATGGACAGGATTCAGGAAGACAGAAGCTGTTGACTGATGCTGCATTTCAATTTTGAACATGGTAGATGGCAGGAATCAATAGTTGGAAGAGAGTTTCATTGTCGAGAAGTGAGAGAAAATATGTTATTACTATAGAACAGCTGGCTGTCTGACTCGTTCAACAGTAAAACGGTGAAATTTTCAACAGGAAAAGTATAATTATATATAATATATATATATATATATATATATATATATATATATATATATATATGTATATAAGTAAATAACTAACCTAGAGATCCAACGAACCGACCAAGGTTTCACCAAATTGGATCTTCAGAGACAATTGGCTCTACTGAGTTTGCTCTACATGCGTATTGAACGCTTTTATGTTTTAGGCTACTCGTCTTGTTTTTTTTTTTGTTTTTTTTTCTTTGGGCTACGTACTTTGACTGATGTTCGGGTGCTTAACTCGTTCTTTTTTTATTACCATTTTTTCCTTCCACGTAAATACTCGGAGGGTTTTCGAAACGAGTATAGCTACAATTTACATTTATATATATATATATATTTTAATCATTTCACCCCGAGCAAGGCGGAAACGCCACTGTTGTGCAGGGGGCTACATAAATGTAAAAAGATTAATTAGAAAAGAGTGAGGAGTACAAACTAGTTAGAAAGGAACAATAGAAAGCTGAGAAATCAGGTGCGATGAGAGATACATAGGTGGAGAGAAAGGGAAGGTTATACGGGGGTGGGGAGAGAGCTAGAGTCCAGTGGTTAGTAGATGAGTATTGACTTTGCATTTAAATTTCTGGAGGTTGTAGCCGTCAGGAAAGCAAGAATACGGGAGCGAGTTCCACAGGCGGGAAGTGCGAGAGAAGAAGCTGCAGGAGTAGAATTGTCGTCTGCATTTGGCTAACCTGACTGTGAATGGGTGGGACCCAGTTGCCAGTCTGGTTGGACGAGTAAACACCTGTTGAGGAGGCATCAGTGACTTAAGTTCGTCTGAGCAGACCCATGAAAGTATTTATAGAACAGACAAAGGGAGGCCACATTTCGACGATGGGAAAGTGGCTGCAGTCGACCCGCCAGATCAGTACCTATCACATTACAGACTCTCCTTTGGAGCATGTCAAGAACACTGAGGAGAACGGCCGGGGCACCTGATCATAAATGGCAGCAGTACTCCATGCACGGACGGATGGTTGATTTGTATATATGCAGGATGGATTCAGGTGGAAAAAACATCCTGAATCGACATAGTGACGCAAATAGCCACGTGTGGAAATTCAAAATCGAAAAAACCCTGATATAACATGAGGTATAGTAAAAAAAATGTCAAGCCACACAACGGTAAAAGATTGGTATGTCGTTTAAAATGCATATATATAACCTTGAATTCTATTTTAACAGATTTTTATCACACACTTCTCGCATGTAAAAGTTGCTCTTAGCAACTTCAAAATTTTAAATCAAATATCAATCGTTATCTTTGGTCTTCATAACTCCTTTTCATTTATTCTTTTCTCTCTTTACTAATGTTTTCCTTTTATCATATATTCTAATACACACTACCATCGCTCGGCCATAGTGTCTTTATTGCCTTGCTGTTGATGAAATGAAAAAGTTTCGTATGAATGACACAATTAGGTTTTGGGGAAGACCATACGTTTTCTAAAAGTGTGGACTGTCGCCAGGGAACCAGGAATAAAAAATTGTACTAAATAACAGAAAACAGATCATTTCAGAAGATCTACATATTAAATTGATATCACATGTAAATGGTAGAGAAGAGGGTCTTATGTTTATGCTAATGGCGGTTCACACTAATTCAAACAAAAGCTTAGGAAGGAAACCACCATCAGTACTTGAAAGGTTATAATAAATACTGGATTTAGGAAAGTATTATTCTGAAAAATTGATTAAAAATATTTTTTCATAAATTTAACCGACAGTAGCACTGACTGCATGTTTAATTAATACCTAATGTTTCCTCATTAGTAAACAGTAGAGTTTGGATTGTCAATGTGATGATATGTGTCCCTGGATGGTAAAAAGAAGACCAAAAGTTTGGCTGTTTAATAAGATTTAGACAACCGTTTATCATGTCAACAACAATTTTAAACATATCGTCGTTTCTTCAAGCAAAAATTATTTCAAGTTTTAGTGAGGTAACCAAAATGCGATTATATCGGAGAATGCTATGAATAGACGATTGTACAGTGTATGACGATCAATTACAATCGGCTTCAAGGTTTCTGATATGGTGATTTGTGTTTTGAGGATCGTGAAACAACCTCATAATTGATGCTGTCCCCATGGTTAACCTGACCTAGTGTAGCAATACATGTTTGGGTCCCTAGCTATGGATAAATAGTAAACCCGCAAACAAAATTGAATAGTACATTTTCATAATAAAATTTCCGACAATTCATTTTTATATTAAAATGAAAATGTGACACTAAACTAGTATAAAATAGTATCTAACAATATTAAGAATACAGTTTTGAGTGAAATTGCCTGCAATACATGTAAAAGAAAAATTACCAGCAATAGATTTTATCCGCAAAACATGTTTACAAAGAAGAATATTCATTTATAGTATTAATTTGTGTACTCAATATTCATGTACGAAACATGTCAGTAACAAAGTTTTAGACAAAATGAAAACGGAAAATATACATATAATTGACACCAGATAGAGACTTCTGAAATTTCGTGCGCAATAGGAAATCTGCCAAGGCTGACACAGTAAACTTGGCTGGTGCCCGTGAATGGATCTCAAATGAGTGATTAATTGGGGCAGGAAATGGTTTGTAAATTTTAATGGCTCTAAAAATAACTGCTCTACTTTAACCTCCATAGAAAATCTTTTTTTACCAGTGATCAGCATGGATGACGCTGGTCTCCTGGAGAGGAACACATTTCGCCTCCTTGCCATCATCGTTCAAACGCTCTGAGATATATTAACTATATCGAATCTATAGTTGCATCTACTGCTAGGATGCTTGAGTTAATTTATCGGACCAGAAATTTATTTTTTTAAAATCAGTCTTGCACATTTTTAGATATACTATTCAGCTGTGCATTGAATAATGTTTCACCATCAGGTTGGTTGCTTCTGCTACTCATCGAGTGGCTCTTAAGAAAATTCAAAGAAACAGCTGCAACATAAGCGGTCCTAGCAATTCAAATTCGCTGACATTGTCACTAACGTGACATGGATTCCCTCTGTCTTTTTATAAATATTTTCATGGAAACCTCTCTGTGTTTTTTTATCACCTTGGGACCCGACCAAATGAAAGTAAGCATGCTTCTAGATTTACATGTAGGTTTCACACTTTTACAGTTGCAATAGTTAAATGTAACAACCAGTACTACTCCAACAGTTACTTTTCTTACTCTTCATGTATGTGGAAATATATCCCATTTTCTTGCTTCCCTGGAAGCTACCATTTGTAATAAATTAAATAGAACGCTAACTGCTATCTTTTATCTCCATGAATCTCATCCGTAATTCATTCATTCTTCAACAAGCCTGTACCCAGTCTTTTCTCTCACTGTAAACTCCTGCGCACTAGTAGTCCTTCTAGCCATCTTGGACCGAAATGATATAAAGTGATTAAAAAGTTTTGAAATTTAATTTCGTTGGATGGCCATTACAGTGAGAAATACTCGTTTCATGAGCAACGAAACTAAATTTCGAAATTCGTTGTCAAAATTTTTTAATTACTTTATATATTTGGCCCTCTAAATAGATAATACTATTTATATCGACCCCTCCATCTTTATCAATTTTAATATTGAGATTTTTACTTTTTTTTTTTTGAGTTTTGGAATTTTTCCTATTTGCTCATCCTTTTGGGATTTAACATATACATATTTTTTTTTTTTTTTTATAAGCGTTTCACCCCGAGCAAGGCATGTCACTGCCACTACTGTGCAGGGGGCTACGTAGAGTGGAGAAAGGCTGGTTAAATATAGGAAATAACAGAGGGTGGGTGATAGGCGGGTGAGGATACCGAGAATGAGGGTTGGGTAGATGAGAGTGTTGTGAGAATAGTTGGGAGTTAGTGTGATAGGAGGTGTCTATTGACCATACATTTAAACACCTGGAGATTGTAACTGTCGGGAAAGCAGACTTGTGGAAGGGAGTTCCACAGGCGGGAAGCGCGAGAAAAGAAGCTGTTGGAGTAGAATTTACGGTTACATCTTATTTGTTTAACTGTAAAAGGGTGGGACCTAGTTGCTAATCTAGTATCTCGTGTAAATTCGTGCTTGGGCGGCACCAGTGATCTAAGCTCATCGGAGCAGAAGCCATGAAAGTACTTGTAGAAGAGGCACAGGGAAGCTACATCACGCCGGTGTGAGAGCGGCTGCAGCCGGTCTGCCAAGTCAGTATCAACCACGTTACAGATCCTCCTTTGTATTTTGTCAAGAAGCCCAAGGAGAGCAGCAGGGGCACCCGACCAGATATGGCAGCAATATTCAATACACGGGCGAATGGTAGATTTGTATATGTGCAGAATAGTTTCAGGTGGGAAAAATTTCCGGGCCCTGCACAGAGAGCCGGCTTTCATAGCAGCAGATTTGGCAATGGATTCAATATAGTCATTCAATTTGAGGTCCGCCGAGAGTGTAAGGCCAAGGAGGCGTAGTATTTTACTCTCTGGGAGGCTAGCCTGTCCCATGCTAATGGGAGGTAGATGCGATAGTCTATGGTGGTTAGTTGATAACAGCTTTGTTTTGGAGGCATTGAAATTTACCAACCATTTCCTACCCCAGGTCACTACAGATTGGAGGTCCCTTTCCAGTGCGGCAGCGAGGTTCACTTTGTCGTTCAGACCTGGTTTCTGATCGATGCGGGAGTAGATTGTTGTGTCGTCGGCATACATGCCAACTTGGGATCTAATGGTGTCGGGGAGATCATTAATGTAGATCAGAAATAGCGTGGGACCTAGGATAGAACCTTGAGGTACGCCCGCGTTCGTCTGGTAGTTTTGGGAGGCATGCCCATTTAATACCACCTTTAATGTGCGGTTAGAGAGGAAGGACTGGATGAGATCAAACAGATGTCCAGTTATCCCATAGCTTCGCAGTTTGCACAAGAGGCCAGCATGCCAGACCCTGTCGAATGCTTTGGAGATATCCAAGGCAACGGTTCGGGCTTCACCATTCTTGTCGAGTGCCTGGTATATGTACTCGGTAATGGTCGTTAGCATATCAGCAGTAGACCTGGTGAAGCGAAACCCATACTGTTTGTCAGAGAGAAGCCCGTTGGTCATAAGGTGCTGAATCACCTCGGCGTTGATAATGGCTTCGAAAACTTTGCCAAAGATTGGAAGGAGACTAATAGGACGGTAATTGGCGGGGTCTGAGGGTTCGCCAGAATTCTTTAATATAGGTACTACGCAGGAGGACTTCCAACAGGCAGGAAAGCAGGAAGCAGATAGGCAGAGGTTATAGAGTTTAGAGAGGACAGAGGAGAGTTCTGGGGCACATTTCTTCAGTACTATGACTGGGATTCCGTCACCGCCGCTCGCTTTGTGTGGGTCAAGTTGCGCAATTATCTTGGCGACCAGCGAGGGCGAGATGAGGACGATATTTAGTTGAGCCTTAGTTCTGGGTGGGAAGTCTGGTGTAGGTATTCCTAACGAGTCCAGTGTCGAATTGGTTGAGAATTTACGGGCAAAGCATTCAGCCTTGTCGGCTGGGGAGGTGAGAACTTCAAATTCATTGATTAGTGGGGGTATTGAAGTCTTGTTCCTGCTGAGCACGCTTTTGCAGAGACGCCAGTAATCTTTGGAGCCAAACTTAGAGGATGCTATGCGTTGCCTAATTCTGGTAGCAAACGCCCTCTTGGCTTCGTTCAGTACTTTTTTACACTTGTTCCGTGCTGAGGTGAAAAGGCGCCTGTTTTGGTTCGACGAGCAGCTTCGATAGAGCCGGAAGAAATTGTTCCGGTGGGCAATAGCGGCCGAGCAAGCGGGTGAGAACCAGGGGGACGAATTAGGTTTTAGTTGGAATTTTCTGGCAGGGATAAAAGCATCGATGCCAGCCTTAACCCAAGAGGAGACTTCGGAGGCACAGTCTTCGACAGGAAGATCAAAGACGTTGTTCCAGGGGACGTCGCAGAGGAAGTCCCTGAACGAGTCCCAGTCGGCTCTTTGGTAGCAGTATGATATTCTGCTGGTCTGGTTTTCTTGGGAAGAGTTAGTGCGGATTGATATGTTTACGGAGACTACGGCGTGGTCAGAGTTTCCAAGGGGGCAGAGTTGCCTGGTAGTGCAGGAGTCTGGGATGGAGGTAAAACAAAGGTCGAGTAAAGAGTCCCTTCCGTTAGGGTTTTTAGAGAAACGCGTGGGGAAGTCCACCACTTGCGTTAGAGCTTGGGCTATTGAAAAGTGCATGGTGCGGATCCCAGCAAGGTCGGTGGCTGAGTTTTCAAGCCACTTGGTGTGGTGGGCGTTAAAATCGCCAAACACAAATATATGGGCAGATGGGTGAGAAGAAATGGCCCTGTCGATGTTATTAGAGATGCAATCAAGTAACGTACAGTCAGAGGAGGAGGGGGAGCGGTAGAGGAAGAAGAGATAGCTAACCGAGCTTAGAAGTGAGAGACGGAAGCACATGAAGGAATGATCAAGGGATTCAAGAGATGTGACCCTGGCTAGGGGGAGTTGTTCGCTGACATATACACCAAGCCCATGCATATGGACATTGGAGTCCTTCCTGAAGAGAGGAAGGTAACCAGGAACGAACAGCTCTGAAGAGGGGATAGAAGAGTCAAGGTTAGTCTCACATATAGCTAAGATATCGGGTGAGTTAGTTAGAAGGAAAGACTCTACACTATTAAAGTTACTGCGAATACCTCGTATATTTGTGAAGGTAACGCAGATAGGTTTGGGCGATTTACGACTAGCTGGTTTAGGCTTGCTATTTTGTTTGTTAAATTTCATGTTGGTTGTAGTTGTGGATAGAGAGAGGTCTAGAGTAGGGTCAGATGGTCGTTAATTGCAGCAGGTGAAGGATGGAGAATGGCGCCGCCTGCAGCATAATGTGGCCTATTGGTTGCCCATCGGAAATTCATGCAGGGACGCCCGTCCATGCGCGAAATGGCACTACAGGAACCCCGATATTATTCAACTGTTGATCAGAGCAGCCTCTCGAGACGCTACGCAAGAGTTCGGGCTCCTAACTACCAGTCGGAAGCAGCAACCAGGAAACTGCCAACCCGGTACCCTCAGAATGAAGAGACTTTGCCACCATACTCACCAATGGCAAAAAGCTTCCAGCCGAACCGACATAAAGACCGAAAAAGAGAGAGATGAACCGGGAACCCCTTCCTAAACAAGAAACAAGGCGATCACCTCTACTCCTGTCCAAAAGAAGGGGGTGGAGTGTGAGACCGGGCGATAGAAGGTACTATCTACTCCAATTAAAAAAAAGAATAAATGTGTGACTGAAGATAATTAAGTTTTAACTTAGTATAAGTCAAACCTAAATTTGATAATTAACAACAATTTACACAAAACTAGGCAGAAAAGATAAGAACCGAAATAAAATAAAAAATACAAATCAAAATACAAATCAAAATAAATAAATAATTCAAAAAATAAGATCACACTGGCTAAACTCACCAAGTTGCAGGCTGGCTGACAGAAAAAAGTTAAGAAAATTTCAAAAATTATCTCCATTTTGTTTCTTCTATACAGTTCTGGAGAGTTCTGGAGAGATTAAGTTACCTTAAGTAAGCAGTAACAGACAGTAGTGTGATGGAGGGGGGATCACCTCCAAGCCATGTGTCCAGTTAGCAAGGGAATGACAGAGAACAATAAAATAAAAAAAAAAACAAACATGGCCGGTCTTAGAATTCCTACATATAACCAAAGCCCTAATATACCAAACCTAAATTTGATAATTAACAACAATTTACACAAAAAGTAGGCAGAAAAGATAAGAACCGAAATAAAATAAAAAATACAAATCAAAATACAAATCAAAATAAATAAATAATTCAAAAAATAAGATCTATATATAATTTGAAATTTTACCTTCTTATTGGGGTGATTTGTTATTTTGTGGCAACTGGCGAATGATTAAGCCTTTAGTTGATACCAAAGACTGAGAAAAAAGGCAAGGTAGAACATCAATTGAAAGATCCTTCGTCCCTTGACCACCTACTTGTGTCTTGTAAATTGATGTTGTTGATTGCGAGATAAATGTATTTTTAATATTGAAAATTAACTAAGCTCATTTGAATCAATATAAAAAAGTATTTCCTGTTGAAGAGGTTTGGTTAGTTTGGAAATTTGTAAAATTCGTCATCTTCTAATTAAAATAATCATTTGACGCAACAAAAGAATTGCTAAAACAAAATAGCTACTTTGTTATAACATACTTCTGTTTTAAATTATATATATGTGTGTGTGTGTGTGTGTGTGTGTGTGTGTGTGAGTTTCTTTGCATGTTTTGTTCTCTTCATTATAGTTAATTGATATTTTTCACTTCATCGATGCACACAGCACTGACCAGGAATGTTCCACCGCGTTTGTAATTTGCTTCATTGACTGATGATTGTTTTTTTTTTATTTATACTGAGGAAAAACTGGCTGGTTACATTCAATGCCTCTAAAAGCACACTCGTTACGTTCGATCACCGCCGTTCAGACCTCTATCTCCCACCAGTCACAAGAAACGGATGTCCGTTCTAGAAGAACTCGTGCCTTGAGAGGATATTTTGCATCAGACTTTTTCCCGAAAACAAATGCAATTCTTATATACGACTAGCAGTATAGCCCGGCATTGCTCGGATGTAATGAAAGCTTTAAATCTAATCCATGGTCCTGGTGCTCTGACTCTTTGGACGTTGGCACGAAAGACTAAAAATCGATACTTGTTTCCAGTTAAAGCAAAACCGTAGACTGAAAGAAAAATGAATGGATGTAAGTTAAATTTTGGTTTCCTGGTATCGATATCGAATAAGATTTTTCGTCGTAAACTGAATTTGGAAGGCTAAATAATTCCTCTGAGTAAATGGCATCATGGCTGAGACTAAGAACTACAATTATACCTACTTAGAGCCAAACCCGAAGCAAAAACTAAAATAAAAGGGCTAAAAAAATTACAGACATACAGGCAGATAAACAGACACACACACGGTGATCGGGCGAGGTCCTGTATATTCAACACATATAGCCGTAGACATAAATTCTTTGGTTATTGTCAAATCTAAAATTAAATCTGTTTTAGTATTATGTTAAACACTAGCAGCATAGCCTGGTGTTGCTCGAGTGTAATGAAAACTTTAAAACTAATCCATGGTCCTGGAGCTCAGACTCAGCCTAAAGAATATTTGAGTGAAGTTTGGTGAGAATCGGATAAAAATTGTGGATTTGTATAAAGTACATACAGACAGATAAACAGACACACACACACAAACATCTTGCCTTTTATATATATATTATCGATTTTCTGCACTATTGTAAGAACTGCAACCTTGAAACTTCTGAATATCGTTCCTTATGTCTTTGTCTATGAGTGTATCAAATTTGATTAAAGTCGGACCACTCCTTCTATAACCCGATTTATTCGATTATCGATTTTTTATATTTATCGGGGGTACCTCGACACAAAACCTAGGTAAGACCACTCGCAGACGCTTATAGTACAACTGCGTAAATTTTCAAGAAAATCAGTTCCGCCGTTTCGGAATCTATAGGTAACGGACAGACACACAGACACACACAGACAAAGTTCCATTTATAAATAAGTTTAGATCTATCGCTAAATATGAATGCAAAATGATCGGCTCCGTAAATCGCTCCTGTAAGTATCTGGCTCCTCACGATATCCTTTACCTTTATAAGAGCCAGATGAGGCCCAAAATAGTATACTTTTGAGAGGGCGCAACCTAGACCTCACTTTCCAGTCCAGTGTTAAAAGAGCGTTTTCGAGGAGTTCTTGGAGAAGAAATTATTTTCATCCTCTGAATTCTTCCCTACTGGTGGGATGTAATGCTTCTTGTTCTGCTCTATCACTACTACCATGGAAAGTGCTCGGACTTTCTGCATCACCTTGTTCTACCAAATCTGACCGTCATGGCTATGAACCGCTATTCCACATACATAGTAGCAAAGCACCCACATTCTCTCCGTATTCCATGGGCGAGAAGTAAGTCCCACTCAAACAGCCTCTTTCCACGGCTCTATGGAACTAACTACCAAGGGGATGTTTTTCCGATCACTACAGGTTTGACATGTTCAAGTCTAGAATCAACTGTTAATTGCTCTCAGGTCCTTGAAAACTACCCTTAAAGTAGTTCTCTTCCTCTAGTGGCCACCTTGAATTGTACAGGACGAATCATACTGTAAAGAAAAACAACATTATATATTCAAAAGAAAGATTGAAGATTGAAAGCAAAAAAAATGAAGAAGAATAAAACGCATAACCTACTAACCCACTTTGTGTCAAGGCTTAACTAAACAGTTTAGAAGAAAAAACAAAAAGATAAAATTTACCCAAGAGCTTCATCAAGTGCCGTGTTCCATTATGACGTAAGCGATCATGACTCTTCAAAATTTTCTACATTTTTAACTTTTAAAAATATGACTTTTTTTTATTTCTCTCATAGCCTGTCCCGCCATCAATTTGGTCAAGCTCCCTAAGTATGGCATGCGTTGTTTTTCTCTTTCCCTCTTGCTTTTAATCTGTCTTATGAGTGTCAAATTTTCCAAGCCTCTTTTCTTTATTATGTACCTTAGAAATGTCAGCTGCCACCCTCTGATATTAACTATACGTCTCCTTTTTGCTTCTACTTTCTCTAGATCATTGTCACATTTTTGGTCCATGGTATCCAAAGCAACGTTCTCTAGTGCCAACATTTTGTCGCTTCAGTTCTTTTCTCCATCTCTGAGGTGATTGTCTAACATTCACTTCCATATAAGGAAGCTGATGTCATATAGCAGTTCAGTACTCTTTTCTTGTTTCTAACGAAATATTTCTTGCTTCATAGTACACTGCTTAGCATTTGGAAATCATTTTTGTTTATCGCAAATATATTCAGATTTCAATGACGTTCTCTGTTATGGACTTTCAAGATATTTAAATTTGTTTTTTAATTTCTTGATTTTGCTATCTCTAATTAAAAAAAAACATTTTTGAGAGTCATTATTGCAGACTTCCAGAAGCGACTTGCAAATACAAGACTTCGTTATGATGAAAATTGTTTTTAAAACTTCCTCGTTTTGATGACAAAGATGTCCAACGGATATTGTTAAACATCGATATTTTTAAACGGAAAGAAAACAATAAGACCTTCTAAAAAAGGTAGATGAAGAAAGTAAAAAATAAGGAATTCAAATAAACTACAGAAAACTTAATGTATGGTCATCAGCAAATGGAGGAGCCCAAAATTTTAATTACAGATACTAAAATCAAGCAAGTATAAAAATTTAAGTTCTTGGGAAGTATTCTAAGGGAAGACGGAAAGTGTGACACTGAGATCTGAAGGTGAATTGCAATGGCCAATGTTGCATTCTAGAAGCTGAGCAGATTATTAAGAGGCAGGACAATTTCGCTAAAAACAAAGAAGAGAGTAGTGGATTGCTATTTGATGTCTGTTCTTTAATATGGCAGTCATGCTCGACAAAAATGAAGGAAAAGCAGCTAAAATCTGGTTCTAAAGAAGTATGCTGCAGATATCAGGGATCAAGCATGTCAGCAATGATGAGGTTTTGGAAAGGATGGAATCGAAAAGAAAATTAATATTGAACATATGGAAAAGACAGCTGAAGTTTCTGGGACATGTGATGAGAAAGGAAGACTTTAAAAATCTGATACTCACAGGTCGGATATAGAGTGAAAGAGAGACAGAAGAAAGCAGCAGATAACATATTTGACAGACTTTAGCATGTGAATGTCAGAGCGTGGTTTTAGGTGGGGTAACAGGTGAAAACGTGCTAGAAGCTACCTGGGATTGGGAAACGCGGAAGACCATGATCGCCTACGTCCTGAAGAAACATGGCCCATAGAAGAAGAAGTAGAAGCAGAAGATGTTGATATTGAAGTCATAAAATATCTAATTAATTTCCTATCTTTTCGAGATGTATATTTTTTTCCAAAACTCATATCTACTGGTTCAATTAACAATGCTGTTTCATTTTACACTATTCTGTTTGAATGTTAGTCTAGTGGTCTAATGATGTTTGTGTGTATGTGCATGTGTGTGTTCTGTGCTGATAACTACTTTTTGTGACGTGTCCCCTCAAGATCTACGCGATCATGACTCTTCACAACTTCCTATCCCTTGTAACTCTTAATAAACTTTGTATTTCTGTTGTTTCACCGGAACCCTATTTCACTATTCATTTACACGAGTTGATTTAGTATATTTTAAGTTATTTACCTCTGCCCCTCTTGAAATTTATCTGCCCCGCGAGTAGTGAAGAAAAATGTTTTACTTACTCTTGTTCGTAATTCATCATTCCAATTAAGAACTTTATCCGTAAATATTACTGACGCTATGAGTCTTTTGAAAGATCCTTAAAATATCGCGGCTTTACGGATTTTCCAATCGCCAATAATTTCCTCCTATCAGATCCAGACATGTTTATACAGCACAAAATATTTTCGTGATAAGTATCTTCTTTTTCGAATCCATAAAAAATTCGTTGTTGTTTACCAATGACCCGGATACCATAGCACTATAAAACAATTTTCTTTAGTATTATAAAAACTTGTTAGTAAATAAATGTCAGCTTTATCGATAATGTTATTCGTACTTTTCACTAAGATAAATATCCATCTCCTCTATTTACTATTATGGGTTCAGAGAAAATTACGTATTTCACCGCTATTAATTATGAGTCAATGAAAAAAGAGCAGAAACAACGTGAAATAGCAGGAAACTGCGTCCATAGTTAGATTAGAATCACTTCTATTAGGGTGTCTGAGATGTACGTATTTCCCGCGATTATGAATCAAGAACGGATTATTACATAGTAGGAAACTTTGTTTACAATTGATTGTTTCTTGTATTAGACAATTCGGACTGTAATGCCATTTAATAGCTAGGAATTATTTGACAAGTAATCATGAGAGGACTAAAGTTAGATGGTAAAAAAAAACTGTATCTAAAATTAGTTTATTATGTCTTTTACGAAGCTGCTCACAAAATGAAATACGTATTTCATAGCTATAAATTTTAAGTAAGCTAACCGTAAAAGAATCAAATTTAAATGATTGAAGTCTGCATTTCGAAATAATTTATAATTAATTTTTTTTTTATAAGCGTTTCACCCCAAGCAAGACATGTCACTGCCACTACTGCGCAGGGGGCTACATAGAGTGGAGAAAGGATGATTAAATATAGGAAATGTCAGAGGGTGGGTGATAGACGGGTAAGGATACCGAGAATGAGGGTTCGGTAGATGAGAGTGTTCTGAGAATAATTGGGAGTTAGTGTGATAGGAGGCGTCTATTGACCCTACATTTAAACACCTGGAGATTGTAGCTGTCGGGAAAGCAGACTTGTGGAAGGGAGTTCCACAGGCGGGAAGCGCGAGAAAAGAAGCTGTTGGAGTAGAATTTACGGTTACATCTTGTTTGTTTAACTGTAAAAGGGTGGGACCTAGTTGCTAATCTAGTATCTCGAGTAAATTCGTGCTTAGGCGGCACCAGTGATCTAAGCTCATCGGAGCAGAAGCCATGAAAGTACTTGTAGAAGAGGCACAGGGAAGTCACATCACGCCGGTGAGAGAGTGGTTGCAGCCGGTCTGCCAAGTCAGTATCAACCACGTTACAGATCCTCCTTTGTATTTTGTCGAGAAGCCCAAGGAGAGCAGCAGGGGCACCCGACCAGATATGGCAGCAATATTCAATACACGGGCGGATGGTAGATTTGTATATGTGCAGAATAGATTCAGGTGGGAAAAACTTCCGGGTCCTGCACAGGGAGCCGACTTTCATAGCAGCAGATTTGGCAATGAATTCGATATAGTCATTACATTTGAGGTCCGCCGAAAGTGTAAGGCCAAGGAGGCCTTTTTACTCTCTGGGAGGCTAGCCTGTCCCATGCTAATTGTCCTATCTTTGTCGATTATACTGAAATTCAATGTTTAATTAATAAAAAATTCAAAGAGGAATTTTGCTTTACTCATGATGTTCCTTTTAAGAAAATCGCCTTATTTGAATAAAGTTCGACACGTGCAGCTATTTCTTAAACAGACATGCCAATATTCGTTTGTGCATAGCAATGTTACCGATGATTAAAAATATATATTTTGTATGTCAAGAGAAAATGAAAGAAAAGCAGTGACTGTAAGGAAATGATAAAACAGGGCCAAATAAATAAATAAATAAATAAATAAATAAAATCAAATCAAATCACGAAACATCCGCATAAGTTTACTTTGTGTCTAGTGCAATACATAATATGACATTAATTACGAACGAGTTGGAGATAATTTGACAATTACTGAAGTTGCTTATTCCGAATATTTTGGTCGAGTAAACAAAGCAATTACGTCCGAAATGTATTCTTTTTTTTTTGTAAACAGAAAATGTTATTCTTCTGCTTGACAACACAAAGATCAACACTACAAAACAAACGAAAGAAAATATAAGTATGGCTAATTTTTGCACATCCTCCATACTAACTAGATTCAGCACTTTCAGATTTTTCTTCCGTTGTGCCAATGTGAAGGCATGTAACTAAAAAGTGCGTAATATGATGGTCAGTTTGCTTATATTGGAAGTTTTTGTTAGTTGATTATTTACAAAGTGGAAGTGCACGAACTATCACTGGCACAACTCTTGTTTTCAATTTCCACATTTTTTCTATTTCAAATTTTTTTCTATTTATTATTATTATTATTATTATTATTATTATTATTATTATTATTATTATTATTAAGCAAAATGGTTGACGTCCAAAATTTTCCACAGTTAAGAAAAAGGCTCGATTTGATAAAAGAAATATCACAAAGTTAAAAAATATTTCAACAGAATTCTTCTACAAGTTATATTTCTAAAATGTTTAAAGTATGAAAATATAGAAGTCTACAAAAATGATAAGTCTTTGTATGTGGCTTGTCTTATAATAAAAGAAAACGGCTGTAATGGTATCAGGGCATCAAATTGAATGAAACTCTGCCAGTGTGTAGGTATGCATCTAGAACGTGCGTAATATGATGGTCATGTTCCTTATCTTGAAAGTTTTTGTCATTTGATTATTTACAAAGTGGAATTAATCAAGTAGCTCAGTATAAATTGTATGGAACTCTCTTGTCATTCTGTATTTTTTCTCGGAGCGAGAATTTAGTTTATTGCATATGTAAATCTCCTCACGTTTTTTGAATGGTTGAAAGACTAATAGATTCTGTCTATTTTGTAAATTAATATTGAGCATAAGAAAAAGATAGCTGATGTTCCTGGCACATGTGATGAGGAAGGAAGGCTTGGACAATCTGATACTCACAGATCAGATAGAGTGAAAATGAGACAGGAGAAAGCAGCAGATAACATATTTGACAGACTTTAGCAGGTGAATGGCAGGGCGTGGTTTTAGGTGGGGTAATAGGAGAAAACCTGCTAGAAGCTACCTGGGATTGGGAGACGCGGAAAGCCATGATCTCCTACGTCCTGAAGGAACATGGCTCATGAAAGAAGAAGATATTTAAACAAATTTATCCTCACATTGGTTTTTTCTATTCTTGTAAAACGCAATTACATGTCAAACATTCTGAGACAATTACTTTTTTAGCAAGACTCTCAACTTCAATCTCAATGAAAATAGGAAAAATATAATAAAGAATTACATTGATAGACTTTCTTGGTTCTTTTTAATCAATCTCTGTTGTACACGCGCACATACTCAAAATTTCGTGAACTGAGGATATGGGCGCTCGCCTGCTTGTCAAAAAAAATGAGAATGTATAATTGCTTTAGATATGTACTGAGTTTTCTTTTATATATATATATATATATATATATATATTACTTAACAGTATATGTTTAGAAAATTATCTGCTGCCTCGATACACACTCTCTCTTTCTCCCTCTCTCCCTCTCTCTCTCTCTCTCTATATATATATATATATATATATATATATATATATATATATTATATATATATATATAGTGTATCGAGACAGCAGATAATTTTTATACATATACTGTTAAATATAACAGAAAATAAATGTCTATTATATTTAATCATCAGTCGTTCTAA
Source organism: Ascarosepion bandense (assembly GCA_037127315.1). Lineage (NCBI taxonomy): Eukaryota > Metazoa > Mollusca > Cephalopoda > Sepiida > Sepiidae > Ascarosepion > Ascarosepion bandense. Next base: position 22,731 of record JBBBDQ010030032.1, read on the forward strand.
GCATCGTATTTTGGCTTCAGTTTCACAAAAATTGTCCAACATTTGGATATTCTTTTATTATGCTGGTTCTAAGGTCTCGGCTCGCATGAGCCATCATCAGTTATCGTTGCATACTAATATTTTATGTCGGCACAAGGTGGATATCTTTACGTCCATGTAAGCACTCTAAAGAACCAGACCTTAGAACCAGCATAATAAAAAATATCCAACTTCTATAAATATCCAAATTTTGTCTTTAGTTTCACCTGAAATTAGAGCCAAAATACGGTGTTTAGAACGGCTTATGACTAAACTTCATAGACATTCACTGTCTGTTATATTTAACAGGATATGTTTAGAATATATATATATATATATATATATATATATATATATATATATGCGTGTGTGTGTGTGTTTGTGTGTGTATTCAAGTGAATGAGAATAATTTTACGTAAGTTATTTGAATGAGAATTATAATCCATGTTTATTTGAAGATTACAATTTAAATGATATATTCCCACACCCTGAAGGTGTATAATTTTCTTTACCTTTGGTGATAACTCACTTTTATAACAGTTTGTTCGTTTAGCATGTTCGATGATGCCACTTTAGGCTGTAGTGTATTTTTATGCTGATTTTTCAAAACTTAAACTCAGTCCATCACTGTTTACAGTATACACCTCTTTGTGACCCTGTACACCGATTCTTACTTCAGTTCAAATGTCTTTTCGATAGCGTAGTTATCCTGTCCCTCGGGGCAAACATTTGGGACCTGTTCTACGCCCGAAGCCATCCAGTATCTACGGTCAACAAGCATTATATTTTGTTCCAAAGACACATTAGTTGAATGAATTCTCTTCTGAATAGCTCTTGGAACAACGTCAATGATTCTGATCGGAATTCTTGACCATGTTTGACATGGATGCATGCATGAACATTGGCTTCTCGGTATATATGAACAGTCGGCCTCGCAACGTATATAAAAAATCTGGGAATTCTTCTGTATGCAAATGTGCGTTGATAAATGTGTTTATATGTACATTGTCTGTGTGTTAGATTGTTTATTCCTTAATCAGGGACGCCTTTGTGAATCCTTGAATGGGAAACTAACGACGACGTGGGTGTCAGACGAAAGTAAGCAATCGTGAAGCAACAACCACAACAATAAAAATAATACAAGTTAAATCATTGGGAGTAAATTCCGAGGGTCTAAATACCAAATCTTTTGAAAAGCCGCCTGAAAGTTTCGTCAAAAATAAAAAGCACGTAGAGTATATTGTTATAGAATTAAAATTTGACAAAATAGTAAATCAAAACTTCTGAAATCAGTAGAGAGGAAGAGATGAATAATTTGATATTTAACAAAACAGGAATTTTAGTTGTGATATTCTTGAGGGAAATAACTAAAACTATTATGAAAACTATATTATTATGACTTTTTTCATAATGATTTATTTCTGCTATGGTCGCAGTTCCTACCAAGTCTGCAGGATATATCTAAGGCAGGTCGTGGTGTAAGGTTATGGCACCATTTAATTTTTTTCTATTTCCCCTAACATTCCTAAGGTTACAAAGAAAAATTTCTCCTTAGTGTGTGGGCTGTACTTAACAAGACAATTTTTGTATATCTCTTAAGCTGGGGTTTCCAGGCATTCTTTAAACGTGTAGTTTTGTTCCATTTTTTATCATTCCAAATGCACCTACTATCACTGGGACGATTCTTGTTTTCACTATGCACAGTTTTTCTATTTCAATTTCCAGATATTTTTATTTTGACAGTTTTTCGAATTCTTTGGTTGTTATGTTACAATCCGCCAGACAAGCCATATTAATTAAGAGGCAAGTTTTTTTTTCATTTTAGTTTTTGACAATAATGTCCGGCCTATGTGCTTAAATTTTTCTATTATTATTTTTCTATTATTATTATTATTATTATTATTATTATTATTATTATTATGTCATTTTCCATCATATTTTTATTTCTGCTATGGTCGCACTACCTACCAAGTCTGCGAGAAGACCTAAGGCAGATCGTGGCGTGTTGTTATGGCTCCATTTCATGTTTTTTCTATCTCCCCTATCATCCTTAGCGTTACATAGACAAAGTTCTTAGTGTGTGGGCTGTACTTAATAAAACAATCTTTTGTGTATTACTTAAGCTGGGTTTTCCAGTGATTCTTTCAATGTGTTGTTTTGTTCCATTTTTATCATTCCAAGTGCACCCACTATCACTGGCACAACTCTTGTTTTTAATTTCCACATTTTTCTATTTCAATTTTTTCTATTTATTATTATTATTATTATTATTATTATTATTATTATTATTAAGCAAAATGGTTGACGTCCAAAATTTTCCACAGTTAAGAAAAAGGCTCGATTTGATAAAAGAAAAAGAAAAGAAAAATCACACAAGTTAAAAAATATTTCAACAGAATTCTTCTTCAAGTTATATTTCTAAAAAGATTAAAATATAAAAATATATAAGTCTACAAAAAATTATAAGTTTTGTATATTGCTTGTCTTATAATAAAAAAAAACGGCTGTAATGGTGATCAGGGCGTCAAATTGAATGAAACGCTGCCAGTGTGTAGGTATGCATCTAAAACGTGCGTAATATGATGGTCATGTTGCTTATCTTGGAAGTTTTTGTTAGTTGATTATTTACAAAGTGGAATTAATCAAGCAGCTCAGTATAAATTGTATGGGACTCTCTTTTCATTCTGTATTTTTCCTCGGAGCGAGAATTTAGTTTATTGCATATGTAACTCTCCTCACGTTTTTTGAATTGTTGAAAGACTAATAAATTTTGAATATTTTCTTCAGTATATGCACATTATGATGTTTGTGTAAATAGTCTGCAATTCCCTTGATATCATATGGTTGTATCTGACATAGTAAATGTGTCCATTCCATATTTTTTTCTGTTGTGCAACCCACATAAATTAAGTTTGATATATTGGGCTGAGTATATTGAATGGGAATTAATACGTTTGCCACTTTTTTAAAAATGGTGTTGTTTTTCCTTACATTTGTAAATTAAGTTGACTCATATTACTCCACAACGTACAGGGTTTTTCTAGTTCATGTGAGATTTCGGGACAACAAAGATTCGTAAGTCTAATTTTGGTTTGAGTGTGAACGTTTACATTTGTTATGGTTTTATTCATGTTTATAATTTTTTTAACTTTGTTCAACATTGTTTTTATATTTCGTTTTCTGATAATAATAATAATAATAATAATAATAATAATAATAATAATAATATCCTCCACCTTGCAGAGGTATTGTTTACGGCCGCGTTTGTTTGTATGTCTGTCCGGAGACAAGACATCTTAAAACCCAGTGGATGGATTTGAACATCACTTTCCAGGACGATTGGCCTCAGGAATAGCACGAGCTGATTATATTTTTGGTTCGATCCGGTACGGGATAAAGTTTATTTACCGATTTTTTTATGCTATTTTTCTGTATATTTTATGGTTTATCTTAAGATAAATTTTAGAGGGCAGCAAGTTAGTTTCTAGTAATTTAAATTTAAAGAGCAGTCAAGTTCATTTTATATTTTTCATTGATTTCTATAGAGCTTAAATCGATAGTGTATTTGGTTTGTATGTCCATACTAGTAATATGTATTGATATGATTTTAGTTGGGCTAAATAAACGATGTCGTGTTGTAAGTGTTCAGTGATTATGTAAATAACTGCACATTTCTGTAGAATAGGTAAAGATGTAAAAAGTATATCGGGAGAATAAACAAAAATGAAAGAAAAAATTATAATTTCATGGTCGGAAGTTGTAAATTTATATATGATTATACTTTTTCTGAGAACTCTAGAAGCTATGCCAGGGTCCGTCATTGGAGGCCACATTTTAAACAATATCAGTTACGCAGATGATACAGTGCTGATAGGGGACACGGAAAGGAAAGTACAAGAACGCCTACAGAACGTACCTGAAGAGAGTGACAAGAAAGGATTACAAATAAACTGTAAGAAAACAGAATGCATGGTTATCAGCAAAAAGGGTAGCCTAATATGCCAAATACAGGTGGGGGATACTAAAATCAAACAGGTACAAAAATTTAAATACCTAGGAAGTGTTTTAACAGAAGACGGAAAGTGCAAAACAGATATCCGAAAGCGAATGGGCATGGCAAAGACGCGTTCCAGAAGTTGAGTAAAGTATTAAAAAACAGGACAAATTTGCTAGAAACAAAAAAAGAGTTCTGGATTGTTGTGTGATGTCGGTTCTTCAATATGGCAGTGAATGTTGATGAAGAAAAATCTTGAAGCAGCTGAAATGTGGTTCTATAGAAGTATGCTGCGAATATCATGGATCGAGCATGTGATCAATGAAGAGGTTTTGGAAATGATGGAAACGAAAATGAAATTAATACTGAGCATCAGGAAGAGACAGCTGATGTTCCTGGGACATGCAATGAGGAAGGAGGGCTTGAATAACCTGGCACTAACATACCAGATAGAGGGGAAAAATAGACAGGGGAAAGCAGCAAATAATATATTTGAATGACCTGATCAGGTGGATGACGAAACGAGTGTTGCTTGATGTAACAGGAGAAGGCGTGTTATGAGACATCAGGGATAGGGATATGTGGAAAGCCATAATCGCCTACGTCATGGAAGGACAGGACACATAAAAGAAAAAGGAAATTGTTAAGAAACCACGTTATTTTTTGTAGATTTATATATTTTTATACTTTAATCTTTTGAGAAATGTAACTTGAAAAAAAAAAATCTGTTGAAATATTGTTTAATTTTGTGATTTTTCCATTCTATTTCTTTTGTCAAAACTGTGGAAAATATTGGACGGGTTACGTCAACCATTTTGCTTAATAATATTATTAATAATAATAATAATAATAATAATAATAATAATAATAATAATAGAAAATAATAATAAAAAAATAGAAGCAAATATTGCAGCCAAATATCTCTTGTAATCGTCATGATACCACCTTCTCGGTCTGCTGTGACATGCCTGTCGATTCTGAATGTTTTTGACAAAATCAAAATAGATTATATATGTTTCTGTTGCTTCAAGAATACCTCTAGAAGACCGAAGACATCTAACTGAATGATTACTTCATCTGTTTCTAGGAATTCCTGGGTTTCCAAATACGATCAGATTTTTAAAAACCGACTGTTCAAGGAAGTATCAGTAATAGTCGGTACGGCAACTAATTTGGTGTTTGACGCAAATTCTTGACGGAGCCGGTTCATTTCCTTGAGTACAATTGGATTAACATCGATGACGTCATCCAAGAAGAAATATGCTCTTCAGATTTTTCACTTTGCTTAGGTAAACATGTGCCTGGACCAGTATAAAGGTTCCTTTTCCTTCCATGGAGATAAAAATCTGATCCAGAATCTTCCCTTGGACTTCATGAATAATGCAGCCTCTATCAGTGGGAGTGAGAAATGACTTCGTTTTGCCTCAACTGATTGTCTGTGAAGAACTGCATGTGTTGACGTTTGGTAGATAATGCTCCAGGGTTCGAGTGCTTATATTGAATGTCAACAATTGCTAACATATACACTGACAAATATGACTAAGATGGCATGAAGATCATTCTCCGTGTGATCAATCCCAGTCACAGTGCCACAGACTTCATTCACCAAACTATTATAGGCATCAGTGTATACAGTCAACATCAATCTGAAAGCAACAGCTACTGATACCTTCCTTTAACTCTTCACTGCATGGGATGATGTCGGTATTGCCTTGGCGGAGGACCGCGCTCTTTGAGTTCTCTTGTTATTATTATTATTATTATGTCATTTTTCATCATATTTCGATTTCTGCTTTGGTCTCACTACCAACCAAGTCTGCGCGGAGATCTAAGGCAGGTAGTGTCGTGTTGTTATGGCTCCATTTCATGTTTTTCTATCTTCCCTATCATCTCCAGCATTACATAGATAAAGTTTTCCTTAGTGTGTGGGCTGTACTTAATAAGACAATTTTTTGTATGTCTCTTAAGCTGGGGTTTCCAGGGATTCTTTCAATGTGTTGTTTTGTTCCATTTTTTATCATTCCAAGTGCACCTACTATCACTGGCACAACTCTTGTTTTCAATTTCCACATTTTTTCTATTTCAATTTCCAGGTCTTTATATTTTGACAGTTTTTCAAATTCCTTGACTGCTATGTTACAATCCGCTGGACAAGCCATATCAATTAATAGACAAGTTTTCTCCTTCTGGTTTTTAACAATAATGTCTGGCCTGTTTGCTTCAATCTTTCTGTCGGTGTAGATGGTGTAATCCCATAGAATGGTTACATCTTCTATTTCTGTAACCGGTGCTGGGTGATGTTCATACCAATGTTTGTTTACAGCTTTTCCATAATGTTTGCACATTGCCCAATGTAAATATTGCCCAACTCTATCGTGGCGATTTTTATATTCATTTGGGGCAAGCACAGAACAGCCTGAGATTAGGTGGTCTATTGTTTCTTGGTGTTTATCACAAAACCTGCATTTTGGATCCATATTATTATGCATAATATTTGCCTGAAAGTTTCTAGTGAAAGACTTTGGTCTTGTGCTGCAAGAATAAAGCCTTCAGTTTCAGACTTTAATCCAGATGCACGTAACCATTGATGAGTATTAACTTTGTCAACATTGGATTTATTGGCACGTTCTGGATATTGGCCATGCAGAGGTTTGTCTTACCAGCGCTGTTTCATCTGTTCAAGAGCTTTATCTTTGGCTTTCATTTTCATATTTATTGCCGCAATAGTTGGTTCTTGGCTTCTGTTTTGCTTTTCTACAGAATCTACTAACTGTAAATCTTGTTTGTATTTACTGCCTTCTTTTATTATTGAATATTTTTTCTTTCTTTCTTCATGTTGCCTTACTAATTGTATCATCCAATCCTTTGTTGTTTCTATGTATGTTAGTAAGCCAATAGTTGTTGTCTTGTATGACAATTCCAGCTGAATAAGACCTCTTCCACCTTCTTTACGGGGTATGTATAGACGGTCTACATCAGCCTTTGGATGATGCATCTTATACTTAGAAAGAAGCTTTCTTGTTTTAGCATCCATTCGCCTGATGTCGTTTAGAGTCCAGTTTAAGATGTTGAAGCTATATTGGACAACTGGGATTGCAAGGCTATTAATGGCCATAACTCTGTTCTGTGAATTTAATTCAGTTTTTAATATCATTCGTAGCCTTCTATAGAACTCTTTACGCACTATTTCTTTCATTTTTTTATGGTGAATGTTTTCGCTCTCATTTACACCTAGGTATTTATAAGCTTCTTCTGGTTTCAATTCTTTTATTGTTACAGCAGGGTCTAAGCTAATTGAGGATGTTTCTTGTATTGATCCACGTAAAACTGTAGCTTTAGCACATTTATTCAAATTAAATTTCATTCCAATGTCTTCGCTGAAGCATTTTACAGTTTGCAGAAGACCTTCCAGCTCATTATCATTCTTAGCATATAACTTTAAGTCATCCATGTAAAATAGATGGCTTATTTTCTTTTGGCCTATTTTATAACCACATTCTGTCTTATTAAGTTGACTGGTTAGTGCTATTAATGATATGCAGAATAGTAAGGGAGATAAAGAATCACCTTGAAATATACCTCTTTTGATGTTTATTTCATCAGACTTATAGGTTCCATTTATATGATTGAGGTAAAGGCTTGTTTTCCATATAGACATGCACTGTTTGATGAAATTGATGATGACGGGCGACATCTTGTATATATTTAAAGTCTTTAAAATCCAGGGATGTGGCACACTATCGAATGCCTTTTGATAATCTATCCAGGCAGTACTAAGATTTTTCTTTGTACTGTAGCAGTTTTCCACGATCATTTTGTTAATTAGCAATTGGTCTTTACAACCATAACAGCCACGTTTGCACCCTTTTTGTTCAAGCGGTATCATGTCATTTCTTTCTAAGAATAAATATGTCTGTTTTGTTAAAATAGATGTTAATAGTTTATATGTTGTCGGAAGACATGTAATTGGTCTGTAGTTTTTCGGGTTGTTTGTGTCATCATTCTTGGGTAGAAGAAATGTAATTCCTTTGGTCATCCATGCAGGAATTTTAGTGGGATCGTCAACCATTTCTTGAAGTTCTTTGGCTAGTTTTTTATGTGCTGCATTTAAATAATATAGCCAAAAGTTAGGAATTTTATCTATACCTGGGAATTTTCAATTGTGTGCTTTTTTAGTGCAAATTTAACATCATCTTCTGTAATTCCAGACCATGTCTGTTCTGGTTTATTTTTCATTCGTTCTATCTCTTGCGCAATCCAATGTACTTCCTTGCTATGTTCTTTAGGGCAAGCCTATATCTTTTCCCAGAACTGTGTGACTTCTTCCATTCTGGGGGGTACTGTCACTTCAATTCTTTTTTACTTATTTCCCTGTAAAATCTCTTTGTATCAGTCTGAAAAATCTTGTTTTGTCTGTAAAATCTTGCTCTTTTTTCATAGCGTCTTATTCTTTGAGCCTTCAGTTGGATTTTTTGCTTTATTTTTTCTTTATTTGATAAGACTTCATTTTCATTATTTCATAATGTTATATTTTCTTTCGGCTCTTCTGCTTTTCCTAGTTCTTACATTTATACCTCTACTCAGTTCATCCAGTACTGATAGTTCACTTCTAAGTTGTTCGATTTCTTTTTCTATTTTTCTTTTCCTAGGTGGATCTTCACGTCTGCGAGACTGCCTTGTTTTTATTTTGATATTCAATTCTTTTGTTGCTGCTGTTGCTGATGCATATATTACTTCGTTGAGATTTGTATGCGTGTTTTCATCGAGTATTAATTTCAGTGCTGCATTGTAGAGTTTAATAGTTCGGAGGTTATGTTTTGTTGGTTGTAATTTTGGGAGCTGTTCTCGTTCCTCCATTGTAATATTTTGTATTTGACTTAGATGGTTTTTTATTTCTATCTTGGCTTCCTGTATATTGTTCTTATTTTCAGTCAAATAATTATCTTCGATGTGTTCTGAAATCGTTTTATTTTTGTCTTTTAACTGACTCAGATCACACCTTTCCAGCACTTTTAAACTTACAGCATTATCTTCGCAGTGATTTGCGTGTTTCACGGTTTCTACATTATGACCTGTGGCTTGTTTGATGGTATTACTTTTTATTTCTGATTCCGGTTCCTTTTCATATTTTGTTGATTCGTCTCTTCTTGTTACAATTCTTTTAATTTCATTAATTTCAGCCTCTGTCAGTCGGTTATTACGAATAATGTACCTACGTACATTGGCTAATTTATTTTCGTCAATATACTTTCTATTTGCTTGACCAACTTTTTCACGCCAAATATCATATGTTTGGCGAGTCATGTTTTTTTGAGGTTTGAGTAACGCTTCATGAAATGCAGTCATAACGACTTTGTACTCCTCACGAGACCATTTTATTTTTTCTTTCTTTAAATATACGGTTGTAGATCTAGCTGGTGAATTTTCAGGACCATCATTAGGATTATCCTGGTTGTGGGGACCTGAAGATTTATTCTTTGTGTAGGAGTTTGTTCCTATGGCAGATTTTTCGACCTCAGGTAGGTTCCCTCCTGAAGGACGGGCTCCCTGTTTATCCACTGGAAGAGCCACACCGGACTTTTTATTGCTATTTGTATTTTTCATGTTTTTCCCACGAGTGACGCACGGGTCCAAAAGTCCACCCAAAGTTGCCCGGCACGTTGGGTAACGGTCTTTTACAAACAGGGTCCCGAAACCTGTAGGGGATCGTTTGTGACCTCATAACGCAGTAGCCATTCACTCCTCGGCACGATAAAACCTTGAGTTGCGGGTTGTTGTTCGGAGTTTTCCTTCTCCTAAATGGGCTGCCAAGCAACATCTGACATAGACGCGATTGGAATTCAAGGAGAAAGACGCTGGTTAAAAAAAAAAACCTTTGGCGTAGCAACGGCTCAATGAAACAAAACATCAATACTAGAGTATTTTGTTAAAAAAAAAAAAATTTACGAAATATCGACAGCTAAAGGAAATATAATACGGATGATTTTATTTAGGTTCATTTAAAGAACAAACAGATAAATTAAAATAAAACAGAATTTCATAAAAAAAAAATAAATAAATTCGATAATATCTAAAGAAAAAAATCCTGTTTATATTAAAACAGAATTTCATATTGAGAAAAAGAAAAGTTCAAATAGAGAGACGCTGGTTGAAAAAAAAACAAACATACTTGGACGTAACGGTCGTTCAACGAAAAAAAAAAAAAGAAATGTAATAATTTGTTCGTCCACTTTATCATTTATTTTTTCAATAAAGTCGTTGGTCAAAAATAGGGTTATCAGAATAAGATAAATTAAATAAGTAAATTAAATCAATAAATAAATAAAAATAAATATATCAGTAAATACGTAGTCTTTCTATAAAATAATACCGTAGAAATTGTTTTTCATCGGATTTAATTTATTTTCTTGTTTTGTTTTTAAGAAAATTATAGTAGTTAAAAAAAAAAAATTACGAAATATCGACAGCTAAAGGAAATATAATACGGATGATTTTATTTAGGTTCATTTAAAGAACAAACAGATAGATTAAAAAAATTTCGATAATATCTAAAGAAAAAATCCTGTTTATATTAAAACAGAATTTCATATTGAGAAAAAGAAAAATTCAAAGAGAGAGACGCTGGTTGAAAAAACAAACAAACTTGGACGTAACGGCCGTTCAACGGAAAAAAAAACATCACTGCACTTAGAGAGTATTGTTAAAATAAAAAAAAACCAATTGTTGCTACTATCAACCATTGTCCTTGCAATAAAATAAAATAAAAATTAAAAAAAAATTAAAAATTTTTAATAGGAAAGATTAAAGTGGACATACCTTTGAGTTTACTACCGTAAAATTTAAAAATAATAATTTGTTCGCCCACTGTATTCTGTGTTATTCTTTCATTAAATCCAACGAGAGTAAGATTATCGAAAAATAAATAAATATATAAAATGAACGAACAAATATAAATAAATTATTACATATTCTTTCTAAGAAAGAATATCGTAGATCGAACAGATTTTAGTGCTTTTCGTCGTATTTTTTTTCGTTGTCTTGCTTTAGAAAAATAGTTAATAAATCTATTTAAGGATCATTAAAAGAAGAAACAGACAATTAAAATTATATACGAAGGAAAAATTAATGTTTATGTTTAATATAGTGAAATGAAAAATTAATGTTTACGTAAATAAAACAAAAAAAAAACGTTACGTTTTCAGGAGCCTCAGAAAAGCACGTCATTCTCGTTGTAATTTCAATCGCGTTATTATTATTATTATTATTATTATTATTATTATTATTATTATTATTATTATTTTATAATCGTGTCGTCCCAAGCAAGGCATTTTACTGCCACTGTTGTGCAGAGGGTTACAGAGGAGGAATGTTGAGGAGTGAAAGGTTGCAGGGGGTGTCAGGAAGGGAGTAGGAGAGGGAAGAGATTACTGATGAGAGTGGGATGGACAAGAAGGAATGTTATGAGGAGTGAGAGGTTGCAGGGGGTGTCAGAAAGAGAGTAGGAGAGAGAAGAGAGTACTGATGAGAGTGGGGTGGATGTAGAAAAGCACGAGAGAGAGAATGTAAGTTAGTGAGACAGGAGATGACTGTTGACTTTACATTTAAATTCTTGGAGATTGTAACAGTCAGGAAAGCAAGTATGCGGAAGAGAATTCTACAGGCGGGTAGTTCGAGAAAAGAAGCTGCTGGAATAGAATTTACGTTTACAATTTATTGGTTTCACAGTAAAAGGGTGTGTGGGACCTAGCTGCTAATCTTGTAGCTCAAGGAAATTCGTATATAGGGGGTACCAGTGAGCTAAGTTATTTTCTATCCTTTATGTTGTATATTCTATTCCTTCCTTCAGTCAGAGACATAAGGCCAGAAATGACTTCATGTCATTTTCATAGAATACCTGGGAAAAAAATAAAAAAAAATAAAACCACCAAAGATCATCCAAACTTTAAATAGATAAATTCCTTCGTAAGGTATAAGCTGTACCTGGGATAACTATTCATTTTGTATTGATTTAAAGCATTGACTCTCGGAAATACATTTAATATCTCATTTAGTGCCTTTTTCTATCATACCAAGTGCTCCAACATCATTTGGGATCTTTCATGCCTTTATGTCCCATATTTATTAGATATTATACTTCAAGATCCGTGTAGCCTGATAGGTTTTTGAAGATCTTTAAAAGTACATTAAAGTATGCAGTGGGGGGCACTTCGTCGTAGTGTGAAGGTTAGCAAGTGTGTCTTGCTAATTACTGCGGAGTACTAAGGTCTATCTTCACTGGAGTGATCAATACTTTCAGGCTTCTGCCACATCTAAGCTACGCTTCGAAGATTATTGGGCAATTTGTCGTGGTTTAATGCTTATCAATCATGTCTCGCTAGATTTATTAAGACTAAATACTGAAACAGATTCTCACTGGGTACTCAATACTTTCGGCCTTGGGCTACATCTGGTATCTTCTATTTCTCTTAGACATTTCTTTAGGGGGATGATGATAATATTTGAGCACCTAACCACAAATCTGAGACACACCAATTAGTAGATGAGTTATTCCAAGAAGCGATGCCAACTACTCAATCCCAGTAATATCAAGAATTTTATTATTATAATTTAGCATATGTTATGTGTTCTTATTAATCAATTTATTTTCAGTTCTGCTCTCGTGGCATAAGAAAATCAACCACTCGTTCGTTGTTTTTTATCGATAGTCATCACATAAAACTAATCAAGTTCGATGCCAAGAGCCATCCACTACCTGATTCTCTCTCTCTCTCTCTCTCTCTCTCTCTCTCTCTCTCTCTCTCTCAGAGCACAGTCTTTGTGATTTCGTTATCTCTTTTCGGAAATTTTAAGATTAATAAAAATCATGACACTAAGAATTCTACCTGTCTGGATAAAATTCCATCAATCGATCAGATGAGTCTTAGTCCTTTATTTTTCCAATCCTGGGAAAATTAATTAATCGCTACTGATAAATGTTCTTCAGGTGCATGGAAAGTGTCAGATTCATGCTATTTTCCCCAGAATTCGGGTAGAGCGGCCAACCTTGTCAAAATATGGCCACATCAGCCTCATTAAAATCATTAGCAAACACCTTGAATGTATTATTGAGAAGAAGGTTGTTGATCAGATTAGTAGAAACAATAACCAGAGCCACAAAATATATTAATATCGCTCTTCTATGTCCGTTGCTGATATCCACTCTTTGCACACAAAATAAGTGAATCCCTCCATGATAATGCCATCATTGGGAGATCATTTTAGACATTTTAAACTCATTTAATTATTTGTGGTATAGCAGGTTGCTACATTAACTCTTTAGCTATGGCAACTTTAAAAGATTCTTCACAGTTATATAATTTTTCCTGATGGGTACGTTCATGACGGTCGTAGTGACTGTACAGTTTTCTGAATCCATGATTATTGCATCCGTTCCGCAACTGTCTCTGCTGTCCTTCACACTTTATGCACATTATTAACGATCTTTCCAAGAACATCCTCATATTCTTAGTTAATATCCGTGCAGCTGATACAACAGTAAATGGATGTGACTCTAAAAGTTCATCTATTGGACTTGTTAAGAGTATCAGACAACACACTGGGCTCGACCGTTCCACGCACTTTTTTTCATAGGGTCGATGATGCAGCGTATTCATCTGGGTGTATTGTGGGCTAACGGGTCACAGCCTTGCTTTTCACGTCTAAATATCAATCCCATGGTTTAATTTTCCTTTGATCAAGCTTGACTAGCTCACTTGTAACGTTCAGTTATCAGTGAGTACATATTGAATTTCCCCAACGATGATGACTCTCTAAAATATCTGCTTGTTATGTACATCTGTCTGGAATCAAGTATACTTTAGATCTCACGTAGAATTCGTATATAAGATACACTTCTAAATATTCTTGAAAAAAGACTGTATCCTTGTGCCAGTCCAGAAAATAACTTACTCCATATATCCCATGTTTTTACAAAAGTCAATTCAAACCAAAAATGTAATAGGTCCTGGGCATGACGATAAACTGCATCCAGCAGCGAGACCTCTGATTTCGAGGATGGCAGGATCATGGAACCACCTCTTAATTGTTGTTGTCCCTAGATCCACCCTGACTCGGGGTGGTAGCAACTGTTAGGGTCCTAGCTATGGGCATATAGTTAACCATCCAAAAAGTGGTTAAAACGCCATGACAGCATAAAATGGACTTTTTGAAATCCATACATAAATCTTTTGAAAGATAAATATTACTAACAAAACTTTTTTGAGGGAAAAATGTTACCAACAAAAATATGGTTTTGAAAGAAAAATGTAACTAACAAAAATACGTTTTTGAAGGAACTAATGCTTCGGCATTAAATGAGCTAAAGGAGTTGATATGATGCAAAACAAACCAAATTAAACCAAACCAAAAATAGAATATCACTGATATATCTTGGCTGGAACTATTCGATACAGACTTTCCAACCAGAACAGAATTCAAAATCGTGTATGCAGCCATTTAACCGACGGATTATCTTCCACACCTCAGTCCGTTTCTTACAGAGGAAACCTAATGAGCCTATCGTTATTTCATCAATATTCTCTTTGACAAAATTCAGACATGCTAATTATATTTTTGTACACCGAGCTGAGATCTTAAGCAGCTAAGACTAGTTTTGTCATGTACACAGTGTCAAATTACCCTCATTCACTTTTTATTGCATTCGTAAAGAGAAAGTTTCATTCATACAGCTTCTTCCTGAAAACGGATACTTTGTGAAGAAGATTCTCGAAGAGATGCTTCCATAATGATTAGCATTTTACTCTCTTCAAACCTTGTGTCAACCGTTTCCTATCCTGTATGTCATCAAAATCAGCACTTATTTCCCTCACACATCCATAAAACAACCTCACTGTTTTGAGCCTTATACTCAATGAACACTTATTTAAAAGCATCTGTATTCAATCAGTTTGAAAGTATCCATGTGTGTTCTATATTGGCTATATTCGAAAATCACAATAAAATATCGGCAAGATTTTACTTTTCGTTTTGAACACTATCCAGTCTCTAGTGACCTATGGCACAATTAAATTTTAAAACGTTTGTTACATTCAGGATTTTGTACTTAAATTCACTGTACTTTACGAGTTTTCTTTTTATTTTCGCTTCATCTTCTCTGTCAAATATTTCTATAAGGGTAGCAAATCTTTTTTTCTGTTTATCTAGTACAGTTCTTCGCTAACGAAACGAGACTCATAGTTGCGGCAGAAAATTATAAGAGGTGAGGTAGAATGATAAAAAAACGTTCAAAGTTTAGAAACAGTTTTAAAATGTTCAGTCATCAGTCGGTCAGTTAAGTGCCATACGTGATACAAGCTTGGGCGATCATGTCTCATTCGAGACTGACTGTGTAGAAGATTATCCTGCAGTAAGTTGCCATTACTTTCTGCGGTAGACTGGTTACCAGCCAAGGTTACAGAACCCAATCTGTCCTGTTATTTAACCCATAAATGGAGAGAAGAGACTAAGAGTATTTGCGCGTAAGTGAATGCAAGGAATTAGAAATTAGTTATTAGGTCGCGGGATACGACAACAAATTCGAACTCGGCTACCCGATTTATTGCCGATATGCACTGCACCAGAAATGGTCATATCACGTTGAATACAGCGGTTCTTGTCCGATCATCGATGTTAAGCAACATCGAGCCTGGTGAGTACGTAGATGGGTGACCGTTTACGAATACCAAGTGCTGTAAGCGTTTAAGAAGTTAATATATCAAAAATAAATATGATTTCAAAATAAAGAACATTAATATGAATTACATTCATGCATCTCAGCGTCAGTCAGTTAAGTGCAGTACGTGTTATAGATTTGGGCTACTGTGCATTGAAAGAGATATTATTAATTGGACAGAGGATTTTCCCGAAGCAGTTTGCCATTACTTTCTGCATTAGACTGGTTGCTAACCAAGGCTATAGAATCCAAACTGTTTTGCTATTTAACCCATAGCTTGAATGAGAAACGACGGATTAATACCTTTCCCAAGGCTATTTGAACGTAAATGAATGCAGCAAATTCAACTAAAATTCGAACTCGGCTTTCCTATTTCTCGTTCTAAGTCGATATACACTGCATCTAACGCACAACCCAGTATATGGACGGTATTCAGTCATTGTGGTATTTTGCATTATATTAAGTATTAAGAACATAATAACAAGAATCCGCAAATTGAGGAAGAGAGTTATCAATGATAATGTTCTGACTTCAAATCCGTGGTTATTATCCCTCTTTCTGTTTTTTTTATTATATAAATTTAGAGAGGCACGAGTAAATTTTCAATCCAAAAATCCGGCCAAGACAAAAAAATAATGGTTAGGGACAACTATTTTGGAAGGAAAATGTCTGGTTTGGTGTTCTCTGTAAGCGGCACTGCTTGTAACGGAATATCGCACAGGATTTTCTACTTGCTATTCTTCAGCACTTTCTTCTCATTTGAGAATATGTTTTTTTCTGAGTCTCTAGTTAACACGAACTGTCAGATAAAACGAATATATTCAAATAATTTTCATCATCATCATCATCACACCTCTTTTACACCCAATGGTGTGTAGGGCAGCAACTTTTTGTTACTGTTTCGTAACAAACTTTTTTTTATGGGGCAATGTTGTTAGCGTTGCGCCCAACCCCTAAACCTGGTGGACCGGTGAACCATTCCTGGTCTTTACGTTTACAGCACCTGGTATTCCCAAACGGTCACCCGTCTATGTACTGACCAGGCTCGATGTTGCCTAACTTCGGTGATCGGACGAGATCCGGTGTATTCAACACGATATAGTCGTAGATTATAAATTATTTGGTCATTGTCAAATCTAAAATTAAATCTGCTTTAGTATTATATTATATATAATCCTTCTTTTTAAATTATAAAATGGGAAAAATTCAGTTGTAAAAATAGATATCCGAAAATTCATACTTAGAATACTGCTGCTACATATAGTCCGTTTCTCCTGTCATTTACCGTGAGCTCTTTGATAACATCCAATGAAAAATCAGCATAAATCTACCATCCGCCCGTGCATTGAATACTGCTGCCATATCTGGTCGGGTGCCCCTGCTGTTCTCCTCGGGCTTCTCGATAAGGTTCAGAGGAGGGTCTGTAATGTGATAGATACCGACTTGGCAGACCGCCTGCAGTCTCTCTCCCACCGGCGCAACGTGGCTTCCCTGTGTCTCTTCTATAAATACTTTCACGGCTTCTGCTCCGATGAACTTAGATCACTGGTGCCCCCTAAATACGAATTTGAACGAGATACTAGATTAGCAACTAGATCCCACCCTTTTACAGTGAAACCGATAAAATGCAGCCGTAACTTCTACTCCAACAGTTTCTTTCCTCGCACTTCCCGACTGTGGAATTCTCTTCCAAACGATTGCTTCCCCGACGGCTACAATTTCCAGAAGTTTAAATGTAAGGTCAATAGACACCTCCTAACACACTAACCTGCTCCCATTCTATCAAACAATCTTCCCATCTGCCCAACCCTCATCCTCGCTATCCTTACTCATCTGTCACCTTCCTCCTGACATTCCCTATGTCTAACCACTCCTTCTTTTTACCTTCACCTATGTAGCCCCATGCACAATAGTGGCAGTGGAATGCCTTGCTTGGGGTGAGATGATTAAAAAAAAAAAAAAAAGCAATATTATTGGTCCCGATCTGGCGACCCGTGTTCAGACACTTTCCCTCCGTCTTAAGGTTACCTGTGTGTGTCTTTTCTATAAATACTTTCATTGTAATTGCACGGACGTGCTCTTCGCTATAGTACTTAGACCTTATGAAATTAAGCGCACTACTAGATGGGGGATGATGTGCATTGTGGTGCAGTGGATATCGACTCGGAACGAGATATCGGGGAGCCGATTTCGAATTCCAGTTGAATTCATTGCATTCACTTACGCGCAAATAACCTTAGGAAAGGTATTAATCTGTCTCTTTCTCACAGTTATGGGTTAAATAACAGGACAGATTGGGTTCTATAGCCTTGGTTGGCAACCAGTCTACTGCAGAAAGCAATGGCAACCTACTGCGGGATAATCTTCTGCCCAGTCTGTCATGACTCTTTCGAGACATGATCGCCCAAGCGTGTTTCACGTATGGCACTTAACTGACTGACTGACTAGATGGGGTCGCGATCTCATCAATTCAGAGATGATATGGCTAAATGTAACCGTAAATTCTACGCTAACAGTTTCCTTTCACGTACTTCTCGCTTGTGGATCTCTCTTCCAGCTCTGTGCTTTAATCTGCAAAAAATGAAATACAATGTTAATCGTCTTAATTATTCTTAATTACTCTTCCATCATTCCGCTTATTATTAATGTTTCTGTTCCTAATTTTTTTACAACTTATGACACAGAGATCCGAAGGCGAATTGGTATGGCGAAGGAAGCATTCCAGATATTGAGTAAGGTATTAAGAAACAGGACAATCTCGATAGAAACAGGGAAGAGAATACTGGATTGTTACGTGCTGTCCGTCCTTCAATATGGCAGTGAATGCTAGACCATCAAAGATGAAGGAAAAACTTGAAGCAACTGAAATGTGGTTCTACAGAAGGATGCTGCGAATATCATGGATCGAGCATGTGAGCAATGTTGAGGTCTTGGAAATGATGGAAACGAAAATGAAATTAATACTGAGTATCAGGAAGAGACAGCTGAAGTTCTTGGGACAAGCAATGAGGAAGGAGGGCTTAGAGAACCTGATACTAAAAGGCCAGATAGAGGAAAGAAGAGACAGGGGAAAGCAACGGATAACATAGTTGAAGGACATAATCAGGTGGATGACGGAGCGAGGCTTGCATGGTGTAAGAGGAGAATGCGTGTTCAGAGCCCCCAGGGATAGGAAAACGTGGAAAGCCATGATCGCCTACGTCCTGAAAGTCGAAGGCACATAGAAGAAGAAGAACGCCTTGTATTTTAGTGACCTTACTGTCTTGCATGGGATGATACCGAAAAAAAAATTGTTTTCAGGATGAGAAATGGTGTATGATATGAGTTACGAGGTAGACAGGTCGCAATAATACGATTCTGAATCTAATCCTGAATCCTCACATATGTAGGGTTCGACAAAGCGACAAAATCATCTGCTGTATGTGTGTTCTAACCAGCGTGTGATTGTGTGTAAAAGTGTATACATGTTTATGTGCGTGTATTTAGATTCGCAACACTGGCATGATATTTAAATGACATTATGAAGGAGAGTTCTGGCTGCGTAACCGATTAATATATGAGTTATCTTGTTTCTTTTAGGAGACATTATTAGCAATGAATATAATGTAAGAATAAATGGAAGTGACTCGATTCATGTCAAATAATCAGCCAATAAAGAAGTGAGATGGATTGTGGGATTTGGTTGCATTGCTCTATTTTCCCTGAGAAGTGAATCTGCGAGCGGGTAAAAGTCAGAATTTGATTAGCCAATTGTCGACCAAGTGTTACGACACTCGTCCCCGGTGACTGCGTCCGAATCAATTAGAACGGAGACAAAGACGCACGCATCCATTTGTCCGGTCAATTCGCACTGACAATTTTTCATTCGTTAAATATTTTATTCGTTCACCCTTTCTCTTTTCTTTTCTTTCTTTCTTTCTTTCTTTCTTTTTGCTTTGGTTATGTATTTTTTAAAAACTTTCATTGGTTTAATATTTCATTCGTTCACCTTTCTCTTTCTTTCTTTCTAATTTTTTATCATTCATTTTGTTTTTGTATTATTTAATCTTTCATTCGTTCACCCTTTCTCTTTTCGTTCTTCCTTTCGTTCTTTTTTATTCTTTTAACATTCATTTTTCTTTTGTTTTGTATTTTCTTTAATCTTTCATTCGTTTAATATTTCATTCGTTCACCCTTACTTTGTTCTTTCTTTCTTAAACTTTTATCATTCTTTTGCTTTTGATTTGTATTTTTTTACATTTTTCATTCCTTTAATATTTCATTTGTTCACCCTTTCTCTTTTCTTTCATTTTTATTATTTTATCATTCTTTTTGCTTTTGTTTGTATTTTCTTTAAACTTCCATTTTTTAAATATTTTATTCGGTGACCATTTCTCTTTTCTTTCTTTCTTTTTCTTTTATCATTCATTTTACTTTTGCTTTGTATTTTCTTTAAACATTCATTTGTTTAATATTTTATTCATTCACCATTTCAACGTTTTTCTTTCTTTCTTTTATCATCCTTCTTTAATTTGTTTTGTATTTTTTAAATTTTCATTCATTTTATACTTTATTCGTTCGCACTTTCTTTTTTCTTTGTAATACTTTTATTCTTTTTTGTTTTGCTTTGTAGTTTGTAAACTTTCATTCATTTAATATTTTATTCGTTCACTCTTTCTCTTTCTTTTTTATTCATTTATTATTTCTCTTTCTTCTGTTTTATATCTTTTTCATTTCATTCGTCATATATTTTATTCTTTCGCCCTTTCTTTTTTTCTTACTTTCTTACACATTTATCACTCTTCTTTGTTTTGTTTTCTGTTTTGTAAATTTTCATTCATTTAATATTTTATTCGTTCACTCTTTCTCTTTCTTTTTTATTCATTTATTATTTCTCTTTCTTCTGTTTTATATCTTTTTCATTTCATTCGTCATATATTTTATTCTTTCGCCCTTTCTTTTTTTCTTACATTCTTACACATTTATCACTCTTCTTTGTTTTGTTTTCTGTTTTGTAAATTTTCATTCATTTAATATTTTATTCGTTCAGTCTTTCTCTTCCTTTTTTATGCATTTATTATTATTCTTTGTTTCATATCTTTTTAATTTTTAATTTCTTTAAAAAAACTTTAAAAATTAATTTTTTTTTTTTGGTTTTGTTTTATATCTTTTTAATTTTTTAATATTTTATTCGTTCACCCTTCGCTTTTCTTTCTTTATTTCTTTCTTCTTTCTCTTTTTTATAATTCCTCTTTGTTTAGTTTTGTATTTTTTTTAAATTTCGTCCCCTCCGACGAATTATTTCCAATATTTTTAACTTTTGCTTTTCATTCTATTTATTTGCCTTTATATTTTTCTTTATTTTCTTCATTCAACTTTTAGACAAAGTGAAATGTTCTTAATGGTGTTCCTTCCATAATTCCTTCTGAAAAATCCATTAAAAAAAAAAAATGCCGGTCATTTCTATAAAATTCAGTGATAAGATAAAGTACAAATAGGAAGCATTTATGAATGAAAATGTTTCGCTTTTATTAAAACTTCATCAGATATAGAAAAATTCTGGTAATTTTATTTTTGTGTTGTTTGATTTTTTTGATCAATCAGGATTCACATACTTTTGACTTGTCAAGCAGGATTGGTGTGTATAATCCATGTTTATCTGTATTGCTATTCTAGCATTTCGGATGATAATGTGTGTGTGTGTGTGAGTGTGTGCGTGGTAAGCAATATTTATTTTTGGAAGCTGTTTTTATGTCGAATCAATGATGTCTTTCAGTCAAGACCAGTCGTGATAGTGGTAGTTTAGTACACGTTATGTTTTTTATAATGCATTTAATAAAGGCTAGTGATGTAATATAGTGTAATTTATGTGCGTTCATAGTTGGTAAAAATGTTATCAGGACGCCTTCCAAGTATTTTCGACTTAAAGAATTGTGTTCTTTTTTGAATTAGTGTGGAATTTTTCAAATAAACGTTGTTGTCAGTTTTGTTCTTAAATTAAAAGAGTTCTCCTAACTTAGGTCTCTTATTCGTTCTTTGCTGCAAGTTTTTAGATTTTGAGACAACTCACCAATGCATGTATATCTACATTGCGAGCTTTTTATCTGATACATTCCGGCAACGAAAATGGTATCAGATCTATTTTCTTCCTAATTATATTCAATTATACCCCCAAGATGTAGGTGATCATGTCTTTCCACAAATATAATTTGTGTTTTTTGTTATTTTTTCTAAACCAATTTCAGCTTCTATTTACTCAAGCTTATTTTATGCGTTGTTTCCTCTGTCCTTCAATCTGTTCTGTAAAGTTCTCCAAAAGTTACTTACATATTATGTACCCCAGAAATAACTATTATCACTTCCTGGTGTTAAGTATAAGTTACATTTTTGTTTCCATCATCTTTAAAACATCGTAATAGCTAAAATGTTCGGTCTATATTATTCTCAGTCTATGGCTATATCGTGTTCAATACACCGATCACCGAAGTTAAGCAACATCGAGCCTGGTCAGTACTTAAATGGGTGACCATTTGGGAATACCAGGTGCTGTAAACGTAAGGACCAAGAATGGTCCACCGATCCTCCAGGTTTGGGGGTTGGGCTCAGGGCTAACAACCCTGCCCCGTAAAAACAGTTTGTTACAGCAACAAAAAGTTACTACCCTATGCACCATCTGGGTCTGACGAATAAATGATGATGATGATATTATTCTCTGTAGAATCATATTTTTGTTGTTTAAAGTCTCTTCTTTATCCTTGAGCAGATTACCAGAATTCAGTGCCATGTAATACGACAGAGATAACTAACATATTTTTAAATTCTGTAGATTGCGTGTTCGAGGGTAGGATTATGAATTTTGTGTTAATAATGTTAGAATTGATATTAGAAGTGTCTAACAAAATACAATATATTTCCTGAAATTGGTATCACCCAGTGCAAGGCAGTAAAGCAACGAAGACAAAAGTAGAAGAGTTAGGAACAGGTGCATTAAAAAATCAGCGGGAAGAGGAAACAGTGATCCGGAGTACAGCAGATGGCGACTGAAATTGTATTTGATTTTTTTGCGGATTCGATATGGGAATGAGAGAAAAGAAACTGTTAGCATAGAATTTGCGGTTACATCTGGTTATATCTCATTTGTAAACAGGTGAAATTTCGACGCCAGTCTAGTCAGTTCAGTGCCATACGTGATACACGCTTGGACGATCATGTCTCGAAAGAGACATGACTAACTGGGCATAAGATTATCCCGCAGTAGGTTGCAATTGCTTTCTGTGATAGACTGGTTGCCAAGCAAGGCTATAGAACCCAATCTGTCCTGTTATTTGACCCATGGCTGGAGGGAAGAGACGGATTAATACCTTTCCCCAAGGGTATTTGCGCGTATATGATTGCAACGAATTTAACTGAAATTCGAACGCGGCTCTCCGATTTCTCGTTCCGAGTCGATATCCAGTGGACCACAACGCGCGTGCACACGCATATATATATATATATATATATATATATATATATAGTCATCCGCAGGCAGAACTGTTTCGCTGTTCAGTACTATTAGACTCAAGATTGAACCCCGACCGAATTGACGTCAGTCGGCGATACTATCTCTGGGCTATGGGCGCTCGCCAGTCTAGTACTGCACTAAAATTCAAAAAATCATGGTAACATAGCGAAGAGTTCACCCGAAAAATTGCCATGAATGTACTAGATAAACTGTTAGCATAGAATTTGCGGTTACATCTGGTTATATCTCATTTGTAAACTGGTGAGATTTCGACGCCAGTCTAGTACTGCACTAAAATTTTTAAAAAATCAGAGCTCAGCCAAACAATTGCCATGAATGTACTTAAATTGAAGACGCAGTGATGCAATCTGATGGAAGCCCAGCTGCCAGGGCAGGACTGATAATATTGCCGATTCTTCTTTCGGTTTTAACAAGGAACTCAAAGCAAAGAATATAGCGAAGAAACAGAGATATGTGTTAAATACTAGAATATGTAAAATAGACTCTGGAGAGAAAGATTTTCTCACACGACAGAGCGAACCAATTAAATATATATATAAAGAAACACATTTCCTAATTTGTGATAATTTTTCCAGAATTTTGTTCCCAAAATAACAGAATAGATCTATTCGGATTCAAGTATATGTTAATTTAAATATAAAAGTAAACGTTCGCAGTTTAGTTAAGAATAGATATAAAAATAAAAAGTGGCTGATAAGCTCATCGGTATTTAAACTAATCGTTGTGGTACAGTGTATATCGGCTCGGAACGAAAAATCATGTAGTCGAAATCTAGTTGAATTCGTTGCATCAACTTATGTGCATTTGATATTGAAGGCAAGTGCGAAAGTGTGTTAAGATCTCTAGTTAAACTACTATTCCTGACAACTCTAATTTCAGTGAAATAATTAGATATAACTTTTCAATTTCTTTTTGACTGAATTTCTGAATTAAACATCACCTTATATTTTGACGTACTGAGAAAGTAGTTTAAATACGGCTTCTCACATTATTAGCCACTTTATATTATACAAGGATTTCTCAGTATCAAATAAAATTTTCAGTTCAATACCTGGCCACAGTCAGTAAAGCGCCATACGTGATACACATGTGGACGATCATGTGTTGAAAGAGATATGACTGACTGGGCATAAGATTATCCTACAGTAGGTTGCCATTACTTTCTACGATATACTGGTTGCCAACCAAGGCGATAAAACCCAATCTGTTTTGCTATTTAACTCTTCATACCTTTTCTAAGGGTAAGTGAATGAAAC
Source organism: Ascarosepion bandense (assembly GCA_037127315.1). Classification (NCBI taxonomy): domain Eukaryota; kingdom Metazoa; phylum Mollusca; class Cephalopoda; order Sepiida; family Sepiidae; genus Ascarosepion; species Ascarosepion bandense. The sequence goes on from JBBBDQ010030032.1 coordinate 47,213, forward strand.
AAATTCAACTGGAATTTGAAATAAGCTATCCCAGCCGATATCCACTGCACCACATCGCACATCCGCCAGAGTAGAGGGAAGAATTTGGAGATTCGAATTACTAAAACGAAAAATCTGATACTGAGACATTTAAAAACAGTACGGGAAATTAAAACAATCTACCCACGTGGACTAAATAAAGGTCCAAAATTCCAACGTATATCACCTGAAGAAGCTGGACCTTACATCGGCCGAAACGACGTGAATATGGTAAGAGATATGAGCACAACAATCCGAATGATGTAAATATTATAAATAAATTTGTGAAATACCTATAGTGTACTTGAGGAAATGTGTCTACGAAATCATTTTGTTCGTTTTTGAAATAAGGAAAAAATAAAAACGGAGAATAATACGAAACTCAGTTTAGGGTTAGGCATTTTCAGGATACCGTCAAAATTTGGGAACATATATTCTGTGTATATACAGAGTCTACTAGAGATTTGTACAGTTAAACTTCGAAAATCAGTCTGACTTGAAAATTGACATAGAAAATGCTACTTATCTGGAATCGATCCGCAAACCTTTGATTCTAGTACTGAATACGTAGCTAAAACATCTACCTAACACAGTTATATTATGCAAGAGACAAGACGAAGAAGAGGTACTCATACATAATCCAAATCATCCGCAGGACTTGATACCTGACATGAGGATTGACGTTATATTCGGTAAATGAATACTGAACTCTCTTTCATTCGCTTTTTTATTTATTTCTTCGATTTAAGTTTCTATTTTCACCATTCGTCATTCAATTTTTTCCCTTCAAAGGCTTTCGATATTTCTACACAACTCTCCATATTTTTTTCTTTTTTTTTTTCTCGCTTTTTTCCTCTTCCCTAATTCCAATTCATTTTCATTCACGCATGCACGCGAAACAACGTCCCCAAACGTCTCAGGTGGTGGGTCAGCAGATCCACATCGTCGCCGTACGAAAATTAAGAATCCTTTTATTAACGCTATTCATGCACTTTCCTTCTCATCTCTCACAAAGCGAAGTTCTTCTCTCTCAGGAGACCAGTGCTCTGTCATCTGTGAACAATGGAGGACGCCTTTTCGCGCGTCGAGAACCCGTAACAACTGCCATTTTCGCGGATTGCTCACTGAAAGAATTCCTATTATCGCGCATGCTCACTTGCTAATTGCCTATTTTGTCTGCTATCGAATTCGCGTGAGGTCGAGATGGCAACTAATGAGACCAACAAAAGGAAAAATTCAGGTGGAGAGATAGGAAATTTCATATTAGCAAAACGATGCAAGTTTTCTTTTGTAATATTTTGTTCTAGTTTATATATTTAGTTTGCGGGTTTTTCGAGCCGGTGTATTGATAAAGAATCTTGTTTGGAGTGCACGTATATATAAGCGTATTTTAAATAGGAAGGGAGAGACACAAAGAGACAGAGAGAGAGAGAGAGAAAGAGAGAGAGAGAGAGAAAGGGGGACTGAGAGGAGAGAATATAGGGATCAGTCTACAGGGATTTCGATTACGATTGATCACCAATAAACTTCTCCTCAATGGTAACTGAACAGAAGAGAAAAGCTGATCGTATGTTTGGATCAATTATTTAAAGAACTGAGTGAAGCAGATAGTAAAAAGGAAAATGAAACTAGAAGTAAATTAAGGCACGAGGGACAAATTTTGAAAGTCGGAAATGTAAGAAAGTTCATAAATAAAACGATCAGAAAAAAAAATTGGAAATACCAGTTGCTGTAAGCTTGAATGTGCTGTTAGTGTAATGGATAATGGTTCGGAATTGTTAATCTAAAAGCCGTGTTCGATATATTCACTTACGTGAAAATATCCATGACAAAAGTATGAATCCACCTATTCTTCTCCAGCAATATGTTAATTAGTAAAAATTGTGTCACTAAATCATTGTTATTTACCATACAAAATTATATACTCTAAGATGAGTTATGGCTTTATATATTAAGCAAAAATTCATAAACCGTAGAAAATGAACCAATCTATAATTTTCAATATCGGTAATTAGCGTTATCAAATTAAAATTGTTTGCCTTCCATTTGTGGCTTTCGGACTTAAATCTTGAATAAACTAATCTTACTGGACATCATCCTGAAGTATTGACGTTTACTACTGTAGTGCGACAGATTTTCGTCAAGTCTATGATTTATCTTGCATTGTGTTAAGCTTTCTATATATTTAAAGTTCGGGAAAAATTATAGAAATATTAAAATATTCTTCTGATATTAAATTTATAATGAGAAAAACATTTGTGAACGAAGTCAGTCAGTCAGTTAAGTGCCATATGTCATACACGCTTGGGCGATCATGCTTCAAAGGCGACATGACTGACCAGACATAAGATCATCGCGCAGTAGGTTGCCATTACTTTCTGTGGTAGACTGGTTGCCAGCTAAAGTTATAGAACCCAATCTGTCTTGTTATTTAGCCCATAACTGGAGGGAAAGGGCGGATTATTACCTCTCCCAAGGTTATTTGTGCGTAAGTGAATGCAAGGAATTCAACTGGAATTCGAACTTGGCTTCCAGATTTCTCGTTCCCAGCCGATATCCAATGCACCACAAGAGACATCCTCGATAAGGAATAAGAAAAGGTACATGGCGTCGGACTTATCTCAACCCCTATCTACCAGGAAGATGAATCGGGCGAGTCAGTAATAATGACAATGTACTGTTGAAATATCTAGCCCGTTCACCTGATATAACAGCTTGTGATTTTTTCTATGCGTCTATGTTTAAAGACGAGTCTATATCTCACCTCTTCCTACATGCTTAGAGTTTGATTTTGTGTTTTGTTTAATGGCATATCAACACCTCTGTGGGTTATTTAATGCCAAAAAGTTTGCGTTTTAAGGTATTTTTTTAATGTTCGGTTATTGTGAGAAGGTTGATTTAGTCAGAATTTAATGAACATTGTTTTGCTTTTTTTTTTTTTTTGATTTTAGAAAACTAAAAATGTCTTCAAGTTTTGTATTAGGAAATGTTTTGCTGAGAATAATTTTTTCCTTCAAAAATGTTGGTTGTTTGTTTTTGTTTTATGGCATATCAAACTCGGTGGGTCATTTATTGCCAACTAATTTTTTCTTTATTTATTGCTGGTAATATTTCTTTCTTTCAACAATTTATTGTTGTTTTTTTATATACGTTTTTGTGTCTAGTAATATTTTTTTTTCTTATCGATTATCAAGATTCATTGGGATTTGTTTTTAAGGGCAGGGTCCCCAAGTCCTACCCTGTTATTTAACCCGTAACTGGAGGGGAGGGAGAGATTAATACCTATCCGCAAGGTACCAGGGCTTAAGTGAATGCAGGGTATTCAACTGCAATTTGAACACGGCTCACCGATTTCTCTTTCCGAGCCGATATCCATTGCACCACAACGCACATCCGTCACTAGACGCTTACAGCACCTGGTATTCCCAAGCGGTCACCCATCTAAGTAATGACCAGGCTCAACTTCGGTGATCGAGCGAGAAGCTGTGTATTCAACGTGATATGGCCGTAAGCCTCCTTCAGAAATGTGTTATTGTAATTGTTGTGGATTCCGGGTGAGGAACCGCACAATGATAATAAATAACGAAAACAGACATGAAGATAGAAAAGTAGGTTATATTGAACGCAATATAGAAACTGGAACGCAGGTTAGTCAATTTAGGAATGCTATTAGTAGAAATAAATATATACATGAAATATATATTACAAGTGAAAATAGTATGTCTGGGTAACTAAATCTAGTTGAGTGGAGCTCAGAGCAACTGCAACTGTGATTCTATATCCATCTCCACCTAAAAAACCGCTTCCAACTCAGCTGTTCTCTCTATAAGCAAAGTTATATGTACACCCAGACGAGTCCATTATTATGTACAAAGAAGCGATCCCACAACAGTAATAATTTTTTCTTCAAAAATGTATTGTTGGTAATATTTTTTTTCAAAAATGTATATTTTTAGATAAAAGTCTATTTTTATGTATATATTTCTATAAATGTACATTTTTATACTTTCATCGAGTTTTGAATCTAGTTTGTGGGGGGGGGTTAACTATTTGCCCATAGCTAGGACCCTAACAGGTGCTACCACACCGAGTCAGGTTGGGCCTATGAACAACAGCAATTTTGAAGTGGTTCCATGCCCCTCACAACTTCCCAATCAGAGGCCTTTCAGTCGGATGCAGTTTACCGTCATGCCCAGGACCCAAGCCTAGAAGAACTTAAGCAGAGAATCACTGAAGCACTGAAGAATGTTACGCAATACATGCTAGAGAATATTTGACAGGAGCTAGACTACCAACTTTGGAGTTGAAAGTGACGAAGACCAGCACCCACAAACTTCAGACATTTACCAACAGATGTCTCAGAAACATTCTCAACATCAGATGGCTAGAGAATATCTCCAATGAACAATTATGGGCCAAAGTAAACCAAACCAAACCCCAGGTCAAGAAGAGAAAGTGGAACTGGATTGGCCACACTTTCCCTTTTCATAATTCTTATTCTTTTTCTTCTTCTCTACAACGTGTCCCTTCAGTATGTGAGTAGTCGTGACCTTCCACAATTATTAACATTGCTGTTGTCTTAATTTTTATTGTCATATTGTTGACGTTTTTGTCGCTACTACTGTCCTCAAGGCCACATAACCCAGTGGATAAAAGCATTAGTCGGTTCCAGTGACTTCACCCAAAGAGTTTTGAGTTCAATAACTGGCGCCATAAAACCTATTGTTCCAAAGCTTCAAAAGTCTGCATTGCTTGAATCAGAATGTATTCCACGAAATGTGCTTTCTACTTGAAATCGTACGACATAAAGGAACGCACCCAGATTTCCGCAAGATCTCTTGGTGAAAACGTAAAAAAAAATGTTCAGACAAAGAAAAAGAAATAATAATAATAATAATAATAATAATAATAAGGTAAAATAAACATCAAAAGAGGTATATTTCAAGGTGACTCTTTGTCTCCCTTACTATTTTGCATATCATTAATAGCACTAACCAGTCAATTTAACAAGACAGAATGTGGTTATAAAATAGACCCCCCAAAAAATAAGTCATGAAGTTGTATGCTATGAATGATAACGAACTGGAAGGTCTTCTGCAAACTGTAAAATGCTTCAGCGAAGACATTGGAATGAAATTCAATTTGAATAAATGTGTTAAAGCTAGTTTTACGTGGATCGCTACAACAAACATCCTCAATTTGCTTAGACCCTGCTGTAACAATAAAAATATTAAAGCCAGAAGAAGCTTATAAATACCTAGGTGTAAATGAGAGTGAAAAAATTAACCATAAAAAATGAAAGAAATAGTGCGTAAAGAGTACTATAGAAGGCTACGACTGATATTAAAAACTGAATTGAATTCTCAGAATAGAATTATGGCCATTAATAGCCTTATAATCCCAGTTGTCCAATATAGTTTCAACATCTTAAACTGGACACTAAACGACATCAGGCGAATGGATTCTAAAACAACAAAGCTTCTTTCTATGCACAAGATGCATCATCCAAAGGCTGATGTAGACCGTCTATACATGCCCCGTAAAGAAGGTGGAAGAGGTCTTATTTATCAATGACTTTCTCAAGAAAAAAAAACAAAAAGAACTTTTGTTCACCTAAAATCTCTGGTAAAAGAAATTGGAGCGATTTTTTCAAACATGAATGTAAAACTTGAAGCAAGAGATATGTCGTGCTACAGTAGGATGCTTAGAATTTTTCTGACATTGATGTTCACCCAATACAAAATCCATTAAGAAGCACCACTCCAAGAAAGTTGATAAACCAAACAAGATGCAATGGATTCAGCTGATGGGAAAGAGGAGAAAAATACTTTAGAATAAAACGAAAACAAAGTCTTAAACAGAAATCAATGGATAAACCTCTGCTCCTGTTCAAAATACCGAGAAGCTTCGCGTACCGGATAATAGGTGAACCTGTCTATTACTATTAAATACGATAAACATAAAATATGAGCAATGAGGAAGATTTTAAACATATAAATTATATGAAAACTTATACGTAAGATCGAAATAAAACCGTAAAAATTTCAGGACAACTTAAGGAGAAAAGAAGGTTTGTGGAGCTAAATACTCACGGGACATTTTGTTGACAGGAAGAGCAAAAGTAAACAGCGATTAAAAACCTAACTTTCTTGTGTGTGCGAATGACAGATATAAATAGTGAAAATGTACATAGAATTATTAAAAAGGAAGCTGTGAAGAGCCACGGTCACTCCCGTTCTGAAAGAACGCTGCACTTAAATTAAAATTTCTTTTTTAACTGTAGATTAAATTGTCACATTTCCAATTTCTTTATTTTTATTTCTCTTAACGTCTAATTTCTAGTTGTATTTCCCATTTGAATTCGACAATAAATATATTTTAAATGTTTAATTGAAGTTGCCATTCTTTGCACATATTTCTCTTTCCAGAAATATTCTCCCTGGATTTTATTGTATTGCTTTTCTTGATCTCATTATTTATTTAATATATTTTCCTTCTCAATATATCATTCGTCTGCTTTACTCCATTTTATTCTTTCTTCTTTCTTTTTTTCATACATTTTCACAAACTTTCCGACATTATTTTCTTGCTTTATGTTATTGTTCTTATTCACTTTTTTTTAGCTTTTCATCCGATCCCTGAGCGATGAACAAAGTTTAACCAAATAAATAAATCACAGAAAAAAAAAGCAACAACTTTTAATTGGAATACCGTAGCAGAATAGAGAAAAAAAAGAAGACGTTTTATCCTTTCATGATATGACAGATTTAAATTGGATGGTGACAAAAGCTTGTTGGTCAAGTGTGAACCAATGTGCTTTGGCACACGTTTTATTCTTTTATTTTTGGTAGTGACAAATTATAGTTTCTCTCTGCCTCTGTATACAGATTTAGATTTGAGTCAAAGAATGGAAGTATTTCGTCACATGTCTCTTTGAAAGCGCGAGACAAGTTCTTAACAATTCGAAAGAAAATAATGAACATATGTCTTGCTCCTATCTATCAATCAACTTCTGTTCATATACATATCTCATCACACACACACACACACACACACATATATACACAAATAGGTAGATATAAATATTTCTGTTTATACTACTTGTTTCAAGCGTTTCATTATCTATTTACCAATTATGAAATACACATATATAAACACACACGCAAACACTCACACACACACATATATATATATACATCTGAAAATATTTTTGTAAGTACAGAATTTAATTAGATAAGTAAAAGGGTGTAGCTTGATGTTACACATTATGAAATGATATTAAAAAGCGAAGCAACCGATTTCGCTCCCGCTCATCAGGCCTCTACGGGAGATTGTAATTGGAATTAAAATAAACTGTGTCATGAAAATGAGGGGGATAAAAAAGGTGTGAATTTAAGGCTCATAATATCGAGTCCCAAAAACTCACGCTGTTTCCACAGTGCAGGCTTGCGGCACCCGATATATAAAGCCTGGAATATATATATATATATATATATATATATATATATATATATATATATATATATATTATGGAACCTTGAGATGGAATAATGAATTCAAAAATCTTGTTACGGATGACTGAATGAACAGTGTCGTGCGGATACTCTAAATTGCATAAGGTTTCCTTCACAAAACTAATTTCATCATCAAGGAAAGACTAAGAACAAATCATTTATGCCCTGTGAACTAGGGTTCTAACAATGTTATCTTAGGTTTTTTAGGACCAAAGAAATCCCAACGCGTATATAACCCCGCAAATATCGGTTTCCTGGAGACGGAGTTGAAAAAAGTTGTAGGTGTCCGATGTACTAGGACAACTAAAAAAGCTAGTTGAGAATTTGATTTTTATCAACAGTAAATCTCAGTGCTGGATTGATATTATTAAGAGAAGAGAGAAACTTGTCTGACTCACCTTCATTATCAAATAAACAAAAAATGTCGTCCACATATTGACAATACATTTAAAGGCAAAGTAGACTATTGCGCATTCTCTGCTTGTGAAGGCCCACAAAAATATTGGCAAGTGCTGGACCCAAAAGAAGAGCCCATCCTGACCCCGTCAACACATAATATTATTAAAGCTGAATTCCACAGATGACGGAGCAAATTTCATCGACTCCACAAAAACTGATTCAGTTATGCTAGGTGGAGACATAGAGCTACGATAAATTAATCACCCGGCCAATGTTATGTTCGGCAGGAAAGGATGTTCTTCCTCCACACCAAATTAATTCCATATTTGTGTTGATAACTTATAAATATTATTGTAGTTGCGGAGTTGACTACATAGGAAGAACAACTCATCGTCATGACATGAGAATAAAACAACATGTCCCCACTAAAATAAGAAACTACCACCTCTTGCCATTTGCGAGCGCCTTCGAAAGAATAAAAAAACAGATAATTTTAGTGTAGATTGGTTCGCCGTAGTGTCCCGACCCCACTCATTATTCCATCTCAAAGTTCTGGAGGCTTTATATATCGGGTCCCGCAAGCCTGAACTGTGCAAACAGTGTGAGTTCTTGGGACTCGATATTATGAGCCTGCATCTTCTCGCATTCACATTTTCCGCCTCATTTTCATGACACACTTTATTTTAATTCCAATTAAAATCTCCCGTAGAGGCTTCATGAGCGGGAGCGAAACCGGTTGCTTCACTTTTTAATATCATTTTATAATGTGTAACATCAAGCTACACACTTTTATTTATTTAATATATATATATATATATATATATATATATATATATATATATATATATATATATAATCTTTAAAAAGAACAGCCGTCATATTATTTAAACCCGACGAACCTTTCGGCCAACTCTTATCAAGGGTACTCGTTGGCTTTAATTTTAAGGGAAATAAAGAAAAGGACAAGGCAAAATAAATTAATTACAATCCTGGGAGATGATGGAACTCGATTAAAAATAAATTTATTGAAAAAAACACATAAAATGTAAGGGGGGTGTAAACAGATAATTCCACAAGAGTATTTAAAAGTGAAAAAAAGTTACACTCACATACTCACCAGCAATTGTAAGGAGCGTAAAAAACGCTCTTTCTGTCTGCACAGGCTCGGTTGATGAATTTTCAAGCAAATTGCTTGCAAAATACGAAGATGGTGGGTAGACCGAGCGCTATGCAAGACAGTAAACCAGCTGTCCTCATATGCCGAGGCACACACTTGATTGTCCAAAAGATGTTGGCCAATAGCGGAATCCAGAACAGATTGTGTTGTTCTTATAGGTCTGAGAGAGCCACTGGAACGTATATTAGCGGGGACGTGTTGTGAAACCCGCGTCTCCAACCTCAGATCGGTACGTATGCCGCATCACAACAGCATTTAAATTGATAAACAATTGAACTTTTTCGAAAATAGGACAACCTATCTTTACTGAAGATATATCTTTATCGACCATCAGATCATTTAACGTTTATGCTAGATTATCGTTTAAGAGGCCAAAATGCTAATCTCAGTGAACTGTGAATTTCTATGGTGGCATAAGTATAACAATTAGTATATGTGATCTATCTATCTATCTATCTATAGATTGTATTTAGGCAGTTATCTATGTTTTACGGAGGCTTCATTAAGAATGACAGAGAATGTATTACGGTTAAGTTGTTTACATAATTTTTCATATAATCTTCTTTCTATTTCTTTTCAAACATAAATTATCTAAAGAAATCTTCAAATGTTTTGTTTTAACGAATAATTGTAGTCATGCTTAGGCGAATTAGTCATGTGATAGATACCGACTTGGCGGCTCGACTCCAGCCACTTCCCCACCGACGGTACATGGCTACCCTTTGTCTGTTCTATAAATAATTTCATGGCTTCTGCTCCAACGAACTTGAGTCACTAGTGCCTCTGCAACAGGTGTTTACTCGTGCAACCAGACTGCCAACTGGGTCTCACCCATTCACAGTTAGAGCAACCAAATGCAGAGGACAATGCTACTCCTTTAGCTTCTTTTCTCGCACTTCCCGCCTGTGGAACTCTCTTCCATATTCTTACTTTCCTGACGACTACAACCTCCAGGAATTTAAATGAAATGTCAATACTCATCTCTTAACCACTTGAATCTAGTTCTTTCTTCACCACCCTGTATATCTTTTCCTTTCTCTCCACCTTTGCAACTGTCATCACACCTGTATTCCCATCCTTCTCTTGTTGCTTTCTAACTGGCTCGCCCTTCTCTTCAATCATTTCTATCTAACCTTTTTACTCTTATGAACTCCACTTTATATTAGTGGCGTTATCGCCTTGCTCGGGTGATACGATTAAAAAAAAAAAACAAATTTTAGCCATTATTGGGGATGAATTTTATTTTGTGTGTAGCTGAATATGTATGTATGTGTTTTGATTTTTATATTGCGAACACGGTAAGCATACGCTTGCCGTGTTCGTAGTTGGGGAACTTCGCGAATCGGATCATACTGAACCTGTCTATTACTATTAAATAAAACAGTTTGACATTATTAAGCGTTGGGAGAAATCGTCAGTGAAGAAATCGTGTAATTGATTTTTTTAATCATTTCATCTCAAACAAGACGATAATGACCCTAAGACGCAAGGAGATATTTGAAGTGAAAGAGAATGAAAAGACTTTAGAGGTAAGGTGAAACCCAATACTGGGTAGGGAATAAGAGATAGACCTCTGCTTCGACTCAAAAGACGTGAGCCAAAACTAAACTCTTAACATTTCATCAGCACCAAGCCAACCACAAATCTGCACAAATCCTGGTAACTGGTACCTTCAAAGACACCCCTGGCCTTAATAGCTTACTAGGTTTAATGATCCCCCTCGTCTTCACATGTAACGCGTATATTCCTTTCACCGCAATATATATGCAGAAAGAAACGTTAGTTCGTACAAGAATATACCTAATTCCTACGGCCATTCTTTGTCTTTTTCACATCTGGCCAAGAATGCGTTCATATCTGGGATTGAAAATTTCCACTCCTTCCTGTCCAGATGGTACTAAATTTCTTACACGCGTGGGTGATGAAACCTTATTTGGCAGACGAAAGTTATCTAGGAATTAAACAATTCAGGTACACTTTTAGACGAATTACGTTTCTTTGTACCACCAGCTCAGGCTTTCCCTAATAGGACTCACCATAACAAGTTCGCCTTAGCAAACCATCGCTATTCATTTCGTGTCCCTCTGATAAAAAGCAAGTTCTATTTAGAAAACTTTTCCTCCATAACTGTTTCTTTGTATTACAAACCTTTGAGAGATTGCTTCCCTGATAACTACAACTTTAGTACTTTTAAGTCAACCGATATCTACCCTTATTTTTCTTTTTGTTTGTTTGTTACAACACTTTATTTCTACCTTCACCACATATAATGTCCCGCAGTAACGCTTTACTTTCAGGGTTGCTTGCTCTTTGTACTGGGTGAACTATCAGAAAATTAAAAAAAGAAACATTTATTTTATTAGGCGTTTCAATATATTTAGGCTTCATGCATATCGGAAGGATATTAATCTCAAGTCTTAGATAATTGAAAGGAGAATGAAATCTTATATCCAGAAGAAATAGCAATCCAATCACTAGAAAGGAACAATTTTAATTTTCTTGCATTTTAATTATCTCCCTTTGTTCTTCTGATTATTTTTTTCTTGGTTACCAAACAATTACTTTTCGGCGTTTTTCTTTTACGATAGCTATTTGCGGGATTATTATATGACGCAATTCTTAGATCCTTTACAAAGCCTAAACATCTTATGGGATTTTTACTAAAGACAATTCAAAAGGGTCATTAAGAAACTAATTAATAGCGAAATTACCTTTGAACGTGTCATTTATCTCATCCTTAATTGTAACAGTAACTGAAGGAAGAAAATGTAGCGGTCGCCTCGGTTCTTTTTTGCCGTTTAAAATTGTAGCTCGTGGGGTATTTCATATGAGTTTTAAAAATTGTTTGACAATGCATAGGCCTGCGGAATAAACTACGACAGAGAATTGGCTTTAGCAATGTTTATTTTTCTTTTGAGTTTGTGTTTAATAATGAAGAAAATTAAAATGAATGAGTAAGAAACTGAAAAAAAAAATGAAAGTTGAATTAATAATGGAAAAAAAAAAGATGAATTACGGATGGTAATATTTACCGTGAGAAATAAAAGTGAAAAATGGTATTCCGATTGAAGAGACGAAGAATTACATAAAAAGAGAATATGCAACACAGAGAGCGGAAGAGACAATGAGTGGGCAGAGAGATGGGTGTATGACAAAATGGACGAAAACAAAACGCAAACAGGACATGATGGAAATGAATTGAAAGAGAGACAAGATACAGCTTGAGAGTAATTTAAGAAAAAAAAGAACGAGCAGAAAAAAATAAAAAATAAAAACATTTTCTTAATGATGAATATATATATATATATATATATATATATATATATATATATATATATACTCTTAATTTATTTGAGATATAGAGTGTACGTAAATGTAACAGAGGACATTGAGTTAAACAAAAAAACAAAACAAAACTGAATGCTGTTGACTTCAATGTCCGCTTTCGTTTGTAGATAAATAGATATATGCGGGAACCCAGCGGGGAGTGAAGCTACTATTCAGTTGTAATGGACAGTGATACAAGCTTGCCAACCGTTACACCACATCGAGATGCCTTAAAATTGATTTTCTAGGCATTGCTTAGATGTAGCACAAAGCATCGTGCACTCACGACTCACTTGTAACAGGTTCCAGCGGGATAAACTTGCTAACAATTACAGCACGTCGAGGTGCCCGAAGATAGATAGATAGATAGATAGATAGATAGATAGATAGATAGATAGATAGATAGATAGATAGATAAAGGATATTGGTATAGATAGATTGAAGGATATTGGCAAAGATAGATACATTGACAGATATTGGTATAGATAAATAGATTTAAAGATATTGGTGTAGATAGATGAGAATATATTCGGATAGATAGATTGAAGGATACTGACATAGACAAATAGATTGCAGTATATATGTATAGACCGATACATTAAAGGATATTGGCATAGATATACAGATTGAAATATTTTGGTATGAATAAAGAGATTGGAGAGATACTGGCATAGATGGAGTAAAAGGTATTAGAATACATAGACTGAAGAATATTGGTATAGATAGATTGAAAGATAGTGGTACAGATAAGTAAAGTGGAATATATTGGTATATATCGATAGCTTAATGTATATTGGTAGAGATAGATTGAAAGATATTGTTATACATAGAGAGACTGAAGAATAATGATATTGATTGATTGAACGATACTCGTATGCATAGATAAATTGAAGAATACTGGCATATATAAAAGATTGAAAGATATTGGTCCAGATATATATTGTAGGATATTAGCATAGACAGATAGTTTGAAAGATATTGGTATAGATAGATATAAATATATACGCAGATATACATAGATTGAGGGATATTGTCATAGATTGAAAGATATTGGTATAAACGGATAGACTGAAGAATATCAGTTTATATATATATATATATATATTGAAATACGTTGGTGCATATATATATATTGAAATACGTTGGTGTATATATATATATATATATATATATATATATATATATATATATTGAAATACGTTGGTGTATATATAGATAGGATGTCCGTTGGGCTGCAGTGTATATCGGTTCGGAACGGGGAGCCGAGTTCGAATTCCAGTTGAATTCCTTGCATTCTTTTATGCGCAAATACCCTTGGCAAAGGTATTAATCCGTTTCTTCCCTCAAGTTATGGGTTAAATAACGGGCAGATTGGGTTCTATAGCTTTGGCTTGCAACCAGTCTGCAGCAAAAAGCAACAGCAACCTACTGCGGGATAGTCATCTGCCCAGTCAGTCATGTCTCTTTCGAGACATGATCGCCGAAGCGTGTATCAGGTATGGCACTTAACTTACTGACTGAGATAGATAGATAGATAGATAGATAGATAGATAGATAGATAGATAGATAGATAGATAGATAGACTGAAGACTATTTTCACAGATAGATAGTTTGTAAGATATTGGTATAGCGAAACTGAATAATATTGCTATATATGGACTGAAAGATATTGGTATAGATAGACTGAAGGTATAGGCATAGATAGATTTAAAGATATTGGTAGACATAGACAGATTGAAAAATATTGGCATAGATAGATTGAACAGTGTTCGTATGCATAGATATATTGAAAGATACTGTCATAGATAATAGATTGAAAGATATTTGTATAGATATATATTGTAAGATATTAGCACAGATAGTTATTTTGAAATATGTTGGTATAGATAGATTGAATAATAGTGTTAGATACATTGAAAGAGATTGGTGTAGATATATGGAAATATATAAAAAGACTAGATATCAGTTCTTCAATACAGGAGTGAATGTTGGACAATATCATCGAATATGAAGAAAAAACTTGAAGCAACGGAAATGTGGTTTTACAGAAGGATGCTGCGGATATCAGGAACCGAGCATATGAGCAATGATGAGGTGTTCGAAAGAATGGCAACGAAAATAAAATTAATTATGAGCATCAGGAAGAGACAACTGAATTTCCTAGGACTTGCAATGAGGAAGGAGGGCTTGGAGAAGCTGATATTGACAATCCAGATAGAGGGAAAAAGAGACACAGTAAAGCAACGGATAACATATTTGAAGGGCCTGAGCAGGTGGATGACAGAGCGGGGGTTGCGTGGTCTAACAGGAGAAAGCGTACTAAGAGCCACCGGGGATAGGCAGACGTAGAAAGCCATGATCACCTACGTCCTGAAAGGACAGAGCACAAAGAAGAAGAAGAAGAAGAGAATATTGGCGTAGATAGATAGACTGAATACCCAATATCCCACAGAGACGTATGTTACACCTATGCATATGGCATGAATGCCAATCGATTGAAAATGCAAATATGAATACTTGCTCACAGAAAATACATACATGTTCATGTTGTGTCTTCTCTGTTTCTAAGAAATATTGCGTCGTAAATTCGCCGATTATAGATTATGATACATGATTGTGTTAGATAATGATAATAGAATTATCAATTTTGAATTCACGAATAACGAGTGATTGAATTATTCATTTTTTAAAGCTTATCTGGATGTTTATTGATATTTTTATGGCTTATCAACTTTTTGCAGGTTATTTAAAGCCATATGATGTTTCAGGGTTTTAAATATGTTTTGGAGATAATAATGTTTTAGGATTCAAGTCATACACATTTACCCATATGTGAGGAAAAATGTATTCATACTTTTCTCAAGGTTATTTGCGCATAATTGAATATAACAAAACCTAACTGGAATTTATATTGATAATTGGGACAACTGAGAAAAAGACAAAAGATGGACGGGGTTCAAGACTATAGAAGATGGCAATGGATTTCGCATTTAAATTTTTACAGATTGAATTAATCAGGGAAACAAGTGAAAGGCAATTATCTTTATAGGCTACAAGTACGAGAAAAGAAACTATTGGAGTAGCAATGGTGATTGCATTTAGCTAAGAGGGTCATTCAATAAATAAGGTGAATCTTTTGGTATAAGGAATTCTAATACAAATAGAAGTTTACTTTTTTTTACTTTGTTCTTTTACTTCTTTTTCAAAGAGATTTATTTTTTTTTTTTTGCCGATTGTAAAAAGACGTTAAGAGTTTTGGAGATTAACAAAGATGGCCGACCAAGAAGCATGCTCCAGATTAAACAGAGGTCAGTTATCAAGTTTTTGGTTGCTTAAGGGTGCAGACTAGTTGAAATTCATAGGAGAATGTCAATTGTGTATGGTGCCACATGTTTCAGCCAAATAATGTCTACATGTGGGCTAAATTGTTTAAAAAACGACGGAGCATTATTGAGGATGAAGACAGGCATGAGAAGCCTACAGAAGTGAGGTCACCTGAGCTGATCGAATCAGTCAATGACCTCATTCAGTCTGACACAGAGGTGACCGTGGATGACATTGCAAGGATTTTGAGCCTATGTGTTGGTACAGCACACAAAATTTTCCATGATGACCTTGCCTACACGAAGACAACGCAGTGCCTCACACAGCAGACTATCAACGAGCTTGATTCGGAACTTCTCCCTCATCCCCCTTACAGCCCTGACCTTGCCCCTTCAAACTTTCACCTGTCTATAACCCCTTGAAAGCGTTCACGAGAGGCACGAATTTTGAAAGTGACGTTGAAGTCAAAAGTGCTGTGAGCGATTAGCTGAGACATCTGTCTAAAGATTTTTACGCTAAGGGAATACGGAAGCTTGTGCACAGATGGGAAAAGTGTGTGAAACTGCTGGGAGTCTACGTTGAAAAATAAAAAAAATGTAAGCTTCTACGTATTAGAATTCCTTATACCGAAAAATTCACCTTATTTATTGAATGACTCCCGTAGAAGTCCTGATACCGAAAAATTCATCTTATTTACTGAATGACCCCGGTAGAAGTCCTTATACCAAAAAATTCACCTTATTTATTGAATGAACCCCGTAGAAATCCTTATACCAAAAGATTCACCTTATTTATTGAATGACCCTCGTAGAAGTCTTTATACCGAAACATTCACTTTATTTATTGAATGACCATCGTATTTAAACAGTAAAAGCATGGGACCTGGATGCTAAGCTAGTAAAATTATGTAGTCATGGCACCAAGAAGAATAAACTTCTCAGAAAATTTGTCATGAAAATATTTGTAGAAATGACAGATAGGATCTACGTTATGTCTTTGACAAAGGGACTGATGTCGAGATGCCAAGTTAGGATCGATTATATTACATATCCTTCTCTGGATTCTGTCCAGTATTACGAAATGTATAACAGAAAAACGAGACAAGATATGGCAGCAAATTTCAATGCACAGTTGAAATGTAGATTTGTAAATGCACAAAACGGATTCTGACCCGAATTTCCTTGCAGTGGATGCAGCTATTAATTCATCGTGTCTGGTTGTGATATCTTCTAACTCCATAATTATGAAGTATTATTTCAATAGCAACGATGTTAAGAGCCCACATGGCTCCTTGGTCTCATATATCCGATTTTGAATGCTACTGGAATATGTAATTTAGGACTACCTGCTGAATTCTCGGCTCAATGACAAGTAAACCGATTTTTCTGTGATTAATGTTGCTAGACAACCGACAGATTTAAAAACAAGACAAGAAGAGACGAAACTACTTACAGGGTTAACGGTAATTCAAGCCCAAGACTGTGGTCTATAGCTACATGTACATTTACAGTGTGTCGTTTAGATACTATCGATAGTAACCAACGTTTAAATGGATAATTTCTATTTTGCTCCAACATATCAACTTATTAAAAATATATATAAATAAATAATACTTTCATTTCTTTTTGTATAATATAATATATAAGAAAATATTGCCTATAGATATGCAAAAGAAGAAATGAGAGAAAATTGCTAAGCTCTCCTGACGAGTGGACAAAGTAACTCTACAAAGTTACATCTACGAAGTAGGAGTGGAGCAGAGATGCTAAATATAGCATCTCTGCTCCACTCCTACTTCGTGGAAACTTTTATGATATGTTCCGCAAAGGAATATATATATTAATCGAAGTAGCTAAGCGGCTTTGGCAAATGTAACCGGGTAGAACAATCTAGCAAGTAGCCATAATAGACCGGTACTTGCAGCAGTCATATGCAGTATGCTATGACGTAGGCTTATGCAACAGACGTAGACCATTAGTCGTAGATCTATCTCCGTACTCGCCCTAGTGTCTATTTAGGGCTGACACCAGCTAATTATATTACTGTGAGGGAGAACTAAGGTGTATGCATATTCATTCATTACATCACCTCACCTGAGCTAAATTTTCCCGTTAAATTTAGCTTCAATATTTTCTCTTTTTAGGACATAATCGATCGACTTTTCCCTAAGTCTTTGTCGCCTTAATCCTCCCTGCCGTTTGACACACTGGTAGCTCTGGCCTTGATGTCGGCAATACCTCCACAGGCGAAAGTTGATTAGCTGGAACGAGAATTTCAAATGAGTCATACAGGACTTCCATTGGAATTTTTTCGGTATTTTCCGTGACGTCTGTAGTGCGTTTCTTTCTCTATTGATTCAAATGTATTTTGCATCTAACTTTTTCCATTTTTATGTCATATATAACCTGTCCAATTGTTTTGGTAATCATTCCTTCTTCGCAATACATTTTCCCAGCCCAAAAGTTCATGAAAAACTTTGACAACTGGCTTATACGCATTATTCATCTTAGACATTTAATTTTAGAGGTAAAAGTTACAATAATGCCAAACGAACAGTTTTCTTCGCCGGACAAGGCAACAGCATGTCAAAGACAGCGTATTTTCCTCGCAAAGATTAACTCTACTTGCGATAATCCTGACGTTGTATTCGGGTTTGGTTTGATTCTATATACTGCCAAAAGATTTTTAATAGTCCTTTCATTCTTGTCTACGCTTTGACTTTTCTTCAACGCTCGTTTAAATGTGTCCACGAATTTTTCCGACTGTCCATTCGATATTGGATGATATACTGGCATTGTCACGTAATCAATGGACAATGATGAACAGAATTCTTTGAATTCTCTTCCTGTAAACTGCGTTTCGTTGTCGATGACTAAAGTTTTAGGGTGACCAAAGTGACTAAAAATTTCATTAAGTGTGTTTATTGTATTTGATGCAGTCGGATGTCTGCACTTAACAATTTCCTGCCACTTACTGAAACTTTCCACCACAATTAAATAGTAAGATCCATTTATGGGTCCCGCATAATTGATATGCAATCGAGTCCATGGGACATCTGTCTTTGGCAATGGTTAAATCTTTACAGGTGGATTCCTTGCTGCCAGTTGACATCCTCCGCACTGTTTCACCAAGTTTTCTTTGTCTTGGTTCATCCTCGGTCAATAGGTGTAGCTTCTCCTTAGAGATTTCATTCTCGAAATCCCTAAATGGCTAGAGTGAAACTCTTTCAGAATTTTCTTTTTTATAGTGCCCGGCATTTCAACTTTGCGTATAGTAATATCTGTTCGCAGATTGAAAACGGTGACACTAATTTCTTTTATAGATTTCTCGCTCAACCAGACTTGCTCTTTCATTTTTTAGATGAAATCATCGTACTCCGCTGTCTTTTTAAATCTTCTAGCGTAACTGATAGCTCTCTAATAGTGTTGTATACCAGAGTCGAGAATTCATTTCTGTCTCTTAGCGCTGCTATTACTGTTTCTTCTAATAGTTCTGTATATTCAGTTATCAATCTTGATAACCCATCGGCGTGACTTAACTTCTTTGAAGGCACATATTCTATTTTGAAATTCTAATTCAATAGAATCACACCCCAACGCTGTAGTCAAAAGGCCGTTTGAGTTGTTATACCTTTTTTTCCAAATAGTGATAACAGCGGTTATTTATCTGTTTGCAGAATAAACTCTCTTCTTTCTAGAAACCTGTGAAATTTTTTCAAAGCGTAGATTATTGTTAAACTTTCTTTTTCAATTTGATTAAAACTTCGTTTCGCAAGCAGTAACGTTCTCGAGGCATGTGCTATTGCCTTCGTAGATCTGTTCTCGAATTCATGAAGCAATAGAGTAACTGGTCCTACATTGCTGGCATCTGCTGCTACAATAATTTTCCTCTTCGGTATAAAAATGCACCAACGATAAGTCTGCTAATAGGCAGCTTTTTTATTTTTTTAAAAGCATGTTCGCATTGTTTCCATCATATCCACTTTGCGCCATTTTTCAACACCTCATTTAAAGAAGCTCTCATATCATACATTTTGTTGATATAAATGCTATACTAACTTACTAATCCCAAGAACGCCTGAAGTTTAACCACATTATCAGGTGCTGGCATATTCTGTATAGCCTCAGCCCTTTCTGGATCCGGTTTTCTTCATTTACTGTCCATGATTCCCCCTAAATATTTTATCTTCTTTAAGAAGAACTCGTATTTTTCAGCACTCAGCTTGAATCCGTATTCCTCAATTCTCTAAAATACTACTTTAAAATGCTTTTTGTGTTGGGCATCGCTTTCACTTTTAATCAAACTATAATCTAAATAAGCTATTGCATACTCTATACCAGGCAACATTGTCAAGTACTTCAAACATTTTTCACTGACTTTAACCTGAGGTTAAGCCTCCGACAGGTTTAACTTTGAAAACACTCTACCTCCGTCTAATTTAGTGAATATATCCTCCAGAGACGGTAGATGACACGCATGGTCTTTCAAACAGTCATTTAAGCCTGTCGAAAAAATTAGAACACACTCTGATTTTTCGGTTTTTCTTTTTATATGTACGGTTGGAGACACCCAATCTGAGCAATCGACTTTCGAAATTACTCCATTTTTCTCCAACCTTTCTAATTCCTCATTTATTGTGTCTAGTGCCAAAAATGCTACTTTTCTCTTTGGTCTAAAATTGGTTTCACATGATTTTTCAATTCGAAGTTGACTTTTATTTTTGGGCACACACCTAGTGCTTCTGAAAAGACGCGAGGGAATTCGCGTTTCAAATCTTAATAAATCTTTCTGTTTCCTTCGTCTTACCATTCTCTACGACGTAAACTCTGTTACAGAAAGCATTTACTGGTAATTCCCATTAGTTAAACAATACGATCCAGTCTCAACCAAAGAGGTTTGCTGAACCAGAGAGCACATACACTTTCGATTTGTGAATTTTCCCCATGAAGGAAATGTTACATTTTAATTCAGCTTTAAACTAAAGTCTTGTTTCTGACAATCCCCAGGCAATTTTTCTGTGTTAGTCAACGGTGGGTGACAAATTTTTTCCATGTTTGCTCGTTTGCTACTAAGATACCATTTTGAGATATCACTTTCCATGGTTACTCGTTCATTATTGAGATATCACTTCCTGAATCAGCAATATTTTTACGGTCTGCCCATTTATTTTTACATTGAGGTAAATGTATTTCTACATTTATCTTTATTTGCGATTTGATTTTACTTTTCTTTGTTTTGTCTGACAATGATAACTTCTCTGTCCTACACGTCCACAATGAAAACATATTATCCCTAAATAACCACTTTTTCTTTATATGCTATCCTCCACATGAACTGTATATCATATTTCTTTCTCTATTCTGTTTCCCCTTCTGTTGTCTTACAGTTTTTACTCGCGAAATGCTCTTCTCTTCAATCCGAGTATTACCTTTTTTATGTTTATAAGTCGCCGACATTCTTCCATTACTTTTTGTAGCGTAATCTTAGGATCCTGTTCTATGATAGTGTGGATTCTTGATCTAATTTCATTGTCCTTCCGTGTCGTTAGATCCTGCACAAAAACTAGACACTTGAACATATCGCTTGACAATTTCTTTAATTTAAACACCTCACACTGTACATTAATCATACCTGCATATGTGATAAAATCATCATCCTCTTGTTTTACGATATTTAGACACTTGGATCATGTATGAAATAGACTATTTCTTTTATCGAAAATTTTCAAAAAAAAAATTTACTGTTTCGGTGAATGGAATTTCGTCTGGCTTCTTTGGGAAGATTACATTCGCGTCTTTTGTATTTTCTTCTGCTCCCAACATCAATTGTTGCTGTATAAGTTATTGTTTTGTTTTTGTTGCTGCTGTAAATTGACTTGTATCACCTTAGTTAATTCCGCAATTTGTTTCATTCTGCTAATGTATCCACAAAAAATCTTTTCCTCCGATTCATGTAGACCATGCAATCTTCTAAGTTCAAATAAGAGGGAGGGAAACTTTCTTACTTTCTGTAAGCTTTGCCCGATTTTTTCCTCGTTCGAACAAAAAATGAGGAAAAATGTCGAACGAGTCTTTCTAACGATCTTAGTAAGTGTTGTCAAGTGTATTATTTATTTTATTTTATTTTTTTTAGTCTTCATTTCTTTTCTTTTATTTTGTTAGCCTTGTGAAGTCGTTCCAAATTCTTTGTCGTCAACTGATATATCCCGGAAAAGGATATATACAATATTCAAAGTAGCTAAGCGGATTTGGCAACTGTAAGCGGATAGGACAATCTAGCAAGTAGCTAAAATAGACCGCTATTTGTCTCAGTATGATAAGACGTACGTTTATTCAATGGGCGTAGACAACAGGCGTTCCAATATACGTAGACCTATAGACGCAGATCTCCAGATGGTCTTGCCCTAGTCTGTATTTATAGCTGACACCAGCCAATCATATTACTGTGAGGTGGTAACCAAGGTGCATGCATATTCATTCATTACAACATTTTATATTTGCGTTAATGATATATATATATATATATATATATATATGTGTGTGTGTGTGTGTGTGTGTGTGTGTGTGTGTGTGTGTGTGTGTGTGTGTGTGTGTGTGTGTGGATAAATGGATGCAGAAAGTGACAAAGTGAGAGAGAAATAGAAAGAAACAGAGCTAAACATATATATATAGACGAAAATAAAATAAAGAGGAGATACATAGATAGAAACAGATCTCTGCATAAGTTAGTTACATAGGTCTTTGCTTTCTTTTCTTTTCTTATTGTTATTAATTTAGGTATTTTGCTACTTACTTTTACGATACATTTAGACAAGATTCTGTAAATCATTTTGGTTTTCAAGGATCCTCTCGACTTATACTAATTTAAAACGTAATTTTTTTTAAATAAAATAATTTTGTTTTTAAATAAAAAGATAGTACCTACTATCGACCGGTTTCACACTCCACCCTCTTCTTTAAACAGGAGTAGACTGATCACCTTGTTTCTTGTTTAGGAAGGTGTTCTCGATTCATTTCCCTTCTACTTCGGTCTTAGTGTTAGTTCAGCCGGAAGCTCTTTGCAGTTATTGAGTATGGTAGCAACGTCTCCTCATTCTGAGGGTACCGGGTAGGCAGTTTCCTGGTTGCTGCTTCCGACTGGTAGTTAGGAGCCCAAACTCTTGCGTAACGTCTTGAATGGTTGCTCTACTCAACAGTTGAATAATATCGGGGTTCCTGAAGTGCCATACCGCGCATTGACGGGTGTCCCTGAATGAATCTCTGGTGGGAAACCCCGAGGCCACATTATGCTGCAGGCTGCGCCAGTGACCATCCTTTACATGATGCAAACACTGACCGAGTGATTTTACTCTAGACCACTCTCTCTAAATAAATCACTATGAAAACAAGCAAACAAACAGCAGAACTAAACCAGCTAGTCAGAAAAAGCCCAAATCTGTCTGCGTCTCCTTCCCAAACTAACTTTTACAGCGTAGAATCATTCCTTTACACTAACTCACCTGATATGTTAGCTCTATGTAAAACTAAGCTTGACCCCTCTATCCCATCTTCTGAGTTTTACGTTCCTGGTTACCTTCTCCTCTTCAGGAAGAACTCTAATGTCCATATGCATGGGCCTGATGTTTATGTCAGTGAACACCTCCCTCTAGCTATGGGGACATCTCTTGAATCTCTGGATCATTCTTTCATGTTCTTCCATCTCTCACTTCTAAGCTCGGTTAGCTATCTCTCCTTTCTCTACTGCTCCCCCTCCTCCTCTGACTGTTTGGCACTTGATAGCATCTCCAACAATATCGACAAGCCCAGTTCTTCTCATCCATCTGCCTATATATTTGTGTTTGGTGACTTTAACGCCCACCACACCAAAAGACTGGAAAACTGTCACCGACCATGCTGGTGTCCACACCATTAATTTTTCACAACCCACAGGGACATCTCGGAAAAACAGTGTGGCTTCCGTTTCACTAGGTCTAATGCTGATATGCTTACGACCATCACTGAGTATATATACCTGGCTCTCGACAAGAATGGCGAAGCTCGAAACGTTGCCTTGGATATTTCCAAAGCTTCTGGCATACTGGCCTTCTACGCAAAATGCGGAGCTATGGTATAACTGGACATTTGTTTGACCTAATCCAGTCATTCCTCTCTAATTACACATTGAAGGTAGTATTAAACGGACATGCCTCCCAAAACTACCATACAAATGCGGGTGTCCCACAAGATTCTGTACTACGTCCTACACTCTTTCTAATCAACATTAACGATCACCTCGATGCTATAAGATCCCAAGTAGACATGTACGCCGATAACACCACAGGTTACTCTCGCCTCGGTCAAAAAGCCGGTGTGGGCGATAAAGCTAACATCGCAGCCGAGTTTGAGAAGGTCGTCCAATCTGTGGTGAACTTGGGTAAGAAATGGATCGTAAATATTATTGCTTCCAAAACGAAGTTGTTATCAATTAACCATCATAGCTCTTACCTCCCATTAGCATGGAACAGTCCCGACTCCCTGAGAGTAAAACGTTACGGCTCCTTGGCCTCACACTCACAGCGTACCTCAAATAGAATGACTATATCAAATCCATTGCTAAATCCACTTCTGTGAAAGTCGGTTCTCTGTGCAGGGCTCGGAAGGTTTTCCCGCCTGAGTCTATCCTGCTCATTTATAAATCTACCATCCGCCCGTGTATTGAATACTGCTGCCACATCTGGTCGGGTGCCCTGCTATTCTCCTGGGGGTCCTTGACAAATTACAACGAAGAATCTGTAATGTGATCGATGCCGACTTGGCAGCCCGGCTGCAGTCGCTCTCTCACCGGCGTGATTTGGCTTCCCTGTGCATCTTCTACAAATACTTTCACGGCTTCTACTCCGATGAACTTAGTTCACTGGTGCCCCTTAGGTATGAATTTGCTAGCGATACTAGTTTGGCAACTCGGCCCCACCCTTTTACAGTGAAACAGATAAAATGTAACCGCAATTTCAACTCTAACAGCTTCTTTTCTCGCACTTCCCGCCTGTGGAATTCCCTTCCATATTCTTGGTTACCCGACAGCTACACTCTTCTGGAATTTAAATGTAAGATCAATAAACATCTATCACACAAAATCGCATCCATTCCCTCAAACACTCTACCCATCTACTAATAACAAATTCATATAATTTTTATGAAGTACTAACATTCAATCGAATGTTAGTACTTCATAAAAATATGAATTTTTTATTAGTGGTGCTATCTATATGTTAAGTCTGTGATTTATTGAGTAATGTGCTATCTATCTGTGAATCTTTCTTTTTATATCTTTTTCTGTCAGTCTCCCTTTATGCATATATATCTGTTTCTTTATATATTTATCTAGGTATCATTTCTTTTATTTATTTAAGTCTATAAATTTACACACACACACACACACACAGATATATATATATATATATATATATATATATATATATATATATATATATATATATATATCTTAATCGTTTCACCCCCAAGTAGGGCATTCCGCTGCCACTATTGCGCAGAGGTTTAAATAGAGGAAAGTGCTGAGAAAGAGTGGTTAAGAATGCTCAAGGGAAACAATATTTGGCTCTAATAAAAAACTGAGATCGTAAACTGAGGCGTATTTTGAGGCCAAAGACAAATCTTTCTTCAAAAATGCATTAAATCTTTAGAAAATTGTTGGACTCAATGTATCCCCTTTAAAGGAAATTATGTTAATGAATAAATTCGAATTTTGCCTAAAAGTTGTTGTTTTATTAGTTAGGCTCAGGATGTGCTAGATAGATATGATATCCAGCCAAACTATGATATGGAAATATGAATCCACTCGGATTGATGGGCAGACAAGTAGTCAGAAAGAGTGACAGATAGCAGCTTGCTCAATATCTATGCACACATGTTTCGATTAAAAATTGGTCTTAGAATTTATTTAATAACATTTAGTATTAATCGATTTTGATATGCGGATTGAGTTCCTTTGGATAATCGTTAAAATTGTTAAGGGATGATTGCGGGAATATGAAATAATATAAAAAATATATCACTTAAAGGCATTTAAAAACATTTATTTCTGTTGATGCTAAAATATACTTTTTAATTTAATTACGAATTCTTTTTACTTGAAAATGTGGTTGCTTAACAATGTTTCAAATCAGTTTTAGAAAAATTAATTAAAAGTATATTTTTTAAGTACAACATAAAGAAAGATAAACACGACTCAAGCGACAAATCTAAAACCAGAAATGATCCGGCATCATTCTGCTTAAAGAGCGCATGAAAAGGTGTTGCAATTTCGACAAACTAAAAAAAAGTAACTGACATGAAACGATAACATTTAGCCTCGTTGTGGTATTGAACGACATTCTTTCATCTATCTATTTATTTATATACTTTTTGTGTCGTTTGATATTTATATCTATTACAGAGTTAAACGGAAATTTATGAAACTGGCATTAACCGACATATTTGAAGTTTTATTTGTTTAACAATTTTATTTTTTAATGGATACTCGTATTTGAGTGAAAAGCCTGTATATTTTATAGATGTATATATTTTGTTAAACAGTACATTATAATTTCAACTGGCCTTGATCGTTTGAGAAATCGTTTGGAAAATATCTTTCTTCTGGTAAAGAATAGAACCTGGATACTCCCATACCAGAGAGATACCGTCTTTAGACCAGACGTTTCTTATCAATCGACCCATGAAATATTTCATGGTAAACAAAATTCAGCTTAAACTTTATATACGTATTCTCGAGAATTTTATAGGAGTATGAATGTTTGATTGATGTCGGAAGATAGATATTTTCCAAACGACATCTCAAACGATTAAGGCCAGGGAAAACTATAGTGTACTTCTTAACTATATATATAAAATAAACAGACTTTCCACTCAAATACGAGTAACCGTTAAAAAATAATAATTTTAAACAAAAAAAGTAAAGCATTTATATCTATCTATCTATCTATCTATCTATCTATCTATCTATCTATCTATATATATATATATATATATATATATATATATCTTAGTTTATTCATTACTAGCAGTATAGGCCGGCGTTGCTCGGTTGTAATGAATGCTTTAAAACTAATCCATGGTCCTGGATCTCAGACTCACCCTAAAGAATATTTGTGTGAAGTTTGATGAGAATCGGATAAAAATTGTGGATTTGTATAAAGGACATACAGACAGATAAACAAACACACACAAAACATCTTGCTTTATATATATATATATATATATATATATATATATATTATCGATTTTCTGCACTATTGTAAGAACTGCAACTTTGAACCTTCTCAATATCGTTTCTTATGTCTTTGTCTATGTGTGTATCAAATTTCATTAAAATCGGACCACGTCTTCTATAACCTGATTTATTTGATTATAGATTTTCGATATTTATCGAGGGTAGCTCGACACAAAACCTACCTAAGAACACTCGCAGACGCTTATAGTACAACTGTGTAAATTTTCAAGAAAATTGGTTCAGCCATTTCGGAATCTATATGTAACGGACACACACGCACAGACAAAGTTCCATTTATAAATAAGTTTAGATCTATCTATGCATCTTACTTTATTCATTATCTATCTATCTATCTATCTATCTATCTATCTATCTATCTATCTATCTATGTACATTTTAATCCTTTCACCCCAAGCAAGTTAAAATAACGCAGACCTTTTACACATTGTGAAAGAACTTGAGATTTTCGTGAGCAGCAGGAACTAAAAAGACATTAAAAGAAAGAGAAAATATTAAACGTTGCAGTTAAATTTTTGAATTTTGTAAGCGGTACGGCGTGATAACTGTCTTCAATCTCTCTCTATGTTTACTTATCTCTTTCAATATATATATATATATATATATGTGTGTGTGTGTGTGTGTGTGTGTGTGTGTGTGTGTTTGTGTGTGTGTGTGTGTAGGTGTGTGCGTGTGTGTGTGTGTGTGTGTGTGTATGTGTCTGTGTGTGTTTTGTGCATCTCGCTCTAATTTTGCTGACCTTATTTTTTTCATATAACGAAGTTCATTCATATAAGAATCAAGTTAAAACGACATATCGAATTAGTAATATGGCCGTTTCAATATAATTCTACGAGAATGACAATGAAATCTACAATAAGAACACGGTTGACTCCCCTTTATTTCGGCCATTATTTCGAGACATTAAACTTTCTTGCCCTCAGGAACTATTTAATTACAGTTTTACGGCAGTGCGTATTGAATGATAAACATTAACTGAAGTCTGTTGCCGGGACATACGCACTTCATATAACACTTTCCATTTAACTACGAACCCTGTTAGGCATGTATCCTGATATCTTCTGTGAACTAGTTTAGTATTTTTTGTTATCGTACTGTGTAAATGCAGGAAATAGGTGATCAGGGTCTTATACAATGTTCCAATCTTGCTGCTTTTAAATTTTGATTGTTTTCTATTCATATTTGTTTTTTTCTTACCTCTTTTTACAAGAATTCGAAAAGTTGATTTCTCTCGCTGTCCTTCTGTCTAGTTTTTAATATGTCCTCTGAGTGTGAAAATATCTAAGCAATCGATATTTACATTGCAGCTTAAACATTAATCTCGGAGAAACAGCCAAGTGCTAGTCGGTTTATTTATATTATAATTTATTTCTTATATTTATCTGTACTTTACAGCGAAGTTGCTTTTATTTATTTGATAGAATAATGTACATTTAGATCAACCAAGTGCAGCCGACAATTCTACACCCTCACCTTTTTTCTCGCACTTCCCACCTATGGAACTCCCTTCCACATACTTGCTTTCCTGACGGCTACAAGCTCCAGGAATATAAATGCAATTGCAATATCCATCTCTTATACACTTGACCCCAGTTCTTTCTACATCACCCTGTATATTATTCTTTTCCTTTCACTCTGCCTTCGCAAATGCCTTCACACCTGTGTTTCCATACTTCTCTTGCTCTTTCTCTGACACCCCATGTAACTGGTTCATCTCTCTTCACTCTGCTCTTGTCTAAACTTTTACTCTTATGTAGCCCGCTTTGCATCACTGGCGGTGCCGCCTTGCTTGGGATGAAACGATTAAAAAAATTGAGACTCAAGAAATTTCGTTGGAAACAAAGAAAAGTGTATTGAATTGTTATATGATATATGTCCGCCTATATGGTAAGGAATGCTGGATAATCTTCTCAAAGATAAAGCTGTTGAAACGAAGTAACAGAAATTTGGTTCTACAGAAGGATGCCGAGTGTATCATGGACCCCAAATTTGAGCAACAAAGAGCTTTTGGAGAGAATAAAAACTAAAAGGAGACATATACCTAATATCAGGAAGTGGCAGTTGAATTTTTAAGGAATCGTCATGAGGAAGGAGGGCTTCAAAAATCTGATACAAGAGCGGATAAATGGAAAGAGAAAAGGGAAAAAGCGAGTGACATGACTTGAAAGGTTTGTGCAAATGTGTAGCAGAACAAGGTTAGGGAGAAATAACAAGACAAAATTTATTAAGAGCTATGAGAGATAGAAAGGTGCGTGGGGCCATGATCGCCTAAGACCTGAAGGGACACGACATATGAAAGAAGGAGAATATGTGTAGCTACATTTAAAGTGCTTTTATAATATGTGCTGAAATTAACTACTAAAATCTTTCTTTCCTTGAATACGCTTAACTGAAATATAGGATGAATCGAATATGAACGTGTGTCTTTATGTACCAAATACGTTATGGGTTTAATCTGGCAGTTTAATTAAATCTGTAATGATACAAAGGCGGCACCAGGTATTATCATTTTAAAAGCAATTCTTTAAAAGTTAATACAGCTTGAGCACAGTGGTTTATTGTCAGTTTTCGATTGTTTCTGACTTTAAACATTTTCCTTACACAGCAAGTTAATGTTTCTGACGAATAAACAGAAAATCCTTGTCAGTTTATCTTGTCTTTCTTTTTGCATATTCTTTATACGATTATCGTGGGAAAAAGTATGGTGAACATCTAATAAATCCTGGAGATTTCATTAAATGGAAACAACTAGAGTTAAGCATCCGTCTCCGAATGGACAAACTTCCTAAAGAGCGCCACCTGAGTTTTAACAAACGACTAATTTTGAGAAGTAGGCCCCTTCCCTCGGTAACGGAAGCAAATTTACAATAAGGAAAAAAGCGAGAAAAGAAAGAAAAATGCTAATAATAAATATTGGAACCATGTGCATGGATGCGTAAGAACGCGACACATGATTCGGGGTTTCCAGTTCAAGTTGGCAAGCGATATTTGAACAAAGGTGCAATAAAGAAGTGAATGTCTTCAACGATTGTTGATAAAACTTTCGTCACAATCACTGTACGAGGTGGTTGTCCGACACGTTGTTATTAAGGTTGGACCGAATTGTAACAATAAAAGAACTTTGAAAACAAAAGAATAAGCAATAGTAATTTTGTTCTCTCACGCTTACTAACTCTCCATCTTTTCTCTCTCTCTCTCGTATATATATATATATATATATATATATATATATATATATATATATATTTACCGTCACAGTCTGTAAACGCTAAATAACATCTTGAAATTAACTTTGGTCTTGAAAAACAGAACAATATCCAAGCAACGTCATATATATAAGTCACCTAAAACAGTGAAAACTGAGAATCCCTTTACCCTCTCCTTTTCCTTCTCTCTCTCTCTCTCTCTCTCTCTCTCTCTGTATATATATATATATATATATATATATATATATATATATATATATATAGTAAAAGAATACTCAATTGTTACTCTTTTAGGTGTCTTAAAGTAACTTAAAGTTCCTTGTTGATATTCAGATCTTGATTCAGCTGTCTCACAAACCTCAGGCTGTAGAATTGAAAAGAGCGCATATATATATATATATATATATATATATATATATACGGATCATATATGGTGACAAAAGTCTTGAGAGTATTGGTGTTTAAAATGCTGATCACGAATTATGATGAGCTCTATCCTAGAAACGAAAGTCCTCTTTGTCTAGTTCCAATATAAAAGACAGGCGGTCTCTGTAGGTGTTAAACAAAAAAACAATGTACCTATGCATCTGACTGCGACAAGAATTGTTTACCGGCCCCAGCTGACAGGAATTCTTAGAAAACAAGAGTAGCAAATATTACGAGTGACATTCAATAATTACGGTGAAATTTCGGTATAAGGGCTTCTAATACAGATAGAATCTTACTTGTTTTTTTATCATTCAACGTAGTCTACTAGCAGTGTCGCACACTTTTCCCATCTATGCAAAACCTTCCGTATTCTCTCAGCGTAAAAGTCTTTGGACTCGCTCATAGCACTTTTGACTTCAGCAACACTTTCAAAATTCGTGCCACTCGTGAAATCTTTCAAGAGGCCAAACAGGTGCAAGTCTGAAGGGGCAAGGTCTGGGCTGTCAGGGGGATGAGAGAGCAGTTCCTAGCCCAGAACGCTGATGGTCTGCACTGTTTGTGCTCTGCACTAAGCATCTTTGGCACCCACCGGCGGCTGATCTTTGAGTAGGCAATATCATCATAGACAATTTCGTTTGCTGTCCCAACGGTTAGGCTTAAAATCCTTCCAATGTCACCCACTGTCACCCTTCTGTCAGGCTGAATGAGGTCATTGACTGATTCGATCACCTCAGGAGATCTCACTTCTGTGGGCCTCCCGTGCCTGTCTTCATCCTCAACACTGCTCCGTCC
Organism: Ascarosepion bandense; assembly: GCA_037127315.1. Classification (NCBI taxonomy): domain Eukaryota; kingdom Metazoa; phylum Mollusca; class Cephalopoda; order Sepiida; family Sepiidae; genus Ascarosepion; species Ascarosepion bandense. The sequence goes on from JBBBDQ010030032.1 coordinate 78,682, forward strand.
TCCTTTAAACAATTTTGCCCACTTGTAGACATTCTTTTGATGAAACATGTAGCACCATACACAGTTGACATTCTCCTATGAATTTCAACTAGTTTGCATCCTTCAGAAATCAAAACCTGATAGCTGACCTCTGTTCAATCATGGATCATGCTTCGAGGTTGGTCATCTTTATTAATCTCCAAAAACTCTCAGTGTTTTTGTTCAATGTGAAAAACAATTAAATCCCTTTGAAAAAGAAGTAAAGGAAAATCTTTTTAAAAAGTAATCTTCTATCTGTATTACAAGTTTTTATACCGAAACATTCATCTTATTTATTGAATCATCCTCGTATATATTCTCGTTGAACTTCTTTCTAATGTTATAGTTATGCTATTTTTAAACTAAATTTACTTCATACTGGATAGGACTTAAGTTTATACACAAGTTACTCTTTAAGGCTATTCCCACCGTTCAAATTTGAAATATCGTGCATGTTTTCTGACTTACTTTCTTCCAACGTCGAGCAAATAAGCATTATATCTATATCTTCACCTACTCCCCTAATTTTTGTCTCTTTCTTTTTCTAAACAAACTTTTATTTCCGGTCACACATTAATGTTTTCATAACATCTGTTACTCGAAGCCTAAGAAACAGGCTTTTATGAGCCTGTTGAAATGGCGACTCTACAAATTTAATATAATGATTATATATATATATATATATATATGTGTGTGTGTGTGTGTGTGTGTGTTGTGAATTAAATAAAATACACCAGGTAACACAATGAGTTTATGTACAATGTTCCGAGAGTGTTCTGATAGAGTGTACGTTGGAGTACAGTTGGATTCATCCAAGACATTATATTATAAATATTAGTAGCGAGCTATAACACTGCCGACGAGGGATCAAAATCAAGTCATTGAAAATTGTTAAAATTTTGTAAAGGTAGTGCTCTGTCCGACAATGAAATCACCTAACACAAAATTACAACCTTGGTCAAAGTCGTACACTCCGTGGTTAAGACTGCACATAGATTTTGCCAGTTCAATAAACAGATCGTATTATCTGTTGGTAGTGGATAGATGTACTAAGTCGCCTGAAATGTGTAAGTACAAAAAATAAAAATAAACTAAAAATAAAAAAGCAACTTCCATGATTACAGAAAACTTTTACATGAACAGTTAACAATATATGATATTCAGGATGTCATCGTCTCGGAAAACTGTGCACAATTTACTGCTTCCGAATTAAAAAAAAATGCAAAATGTTCTCGCTTGAACATATTATTACCCCGTTATATCACCAAATGTCAAACAAACAATCTCAACGGTTTGTGGCTAATATGAAGAGAGCTTTGGAAAAAGCAAGTAATGAAAATTGATTTTTGTATCTATACGGGATAATGTTGAATCTAATTCAGCGGCAAGTATGTTACTAGCAGTATTGATGTTCGCAAGAAAAATAAAATCAGTGGTCGAGAAGTTGTTACCAGGTTTAAAAATAAGAAAATCTAATGATAAAAAGATCACAAAAGTTTTCAAATTTCTCGAAAAATATTTTTAAGAGTATATATATAAATGGAAATATATATATATAAATATATATAAATACATATATATATATATATATATATATAAATGGAAAATTTTGGAAATATGACGTAAAACCAGAGACTGGAAAATATTTTATATGCTGGAATGGAAAAAAGAGAACACAAAATGCATTGGTATTACTTAAAGAAAAGGGAACAGAAGAAAAGCTACCAAGAAAGGAATAACCTATGCAATATCTGCATGATATCTACGATGTAAAAACATCCCAAGATCGTTGAACGTACAAGTACCAGCAAAGAGAAGCATACGGAAGAAATAGTGCTTGACACAATAGGGAAAATAAATCATTTATTACGTTGGGATATCGCCAGAAAGATTAAGGCATGAATATTAAGAAATAAGTGAAAATATTTAAGAAAATAAAAAAATCAAGAGGGGGAATGTTGTGTAGTAAAAAAGACACAACCAGTAACAAAAATGAACGAGGCAAAGATCTGTTAAATATAGAATTCGAAGAGATTTCAGAGTCAGATGTCAATGTGAACTCGAATCTGTTGTTTGAGATCTAGTCATCGGGCAGAATTCGACTCTGTTGAGAAGAAAAGACCATGCCCAATTCTGCGTATGTATGGATTAAAAAATCAAATAATTTTACAAACTCTTCAAACAACTAGATTTTGAGATGACAGTTGAAATACATAGAAAATTAGACCAATATTGAGATGTAGAAGGAAATTTACAAACTGGCAATGCCTCTCCATATATGAAAACTAATAAACATTTAAAGTACATAAACACAAGATCTAATTATCCCAAAAGCATAATCAAGCACAATCATTAAGTAATAGTGCTTAAAAAGGTATAAAAAGTTCATTAATAAAGGATGTAACTGCAGTGACAAAAATAAATGACAACTTCAAGGACTTTGTAATACAAAAAATACATTTACAATGCGAAAGTAAATGACTTAAATGGTCAAAACTAAACATATCTGGGATCAACCAAATATACTTTTAAGACAAGATGGTGTAATCCCAGGCCTACATTTAAAGTTGAATACTTAAAAAATTATACTAAGTTGGCTAGCCATGTGTGAAAATTGAAATTAAAATATGGAAAAGATCCAGACATAACGTGAAGTATAGTGAAAAAGAGCCAAGACTTAAAACGGTGGCAAAATATGTATACTGTACCAGGAAGAAAAGTTGGTTATGATATTCCCAAACAAAAAAGTATAACTGAATTAAAGAACAGAAATTATGTCTAAGTGTAGCCATACAGAAAATACCAATTAGGATTATTCAACCATGGATGAAAAGGTTTGAACTTCTAATTTTGAAAATTTTGCATTCATAAAAAATCCCTGTTACGTGAGTGTTCTTAAAAAAAAAGGTAAAATCAGATATTGTACATCGCTTGAAGACACCAGCATATTTTTTTTATTTTTAGATAATAATTATCAAGTGATTTAGTCTAATTAGTTACCCTTAGCTGATAGGTAGGTAGAAAAGGCGGGTTCGTAACTTTCCCGAGGGTGTGATACTACCGCAGTGCGCACTGCCACCCTCACGCCAGATGTTGGTCGAAACGGCACCAGATGTGACGCCTCAGCCTGGCTGGCCGTCAGTCCAATGTGATGCTCGTTCTCGATGACGGTCGTGACGTTCTCAGTTGTGACACTGCCACCCGGTCGCGACGATCGCGTCCGATGATGTCGCCACAAAAGCTGGGTTACAGAACATCTTTTGCAACAACGTCCCACGTTGTGATTAGATCCCAGAGGTCTCGTCTTGCAATCTTAATAGTCGTCCCCTGAGCCGGTCCGGACACTGGTGTACACTTGTGGTTTGAAAAAAAAAATAAACACGGCACCAAAAAATAATTAATAAAATGAATGAACAAGCCGAACACGCCTGGAGAGCTACGAAGAATGTCTTTATATAAAGAAAAAAAGTGTCTTTCTTTTCCCAAGAATACAGTTGTCGAAAATGATTTTTACAACGGAGAAAATGATATTTACAACGGAGAGAGAAAGTTTGCCAAAAGCATCATAGCTTCTAAGCGTTAAACGAAATGTTTTGTCTAAGTTTCGTTAGCGTTGAAATAAACAGATCTCTTCAAATATTCGCCAAAGTTTCTTCTCGTATTTCGTTAAAGTCTTTTCATTAATTCTCTATAATCAGGATTGTCAATTTTCCTCGGTAACTTCTAAAACTGCAAAGTTTTTTCGGGTCCTTATCGGAGTTTAACGGAGTTTGTCCGAAGTTGAGCGAACGAAGAATCAGAATTTTCGATTTTCCCGTGATTAAAAAAAACAAAAAAAACAATAACGTTCTTTCGGGGTTCATGTCGATGGCGCATTATTCCAAATGAACTCTCTGAGTTAATTTGCGGCAGGCTTCATTCGAAAATAACTATTTAACCATAAGTTCTATGGTGGGCGACCAGCCATGGGTCATGGCTCCCCGGCGGGGGCCATTTTCCCAGTCGCTACATTTCGACTGATAGCAGCTCCAGCTCAACAATGCTCTAACTCGCTCCCCAATTCACAAAACTCTGAACTGTTCGTGTCGAGCATCTACTTTTATAACCAATTTCGGTCTTCTCTGGGGATCCGGCCGGCTCACAGTCTTCGGCCAATGAAAATCGTTCTCCGCCCACTCGATTTGAGGATGTTTTAGCTAAACAAATGAGATTATGCCAACTCACATCGAACTGAATTCAGGTCGGATTATTTCGGACTGTTGTATTCAACAGTGGCTTTAGCCTTCGGGCGACCTTATCAAATCACTCTGACACTTGTTTTGTCTACGCGTTTTCAGATTAGCGGAATCAACATTGCAAATCTAAGGGAAATTTATATTGAACAGGAAAGCAGCGATATTTATAAAAAAACATGATAGAAGAGAAATGATTATTTTCATAAAACAATTAAATTTTAGGCTCCCGTGTTTTTAGAAGCACTTGATGGTACTAAAATGTTTTTTTCTAAGCTCACATCGCGTGACGTAATAAAACATTAATAATATCACCAATATCAATTTCTCTCTCCGTTGTTTTAAACCAACCAAAGGAAAGCATCACCGCGTGAGATAGTGTCACACAGGTATTTGTGCGTAAATGAATATAACGAACCCAACTGAAATTGGAACTCGGCTTTTCAATTATTTTTCATTCCACCGTTTATTGCACCTGGAAATCCCAAGCTATCGATAATCTGGGTACTGACAAGGCTCAACGTTGCTTAATTTGATGACTGTACGGGAACCGGTGTTTCAATGCTATATAGCCGTAAACCCATAACACGTTTGGAGATTGTAATATAAAATTAGATCCTGTAGAAATTAACACTTATTTTGATACAGTAAAATTAAAACGGAGAAAAGGAACAGCAAAAAAACGTGCATCTTCATCTACTATGTGCCATGTTTCTTCATGACATAGGCGATCATAGCCTTCCACATTTCTCTACCCCTTGTAGCTATTAACGCCATTTCTCCTGTTAACCCACGAAAAATCGCTTTGCCATTCACTTGCTCAAGACTCCCAAGTATGTTATGTATTGCTTTCCCCTGTCTACCTTTCTCTCTATCAAACTCATCACTGCGAGTATCAGATTCCCCAAGCCCTTATTTGCCATTACATGTCCAAAAATCTCCAGCTGTTTTTCCCTGAAGTTAATTTTTCTTTTTAATCATCTCTACCACCACTGTTGCGCAGGGGGTTACATAGAGGAAAGTGATGAGAAAGTGGGGTTAGTTATAGGAAATGTCAGGAGGAGAGTAATAAGCGGATGAGAATACCGAGGATGGGGGTGGAGTAGATGAAAAAAGAGTTTGAGAGAATGGATGTGAGTTAGTGTGATAGATGTCTATTGACCTTACATCTAAATTCCTGGAGATTGTAGCTGTCAAGGAAGCAAGTATATGGAAGAAAATTCCACAGGTGGTGAGTGCATGAAAAGAAACTTTTAGAGTAGAAATTGCGGTTACATTTAATCTGTTTTACTGTAAAAGGGTGGAAACTATTTGCTAATCTAGTAGTTCGTGTAAATTAATTCCTAGAGGGCACCAGTGAACTAATTTCATCGGAGCAGAAACCGTGAAAGTATTTATAAAAGACGCACAGGGAAGTCACGTTACACCGGTGAGACAGCGACTGCAGCCAAGCTGCCAAGTCGCTATCGATCACATTACAGATTCTCCCTTGGATCTTGTCAAGAACCCCGAGGTGAATAGCAGGGGCACCCAACCAGATGTGGCAGCAGTATTAAATACACGGGCGGATGGTAGATTTATATATGTGCAGGATGGACTCAGAAGGGAAACACTTCCTGGTCCTGCACAGAGAACCAGATTTAGCAATGTCTGTGATGGTTAATAGATAGCAGCTTCGTTTTGGGACCATTAAATTAACGAGCTATTTCTTATCCCAGTCCACCACGGATTGGAGGTCCTTCTCAAGCTCGGCAGCGAGGTACGCTTTGTCAACTTCAGCAGATTTTTGATCGAGGTGAGAGTAAACAGTGGTGTCATCGGGGTACGTGCTTACTTGGGATCATATAGTATCGGGGAGATCGTTAATATAGATCTGAAAAAGCGTAGGAACTAGAATAGGGCCTTGAGGGACACCCGCATTCGTATGGTAATTTTGGGAGGCATGTCCGTTTAATACTAACTTCATTGTGCGATTAGAGAGGAATAACTGGATTAGGTCTAACAATTGTCTAGTTATACCATAGCTCCACAGCTTGCATAGAAGGCCAGCATGCCAGACGCTGTCAAATCGCCATTCTTGTCGAGAACCTGTACTCAGTGATGGTCGTTAGCATATCAGCTGTAGACCTGGTGAAGTGGTCACCATACTTTTGTCCGAGAAGAGTCTGTGAGCTGTGAGATGCTGAACTACCTTGAAGTTGATAATGGTTTCGAAAACTTTGCCCAAGATTGGTAGGAGACTGAATTAGCGGGATTCGAGTGTTCTTATATTCTTAAATATAGGAACTACAGAGGAAATCTTCCAACAGGCAAGAAAGCAGATAGGCAGTAGTTCTCGAGCTTAGAGACAACAGAGGAGAGTTCAGGCGCTCATTTTTTGAAGACTATGATTGGGATTCCGTCCCCAACTCTCGCTTTATGAGGGTTAAGCTTTGAGATCATGTTAGAGCAAGGTAGAAGGTCTCGATATCAACGGGCTGAGGTATTATTTATTTATTAAATTTTTTAGTCACCTCGTGTTTGAAGAATTTAAACTATTGATTAATGGCAGCTTTTTTCGACAATGTGACATTTTACCTCCCCTCAACCTGGCTATTGAACGTATGCTTTGGAATCCCTCTCTCTTCTTCTCCCCTCTCTCTCTCTCTCTCTCTCTCTCTCTCTTTCTCTCACCTCGTGTTCTGGCTACTGAGCAGCTGACCCTCTTACGGTATCTGAAAATGAATTGAAATGTATTTGGCATTATTGTCTTTCGGAATTTCACTCGATTTCGGTTCTGGTTGACTGGTAAGTGTGCTAGAACATTCCTTTTGCTTATTGTTAGCAATTTAAGTAAGGAAATGTATTTTCCGACTTACTTTTACTGTACATTTGTCTCTTCGTATATAGAAGCAGTTAAATTTAAGAAAAGCTTTTTTTTCTTCTCCTCCAGTTAAAAAGTGAATCAGCACTTTTGGGGCAGCCAAAGTATTGTTTATTTTGTCTTTTGTATGGTGTTTTCTTTAAACATGCTAGAGAAGGTATAGTAATAGTTATTTTGGCTTTGAAGTTTTCTCTCGATATAAACGGGTTGAGGTATTATTTATTTATTAAATTTCTTAGTCACCTCGTGTTTCAAGTATTTAAACTACTGATTAAGGATAGCTTTCCTTCGAGTCTGTGACATTTTACCTCCCCTCATCCTGGCCATTGAACGTATGCTTTGTAGGCCCCTCTCTCTCTCTCCTCCGCTCTCTCTCTCTCTCTCTCTCTCTCTCTCTCTCTCTCTCTCTCTCTCTCACCTCGTGGTCTGGCTACAGTTTCTGTTTTCTTTCCTTCCTCTCCAAAACTTCATCATTGCTTGCATGTTCGGTCCATGTTATTCTAAACACCCTTCTGTGGACTCACATTTCGGTTGCTTGAAATTTTTCCTTCATCTTTGAGGACATTGTTCAACGTTCATTGCAATGAAGAACCGACATTCCTTAGCAATCTAGTACTCTCTTATTTATTTATAAGCTAGTGTAAATTATAAGGAGATTGGAGGTATATGAAAATTTTTTTTTTTCATGATTATGTCTCCACTTCCCAAAACTAAGGAAATAATTCCAGTAAAATACAAAGAGTTCCTTGAAGTTAAAGAACATGAGAAGACTTTAAGTGATGGAACCGGAAACGAAACAAACAATAAAATTCTAATCCTGTTCAAATTATCGGGGAGGAATGTGACGTTATAAAATAATAAAAAGTTAGGGAAAGTCCTGTTTGGCAGCGTCCTGCAGGGACACGGCACATTAAATAAAAATAGAAGCTGGTCTTTTTTGTGGGCGGAGGGTAGGATTATTTTACTGAAATTCTGTAACTCGTAACCTCTACAATGTTTTAACCATATGCGAACCGATGCAGTTAAAATAAAATAAAAACATAAGAAATACGTGAAAAATACAAATAAAAATGTCCGATAATTACACATCATAACATTTGCGCTGAATCGACGTGAAATTTCGTAGCATTTAACATTTGAAAAGAAAGCAAAGAGACGCAAAATAAGTTGTCCGCTATAGAAATCGTTTATTGGGAGGGAAGAAACCTAAGCAGATGTACGTCATACGGAAAATAATCTAAAATTATGTGTTGTTAACGTCGTATAACCTGTATTCAATCAGGGTGTTGTAACTGCAAATTTCGTTTTCTTTCTTATCACTGGTTGCAAGTCAGGTTTCTGAGAAGAGGAGTGAATTATGAAGGACTTAGTAATTTTCATTACGTTCATTGTGTTAAGGAGGAACTTAAAGCCAAACGATTCCTATTGATTTCCATTTGAATCCAATGGCTGTCTTCGATTTGACACTTGTTTATAAAATGACTGGTCGAAGTATTAAAACACAATCTACAGCGATAAATCATGTTATAAAATAAAATTAATGAAAGCAGGCCATGAAAAAATTATACAAACAACTATTTATAACTGTCTCGTTTAGAACTGCTGTGTGCACTTTTTCAAAAACTCTTCTTGCATATATAGTGTCTCTTCATAACGTGGGCGGTCGTGGCTAACCCCAACTTCCAGTATTTGGTAGTTATGTGTGATTTTGCTATATCTCCTAATCCCTGTTCTGCTAACCATTTGCACAAGCTTGTTAATTAGGCTATTCACAGCTTCCTTAAGTCTCACTTCATTCAGTATGTCCTGTTAATGCCAAAATATTCATTCCGTATTATGTTTGAGAAAGTTCATTTGTCTCTTTTTGATTATAAGTATAATATTTCTTTATGGTTTCCATTTATCTTACAACTTTCTATAAAACCAAACATCAAGTATCCTTTATAAGAAAAGCATCCCAACATTATAGTAAAGGGTGTCCATAAAGTTCGTGTTCACTTTAAAAATATTATAACTTTATTTGTATTTGCGATAAAAATAATTTAGAAAAAGGATTACAAAGAAGTAAACCTATATATTTTAAGGTGTTGTTGAAATTTTATTTAAGTTTCCACATGTCCTCCATCATTAGCAATACAAAGGGTAATCCGATTTTTCAGTTTTTACAGTATCGCCTGAAATCACCTTAGATTTCAAATCTTCTAATGAACTAGGTTTGGTTGTATACACAATTGTTTTCGCATGTCCCCATAAACACTGTAATATCTTTCAAGTTTACAGATTATTTCTATCATAAATACAAAGAAAGTTATAATTTTTTAAAGTCCGCACAGACTTTATGGACACCCTGTATATGAAGAACTTGAAAAACCAAAAATTCCAAATCCCGGATCGGTCATTTCATAATAAGCAACTGATTATTATATAGTGCATGAAGCACTGAGTCGTGCTATAGACATAAGATAATATGTATATTTATTAATATATACTTTATAGCTCAGTTATATTACATCGAGTACGGATTTAAAAACACCAGAAAACAATTTGTATGTGTGCGTGTTCTTGAATATATACATAAAACGTAAAAAATGGTTAAAAATAATAAAACTATTTAGCGGACCTGAAGAAGACTACCACCAACTTTAAATTTGTTGTTTTTCATTTTTTTAAAACTTTTTTCAATGCAATCTTATCGATTATACCCTAAACTTTCCCATTAAAAAAACAAAATTAAAAAAATCTCTATATTTAAACAATTTTAGTGGGGCCCAGTTTTTCATACAACGTTATAGTAAATCGATCCGCCATTTTGGAATCACTCGCCAGTATGACATTACCACCACCTGTAAATTGGTTGATTATCAAATTTTAAAAAATATTTTCAGTGCAATCTTATCGATAAAACCCTAAACTTTCCGATTGACATAAAAAACTTGTAAAAATTTGAACATTTAAAAAATTTTAGGTGAGGTTCAGTTTTTCATACAACCTTATAGTAAATTAATCCTGTGCAATTAACTTTTTTGCTTGTGTATATTCAACAACTGAATCCTTTGCGAAATTTTTGAATAAAGCCATTCTTGGAGATTCCAAGGAAGATGCCATCGTAAGAACTAAAGAAAACTTGAAAAAGACAAAAACAAGAGCAACAAATCGTCCCATAAAAAACAAAAACAAAGCGACCCCAACGCGAATGGTTCCAAAATGGAGATGGATTTACAATAACATTGTTTGAGAAACTGAGCCCCCACACTAAAATCGTTTAAATATTAAAATTTTTCAATTTTGTTTGATAATCGGAAACTTTATGTAATAACCGATAAGACTATGCTGAAAAAAGTTACAAAAAATTCAAAAACAACAAATTTAAAGGTGGTGGTAGTTTTATTCAGGTCTGTCAAGTATTTTTAATAAAAAAGAAAAATCCAACAATTAATAATATCAATAATGAATACTGTAACAATATGCTTACCTTGTTCGGAATATAACATACACCTGACTCCAAATACATAAAGTCTAAACACATTCTGTTAAACGTAAAATAAAGTTCGTCCTAGATAATTGCTAAAAGTACAGACGAAAGCGCTCGGAAAATCCAGTAATTACACAATTACTATATATACTTTGTGTTCTGAAAAGGATAAAAAAAACATAAGCACACACGAAAATGTATTAAAAATAATAATGATAATAGGTTGTCTGTCATTTTCAATGTAACCCACATAAAAGAAAAAATGCTGACCAAATACACAATATGCATATTTATTAATATCCATATGTATATAAAGTTTTTTTTCTTGTAATTCTTTAATGATGAATTTTTAACTTAAAAACAAAATTGTGATTGCTAATCATATGTGTTGTGGGATCACACCTTTTTGCACATAAGAATAGACCCCACCAAATGTGTACATATAATCCTGCCTATACAGAGAACGGCGTAGAAGTAGTTGTAAAGGAGTTCTAGAGTTGAGTAGTTGTACAGCCGCTTAGTTGGTCAGTAAGTTGGTGCATATTAAGTTGGAGTTGTTTTAGATATAGACTCATTACCCGGACATGCTTCTTCTCTACAAGACTGTATATATTGATTTCTACTAATAGTATTCCTAGTATTCCTGAATTGACTAACCCGTGTTCCAGTTTGTATATTTTTGTTCAATATAACTTAAATTTTCTATCTCCATATCTGTTTTTGTTGTTTATTATTTTGTGGTTTCTCAACAATAATCCACAATAATATGTGACTGTAATTATATTATACAATATAGGCCCCTTTTCTTTTTAATTTTATTTATATTTCTTTGTTATTTTGTTTATTTTCAGATTTGTGTATTTTGTGGGTATATTATTGTGTGCATATATGGCGTCTTTTAGTTAGGTGTTTGGGTGTGTTTATTTGCATGCAATTGTATCTGTCATCTTCTTTTGTTCTTATGAATTCATTTTCCTTTAAGACTTTTTGTATATGTGAGATTTGGTACATGTGTTATTTATTTTTTGTAATATCTCCGGTAATTATTGCCTCAGTATTGAACTGTCTACACCTTCATTTTAACTGTCTAACCTTCACCTGGCCTTTTTTCCTCTCTGTGCCAAACTATTTTTTTTAATATTCAGAGAAATTAAATCAGTTGCCTTTTCGTTTTTTTTTTAGTTTATAATTTTTACAACAGCCGAAATAAAATTTTATTATTTATTATTATTATTAGAAATAAAACACCGTTGCAAGAGCGTTTTTAAAAAGAAAAACTTAAACGGTAAAATCAGTTATCAAAAATCGCCTGAAGACACCACTCATGGTAGAAAACTGGGTAGCGAAATAACATTAAAAATGGAATATATATATATATATATATATATATTTGTACTTTGAATGAGTTCTTGCTGGTTTTTCATGTAAAGTAATGTTTTATTCACTAAAATTAGTAAGAAACATGACACTGAATTTAATGTCCTTCGCTAGCCACTAATTTTTCGCATCTTTCTGGCAGCATTTGTATTCCACAACGGAAAAAATGGCTAACTTCAAGTCGACCCATTTTCTGCTTCTTCATAAGAATGAAAGTGATGCTCAGCCAAACCATGTGCCATGAATCAGAACAACCGATAATGGAACGGGGTAATTTCTGTTAAATACGTCGGGTGGAATAAGACTTCCCATTTAAGCGTTTCTAAATAGATTTTACACCAGTTTTGCAAAAGTTAGCGTATTGTTTTTATGTTGCAAAATCATATTGCCGTATCTCTGCTTCTATAGCGTATATTTTTTCTTCATTGCTCGGCTCAAATGCAGCAATTTTAATTCATAGAAATCTCCTATAATAGTTTTGGTCGGTTTGAGAAACTACACCCAGCGTATCATTGATATTCGGATTTGGTGTCGATGTTGATGCATGGCAGAACTTACTCCACGATCTTCTAGGCTTCGTGTTAACGTAGTGTATCTACGTCCACGATACAATGCAAAAAAGCCTTTCCTTATTTTTTTTTAAACTGCTGTTAATACGTGACAAGATACTGTTCCATGTATTTTGCTGCATTTCGAATAGAACCCAATGGCTTCGTTTTGAATCGTTGCTAATGCTTTTAACGTTTTGAAGTTGTTGTGTGATCAACTCTTATAGATTCTGGAAATTCTGAAATTGGGATATTACCTGTCATGATTATTCATAATGATCAGGCCAGGTTCGTTATGTTTTGGCTTAATATCTACAAGCCAATGACACATTGTAAGTAGTTATAAATATTGTATTTTCTAACGGTTATTTTGGTCGGCAGTAATGGTTATGTTTCGAACTATACTACGAATTACTAGGTGCAAATAAGAGAGGATCCGGATGCAGTCTTTTTGGGCTACTTATAGGGTTGTTTGTTAGCTTTGTTTTTATTTCTTATTTTCTTACGTTTACTTGCGTTTATGTGACTTTTTATTATGTTTATTAATTGCATAATTTATTTGTCTAAATTAATTTAATTTACTTGTGTATTTCATTTTTATTTAGTTATTAGTTTCAATTTTTAAGTATCGTCGCAAAAAATGTTTGCATTTTAAAATGAGTTATGATCATTTAATTAGCGGTTTGTTTTGGTCTAGGAAGGTAATCATAACTATTTCCCCCTCCAGGTGATATTTACAGTTTTAGAATTTATTGTTGTCGTTTTCTTTATATTAAGTGAGATTTTTGGTGTGATTTGATTTTTAAAAAAAAAAATAATAATTTTTGAAATTTGTATTTAATCTCCCAAATATGTTTAGAAAGAATACTAATTATTTACAGTTTTAGAATTTATTGTTGTCGTTTTCTTTATATTAAGTGAGATTGTTGGTGTGATTTGATTTTTAAAAAAAAAAAATAATTTTTGAAATTTGTATTTAATCTCCCAAATATGTTTAGAAAGAATACTAATTATTTACAGTTTTAGAATTTATTGTTGTCGTTTTCTTTATATTAAGTGAGATTTTTGGTGTGATTTGATTTAAAAAAAAAAAATTTTTTTTTGAAATTTGTATTTAATCTCCCAAATATGTTTAGAAAGAATACTAATTTTTGTATCGTCTATTGATTTTCTATCTTGTCTCATCATCTTAACATTATTTCTCGTATATCAAGTTGAACAGAACTTCTACCAGTGTTAGATATTTAACTAGACCCATAATTATGGAATCACATACAATGACCTTCAATTTTTATCGATGACATCTCTGTACTTCGTAATTTGCCGTTTGGTACAATCATTCTTACCAAAACTCTTTACAAATGAATATTGAAAATATTTACAAGAATATATGTGTGCGAATATGTAAATTTCTCATATTTATGTAAAATTCAATGTAAATATCAATAAAAAAACTTCTACCGCAGAATGCAATGGCAACCTACTGCGGGATAATCTTCTGCCCAGTCCCGAAAGAGACATGATCCCCCAAGCGTGTATCACGTGTGGCACTTAACTGTGTGACTGAATATTATAGTTGAAAACATGATTAAGGCTTCTACTGGGTATAAAGTGGGGGATCAGTTTTATATTGTCATGAAGTAATAAACTGACCCCCCCACTAATTACTACTTAATAATATAATACATTTCTTTCCCTTTTAGCTATGAATCAAATAATAGGACAGTGTGGGTTCTATAACCTTGGCTGGCAACTAGTCTACCGCAGAAAGCAATGGCAACCTACTGCGGGATAATCTTATGCCCAGTAAGTCATCTCTTTCTAGACATAATCGCCCAAAACGTGTATCACGTATGGCACATAACTGACTGGCTAAATGCAGACAAAATTAACGTTGTTTTAAAATTTTGAGTTAGCAAACTCACCAAAATATTTAGAAAATGTCCTATATAAAGAATGGCAAACTATTGATTATGTTGAGTAATGTAATACTTCCGACTATTAAAACAATTGAGTAAATGGTGTTGTTACTGTTGCTGTTATTTTTAAAAAAATATTTTTTATAGATTATGTCGATCACTTTCACGTTGGTTTTGGGAACTATGAATATAGTATCTTCAATGCAACGATTAAGAAGCTATTGAAGGATTGGAATCTCCGAGATTAGGCTTCTTTGGAGAGGAGACCAGGTATTAATCGTCGATTGTAAATTGGAAGACAGGCAAATGTACGTACCAAACCTTCTACGAAGGCAGCTTTTGATAGCTAGTTGTATTAAAGTGAAATATCTAGTACTAAATCTGCCTCATTTCCCTGACCTCTGCCACGCTGGCTTTAGTGAACTCTGTTTCTTCATTACAATGATTAATGAGTTTCTAAAGGGTTCAAGTTTGGAACCAGACTTTCCTTTAGTTTAGTGGAGAGAGCAGATATTACACTGGAACATATTTGAACTTCTGCATAATAATTTTTTGAATAAAGTGTACTTACCAATAGGCTGTATTTCCCTACGATTAAAGAATACTCTGCTTTCTGCTAAGTATATATTTGTTTTTTTCTTTAAGCCTAAGCTAGATATGATAAATTCAACAAGGTCTAAAACTGATTAAGTCATTTATATAAAACTAGCAGTATAGCCCGGCGTTGCTCGGGTGTAATGGAAGCTTTAAAACTAATCCATGGTCCTGGAGCTCAGACTCTTTGGACGTAGGCAAGAAAGACTAAAAAGCAATAGTTATTTTCAGTTAAAGCGTGATCGTAGACTGAAAGAAAAATGAATAGATGTAAGTCAAATTTTGATTTCCTGCTATCGATATCAAATAAGTTCTTTTCGTCATAAACTGAATTTTGAAGGCTAAATAAGTCCTCTAAGTAAATGGTATCATTGCTGAGACTAAGAACTACAATTATACCTACTTAGAGCCAAACCGGGAGAAAAAAAACTAAAATAAAAGGGCTGAAAAAGTACAGATATACAGACAGATAAACAGACACACACACAAACATCTTGCCTTTTATATAAATATATTATCGATTTTCTGCACTATTGTAAGAAATGCAACCTTGAAACTTCTGAATATCGTTTCTTATCTCTTTGTCTATGAGTGTATCAAAATTGATTAAAATCGGACCACTTCTTCTATAAGCCGATTTTTTCGGTTATCGATTTTCGATATTTATCGGGGATATCTCGACACAAAACCTAGCTAAGAACACTCGCAGACGATTATAGTACAACTGTGTAAATTTTTAAAAAATCGGTTTAGCCGTTTCGGTGTCTATAGGTAATGGATACACATGCACACAGATACACACACACACGCACGCACACAAACAAAGTTCCATTTATAAATAAGTTTAGGTTTTATTATTTTACGAAATATTCATACTTTTAACAATATTGATGAATTAACATCATGGATATGCATAATTAGGGTGTGAAATGTCTAATATCTAATCTAATATGAAATGTCTAATAAGTGACCTCTATTAATCCGGCTAAATAGAGAATTTGGTACTGTTCGAGAATCAACATTGCCGGTTTATTAGACACATAAATTATATTTTTGAAAGTCGTTCTTCATATGAGTAATCGAATAGATACGGAATCAGACAGAATTGTCAACATGAATAGACGCAGGTATATCCAATATAATTTATTGCATGTTGTAGGATTTTCTTCTTTTTTGTTTAATTTCCTTCTCCCTGGGTTGAAAGAATATTCATCCCTTAGGTGTTATGTCTATTAAAACGGATATTATAAATATAAAAGTATCTGTTACTATAATAATCTTATGAGTCATCGTTTGATAAATAATAATTCCTACGATTGATGCATTTTCTTCGGGTGTTGATTCGTAATCATTCAACATAGTGTCCGTTTCTTTAACAAGCAAAGCATACTCAGCAAATCGTTCGATACTTATACGTCCGCTAAATTATTCAAACGAAACCTTTGGTCAGTCAAACATCATCACACTCAAAATCATGTCGTTGACGCGTGTTGTTTACTCACGTAACGTATACAGAAGGGTGGGATGTCGGAGGCAAGGGATATAGTCATGGATTTGGTTGCGGCCGAAAGTGCCCAGGAGGGAGTCCATTTACTTTTGTGGTCTCCACCAGAAAGAGACAATTGCCAAAGAACACGGCTAATGTTTGTTTCTGCGCTGAAGGGACGGTTTAGTTTAAGGGCCGGGGTTGTAAACAATTGGGAAAGCATTTTCTGGAGAAGCCAATTTCGCGCGTAAATACGCAATATAGATGAAGTTAAGTGGTTGGTCGAGGCGGAAATCGACACAGCAGGGCGAGAAAAAAAGTTTGAAATGAATGAGGGGTAAAATGGAAAAGAAACCACCCCAAATCAGTGCTTACTCGTACGGATTTACATCGATGTATTTGTATATATTGGAAAGAAAGAAATTCAATGCAATCATGTCGGTTAGAGGGTTTTGGCAGTTTAGAGGAAAGTGAAGCCTTTGTGTTGTTCTATTAGCATGTGACAAATAAAACTGGTTACATTGAGTTGGCTAACCAGCAAGCAACTGGCAACAATGCACAGCAGTGCACGGTCGAAGAGACTATTAATCTACGCATGCAGTCGAATTTATGTAAGCTGACCAGTGGGCTTCGTTGAACGTGATTCCGATGTTTACGTTTCCCAGGGCAAACGTACAACATGAGCATTTAGAAATTGTGCATTCTGCTAGAAGAACCTTTTCGAAACAGAACCGAAATGGCAGGCAGCGATAAACATATGCACGCATTTCTGCATTTAGAGATGCTGTTAATACTCTTTTATATATATATATATATATATATATATATATATATATATATATATATATATATAACGATAGATAGATAGATAGATAGATAGATAGATAGATAGATAGATAGATAGAACATTTGCTTTCTTACGATGAGACCGGCGTTTTAATCTCAAATTGATTTGGCAGGAAGCTTGAAATTTTAATGCATAGCCGATTGCCTTTGAGAAGTTCTCGAAAAATATATCGCGGGTTGACACAAGCCATGTTACATGGATTTTTTATTGTTGGTGAAGCTAACACGAACTAATATGACATCGTGGCTGTTGATTGTATCGTATTAGCTTTGTTCTAACTGTTCATAACGTCATAAAATACGCTCACTTTAAAAAAGACCACTCAGCAGAGTTGCAATAGAAACAACGGGTGGACACTGTGGGTTAGCAGGCATTTGCAATGGGAAAACCAGGGTGCTTGGATACGAACGGACACATAATATATATATTTGTCTATTTATGTACCAAATTTTCTTTTGGATATATCAGATTAAATAAATTGCAGACATTGTGCGTGCTTATTTTTAATAAAATCCGTTCATATTCACGGATGATCTTTCGTGTATTGTAGTTGAAAGATTTAAAAAATGAGTAGTAACGTTGACAGATGTTATCATTCATTTCTCAAGGTACCCAAATACTTTCAGTCTCCAAATTCTGAAGGTTTTTTACTGTGTGTATTAATGAGTATTATTGTATTGTTGACTAAAATTTGTCTGATAATAGCTACATGGCTATATTTTTCTAAAAGGTGTTGTTTAATTGAACTCTGATCAGAAAGGTGACAGGTAAGTCTACGGGAGAGCGTGGTTGCAGTAAAACTAATATATGTAATGGGTTTATTATTAGTACCAGAGATAAAATCACTTAACGGCATGTAAATTGATACATTACATTCGTTTTCTGTAGAGGGTTTAGTTGTGTGGTTATAGGGTTGTTAGTGACTATGAGGTCAATCGTTTTAAATTTTTTATAATATATGATGACATTAATTTGATTATTATTATTTATTGGTTTAACATTTCTACGTATTATGTTTTTGAGAGTTTTTTCATCTTGTTTGTAATTATTATGTATGTTGTTGCAAGAGTATAAGTTAATAGTGTTATGTTTATTTTGACGTAAACTATATTATTAGTTAGAGCTATTGTTATGTTTATTTAGATACATTTTAATTTGTTGATCAATGACGGATTTAGATTAACATTGCTTGGCAAAGTTTTATATCAGCACAAGATGAAATCGTCTGTGATGGTGGATGTTTTTATGTTAACGTCCCTGTAACTTCTCTGAAGATGGCTCAAATGAGCCGAAAGCTTAGAACCAACTTAATAAAAAATATGCAAATGTTGGAGAATTTTTGTCTTTATTTTCACCTGAATTAAAACCAAAATACGATGTTTAGAAAGGCTCATGATTAAACATAATAGAGATTCATTTTCTCTTATATTTAACAGTATATGTTTAGAAAAATATACATACATACACATATATGTATGTTATAATATCACCACAAAAGTTGCTATTTTGTTTCGACAGTATGTTTGTCTTATCAAGTGATGCCTGTTTTTCCTGTTGAAAAGCTTTAAAAGATTCAAACAAGTTAAACCTCTCAATCAAGGAGACATTGTTACGTAGTCTGTGATAACTAATCAAATTACAAGTAATTTTTTATTTTAGAAACATAATAAAATATTCTAAAATAAGTTATTTCGGCATAAATTTTAAGATTTGATTAAAATAGAGATTTCTGTTAATATTCGCCTAAGAATTTCACTTTACAATAAAAAAAATTATATATTTATATAAATACAATTTTCACACACATATATATATATATACATACATATATATATATATATATATATATATATTTGAATATATTTACAATAATATAAATCTAATACTTCAGAAAGTTAGTTTTAAAATACGCTGTCTCTAATATTAATTTGTAACACACACACACACACACACACACACACACACACACACACACACACACACACATATATATATATATATTAAAAATGAATGTTAGAGACAGCGTATTTTAAAATCTATCTTTCTGAAGTATTATATTTATATTATTGTGAAGATATTCAAATATGAATCGTGGAGAAAAGAGATAGGCACACAGAAATACAAATGTATAGATACACACATATGAACAAACAGATATGTATATACAAATATATATATCGATTCCCACATATAGACAAACAGACAAGTATATAGACAAATATATACATATATTAGAATATAAACATGTAGACACACTTACGCACACACACACACACACACACACACACACACATATATATATATATATGTGTGTGTGTATGTGTGTGTGTGTGCGTGTATTGTCATCCGCAGACAGATCTGTTTCGCTGTATCACAGCTCATCAGTACGGTTGGACTCCGATCGCTACATAACCCAGGCTAGAAACCCGACTGAATTGACTCTACCCCTGGGCCACGGGCCATATATATATATATATATATATATATATATATATATATATATATATATATATAAACACATTTTTAACAAGTTTTTAATTTTTTTTTACTGTGCAACAATGTCTCTCTGATTGATGGTGTGTAGCTAGTTTTGAACCTTTTAAAACTCTTAAACACAAATTCACCACCATCAACTTATAATGCATAAGAAGTATCGTAAAAGAATGTATTGTAGTTATGTTATAACATATTTATGTATAAGTATTTTTATCTCTACTTTGTATTGAGCCCTTTTGTAAGAATAGTGTTTTTTATATGGAATTTTATTCCATCCATACAATATGCAGCATATCTTCATTCAAGCATGTTTCATTGTATAATGTACAGTATTATGCCTATTTAAATTTAAAATTATTTCTCGTTCTTTAACCACTTTCTTGATTTCAAGATGAAATTCATCAAGAACGGCGTCGTTGAATTCTCTTACCTATGTACATTCAATCTCCTCCGAGATCATTCCACACACACACACACACACACACACACACACACACACACACACACACACACACACATACATATAGTAGTACTGTGGAAAAGTATTGGACAAGAACTATTTCATCTTTTATGAGGCAATAAAATAAAGTTTAAAACAACCCCTGTTCTAACACTTATGACAGAGGTGATTTTTCAAAAAAACCTCACTGAAATTCAAATACAGGGTGAAAAGTCAAGTGAATTGCTAATAAATATTGATTATTTAAATCTAGGTGTAAAAGAAATGTATTAAAAAGAAGTTATATTTAATTTTTCCTATTTTCTATTAAACAAGTTATTAACTACTCTATTCAACATCTATGGGATATTTTGGATAAAGAAGTGATAGATCTAATGTTTCTTTGCAAGACACACTTTAGGAACAAACACAAGCTGCTTGGCATTAGATACATTGAAGAAGCTTGTGATGTAACCAAAGCAAAAGGCTATTATACTAAATATCATATTGTTTTTGTAACAAGTATTTTTCTTGTTTAAGCATTTGTTGAGTAAAACAAATAAAATTACTTAAATTAAATTGTTTATTTTCTGACAATATGCCTCAAAAAGATAAAATAGTTCTTGTCCTAATATTTTTTCACAGTACTATACATATATATATATATTGAAATCCTATACTAACATATTTAACCAATCAGACGTCTGCATCAGAAAAATAATTGTATTGCAAAAAAACTACATTAACGAGAACAATGTAGATTTCGTTAAAATAAAATAGTTTTTCTGATGAAGACAGTTTTGCTGAAACGTGTCAAAATAGGATTCTCCTAATTTACTTTATATATTTACAATTCCGTCGTATTATTATCAGCCGTTAATGAAAAGTGGATTTTACATTTAATCCGAGAAAATACTGGGAAAATTTAAAAACTTTCGATTTGGCCTAAGAAGTTTAAAAATAACTATTAATGATATTCGTAAAAGTCACACTTTTATTTCTTATTTTTCACGACAAACACCAGATTAGGGAAGGACTAATAAATTATATTATTCAGTCGAACAAATACAAATACGTATAACTACTTTTATTTTCCATTTCTTTAGATCTGATGTAGCTAAAATGGCGAAATTCATTATCTACTTTTTCAAATCTCGTCTGACGTAATATTTCCACTTATCAAGTCCGAAACGTTGTCTATATATATATATATATATATATATATATATATATATATATATATATATATATATATATATATATTCTAAACATATACTGTTAAATATAAGAGACAAGGAATGTCTACTATGTTTAATCATGAGCCGTTCTCAACATCGTATTTTTTCTTTAATTTCATGAGAAAATAAAGACAAAAATTCTCCAATATTTGGATAATTCTTTATTAAGTTAAAACTTTAAAAATGTGTGTATTTAGGCAGCAAAAGCTTTTAAACATGTCAGATTAAAAAAATTGCAAACACATACTCACGGATAATGCTTCACTTATTACAATCTAAAGATTATCCGTAAGTTATTAAAAATAAGCAAACATAGTGTTTGCAGTTTATTTAATCTGACATGTTTAAAAGACAAAATATATATATAAATATATATTATGGTCTCATTCCGATTGAGCTCTCTAGAGTTGAAAATTTTAAAAACATAAATTTATACTCCATATATTCCATAATTCCATAATTTATACATTACTCTTCAGCAATGAATTGAGTTCTTTTGGTGACTGTCGTGTGTATACCCTGCTTATATACAACACGCTAAAATTTCCATTCTCAGATTTCATACGCCTATAGCTTAAGTCTAAGCGACTCCAAATGACACCAAATTGGTCGAGATTCGATCCCGGCTAGAAGCAAGTGGATGTCTAGCCACAATGATGAGCTGTGATACAGCGAAACAGGTTTGTATGTGGAAAACGAATATATATATATATATGTGTGTGTGTGTGTGTGTGTGTGTGTGTGTGTGTGTGTGTGTGTGTGTGTGTGTGCGTAAAGTATTTGAGGATATATATTGTTTTTACTATAAAAAGCATGTTATTTGACATTATATTTTCTATATTTCAGAATTATCAATGACAGACACTATGCATTCACAAAAAATGAAGAGGCGTGCAGTTCTCGTGACTGTATCCTTTTCTACAAAGATCTCAGGAAGTTAGAAGCCAAAGATGAATATGTATTGCCATTACCGAAATGTAAGTAACATTCTAGACCCACAGGTTCCATTAGAACACCTGAATTGATTCGGCAAATAGAGCAAACCATTTGTAGCAATTCCAGAAGATTCATCAGATCGATTATGAAATAACACCATATGTCAGAAGAAACAATCAGAGACGTTGTCCACAAACATATCACGTATAATATTATGTGATGAAAAAACGTCATTTTATATCAGAAGAGGTAAAGGAAATTTGGTTAATCAGATCTAAGATACTCTTGAAAAAAACTTAAAAATCCATCATAGAAAGATGTTATTTGATTCTTCTCAAACGAGAAAATCATTCATCAATATCAGAAAGTAAACAAAAAAAGGCAGATGGTTATGTGCACACCCTTCAGAAGTTCCCAGAGTAACGTTCAGAAATTTTCCTGCAACTGTCATGGATTTGCGGGTCGTCAACGATGAACGATATATGATGACTCCTCATCTTTTTCCATAAGGTCATAGAGTAAACTCTGCTGCCTACATAGATGTTGTGGAAACAGTGGTTAGACCATGGACCGACAATGTACGCAACGAAAGACCTTGTGTGTACCAATAAGACTCGACACCACACAAGGCTCAAACAACGTAGAAAATATTTATAGTGGAAAATATTTATGATTGCATAAATCCTAAAATGTGTCCCACTAGTCCCCTAGACGTCAGTCTATTGGACTACTATGTGCAGAGTGTAGTTGAGAAAGAGGTTAATGAGTACTCTCATAACACTTAAGAACCTCTAAAAGATTCCATATTCAGAGTAATATGCAATATGAACACTTAGTCTTATCAAGTAGATGATTCTGAACCCACATAGAATCCGTTATCGACGGTTAAGACGAGTTTACCGAATAACATTACCAAACAATATGTTTGTTCTTCCTCACAACTTTATCTGTAAAAAGATATAATTATCTGCTTGTAAGAGACATTTTTGTGTAAGTATATATTTGTACTCAAATACCATACGCACCCTGTATATATATGTTTTAGGTCTATCAATGTGTTTTTGTGTCGACAATATATGTTCAATATATGATATAGGGGACTGACAAATTTTTTTAAAACGTTTGAAATGTGGAAGACCATTTATTGAAACTAAATTTGGTTACACGTTTCGTCTTTACAGGTTTCATCAATTCCAATTGTGTGTGTGTTTAAATAATGTATCATGGCAATTTTTCCCTAACTTGGCGGGATTCTATATACTATTTTAAAGACATATTGTCTACCCAAAAACACATTGGTAGATCTAAAAATACGAAGGTTTTACTTTCAACTTATTCTGAAGTTAAGAATTTGTCTTGGATTATTTTCAGGAAAGGCTATATAAATTTCTTGCTTTCGAGTCTATGAAAATGAGATGCGGACTTACTTTTAAGTCATTATCTATATATATATATATATATATATATATATAATATAATATAATATAATATAATATAATATAATATATAATATAATATAATATAATATATAATATGTTTATGATATATAATATAACATAATATAATATATATAATGACTTAAAAGTAAATCCGCCTATCATTTTCATTTTCATCATTAGGAAAATATATAGGTTAGAAAAGATTTAAGCATAGACTTGAAGATTTGTGTGGTCAATAAGCATATTTATTGGTGTTTCTTCCACGACACAATAACAGGACTTGGGAAGAATCTGTTTAAGTGAAACTTCATACCATCCACATAATACGAGGATTTACCGAAGGAAATTCACTTAAATAGGTTTTGAATCTCATGGACATAAAAAAAAACAACATCCATTATTACTTCTCATTTAGACTGAAACCTAGAAAGGGTCACTGCTAAATCAGACCGCGGGAGAAATCAAATCTTGACAATGAAATATATTTTACCAGGCCTAGCACAAAAATGAACATTGTATGAAATAAATTAAGAGACAGTAAAAGAGTAGAAATAAATATAGTAAAAATCTCCACAATAGATGAATGGAAAGCCAAAGCTTCAACAGCAGCGGTGCTAAGTAAAGACAAGTAGAAGTTGTGTAGGATAGAAAGCAGTTGAGCATAGACTTGAAGATTGTAGTGGCCAGGAAGCATATTTTTTGGAGTTTCTTCCACAACAAAATAACAGGCTTTGGAAGAATTTGTCTAAGTGGAATTTCATCCTCACCAAAGAAATACTAAAAAAAATGATACTGACACTGTGTTCGTGACTTAGTCTTTGAAAAATCGGAACTAGTGGAATTAAAGAATGTAGCTGATCTGAAATTTTTCTTAATAAAAATAACTTTAGAATAGCGAGTGGTGAGTAGTATTTCATCTGCAGGGAAAGAGTTGCAGGGTGGGAAATAATTGATCATGCCCAAGTCCACAAATTTGCTTATGAATTCTGACGCAGTAACGGTTAGACAGAACCAGACCATATATGTCAGCAATATCTCGATTTACCTCTGATCTGTGGATTGTAAAATTAATGTATGGCTGTAATTATTTTCTGCAGCGGTTCAAAGAACTGATCATTCTTCCATCCCCTTTAACGATAGCACGAATATCAGTTTCATACTTGATACACGCTTAGGCGATCATGTCAATTTCTATTCATGACTGACTAGGCAGAAGGTTTATTGTTTCCGCAGAAAGTTACCGTTTCTTTGTGTGGTAGACTAGTTGCCATCCAAGGCTTCAGAACCAAAAAATAATTAACCATCTTGTATCAAGTTGAGCAGTTATAGCACCGATAGAATACAAAAGTCCGCATAATAGAGCGGGCCAATATCTGCACTTTTACAGGAAAGAAAGTGCCAGAAGCGCATATAAGCATCATCCAGAACGGTTGCAGTGATAGAATCTGTAAAAAATTCATGGGGAATTTCAATACACACATATATAAGAATCAAATATAATCGCTCAGACATCAGGATCCTCAGAATCTGGTTTCTTATTGAGATGACAGTTCCTGCAAATTTTAATGTTTCTTTGAAGATCTCCCAAAAACTATCTAAGACATGGATCTTGAAGTAAAATAAAAAAAAATAAAGAACATGAGAACATCAATAATTCTAGTTGTAGTTGGATCTCTCGAAGTGGTTCCTGGTAACCCAAAAAGAAATACAAATAATGAAATCACAAGTACAGCTCACATATTATGAAGTATTCATCTATGTAAAATGTCTTGGAACTTTAGTTATTTTTGTTTTGATCAGCGGAAATGTCATTTAGGCATTTCCGATCCCAGGTATCTGGTTGAGACCTCGATGGTGATGAAGGTCATGTTGAGACAGAAGGAAAAAAATCTAGTTACAACAAGACGAATTGTGAGAAAAGGAAGGTTGGAAAATGTCTAGCAGGAAAAATATTAGAATATTTCTTGGCAGCTGGTTTATATAAAGCAGAAGGGTCTAGGAACGAGCAGTGAGACATGGGAAACACCTGCATTGATCTCACGTGCTTTAATAAACAGGCCATAAAATACTACTTGAAAATTGAACTTGAAAACTGAGAATGGTCTTATAAAGATTCTATAACCGAGAAATTTATGGAATAACTTTATATGCTGCACATTGTCAAAGTCCTCGGTTATGTCAAAAGTGATAATTCCCGAGGTGTTACTGTTGTTGATTTTTTTGGAACTCATCTACGTCACATAATCAAAACTTCACTCATTAGTATCTTTATCAAACGCTTTTATTCTATGTTGGACAAGAAAGCTGGTTATCACGTCAAGAGGAACATCATCCTGAATAAAGATTATTATGAATTTTGCTCTTCTAGGTTCACAGCTGATGTTGAAAATGTCATTACGCATAGAAACAATGAGAGACTACACATTTGTCCCAAGGTCGATTGATTTAGATAAATCGAAAACATTATATCAAAGAGTAGGATAAGGAAAGAATGCATAAAATTGCCAGCTATAGCATCTTTGGAAGCATTTTCTTAAATGAGCCTTTCCTGAGAGGTACATTCTTGAAGGATGTTAATAGGTAGTCATCTGAATCCATGAGCTTAATTCAAGCACATCACAAGGCTCTCTCCTCATTCTACACTCTTTCTGTTTTATGTTAACAATCTGTGAGAGAACAGTATCTATCTATCTATCTATCTATCTATCTATCTATCTATCTATCTCTTTTCATAATTATTATATGTTAATCATTTCACCCCAAGGAAGGCAATAATGCTAGTAAGATGCAGATGGCACCTAGGAGTGAAAAATAATGAAAATAATTTAGAACAAACCGGAAGCCTAAGACTAAATTTGGAGCAAAGGATAAACTTCTACTCCTGTTTAAATTAACAGCGAAGAGTGTGAACCTGACGTCAAATTTTTCGCTATTCTCATACATGCTGAAAATTAATATCGACCGAGGAAATAAGTCATTTTAATGCCATACGTGATACACGTTTTGGTCGATCTTGTCTCGAAAGAGACATGACTTACTGGGCAGAAGATTATCCCGCAGTAGGTTGCCATCGCTTTCTGCGGTAGACTGACTGCCAGCCAAGGCTATAAAACCCAATCTGTCTTAGAAGAGATGAATTAATACCTTTCCTAAGCGTAATTGTGCGTAAGTGAATGCAAGGAATATCAACTGGAATTCGAACTCGGCTCCCCGATTTGTCCTTTCGAGTCGATATCCATTGCACAACAACGGACAGAGGAATTAAAGAACCGAAAAAGCTTACTATTTGTCACTCAGGACGTTGTTTTTTGTGGAGGCGATCAACTTGTTAATAATGGCCTCATATACTTGTAGATGACACAAAGGAGGCGGATGGGGCAATAATTTGGCGGCGACTGGTGCTCTCTATCTATTCTTGTAAACAAAGCATATAGCTAATACATTTCCTGGGCTTGAAAAACGTTACCTCTTCATTTTAAAATCCTTTGAGAAATTTGAAATGTTTGCTGGTCTTCACATTTGTTATGAAAACTGTGATACATTAACAAGAGCCTCGCAAAGTTTCCACTGTAGAAAACTGACTGCATGTTGTTGAAAAATTTATCACCCACAAGGCGGCGTGATGGCCATTGAAATTTATTAAGCTTATAAAGTGATGATTTGACAGCACCAGCTCGGATAACGCAGTAATAAAACATTATTGTTCTAAGTTAATTCTTGTAAATAAAGAATGGACGCAGGTTCGAATAAAATGTATATGTTTATTCAATTGATTTGTCAATTAGATTTAATAAACGAAACATAAATTATTCCGCTTTGAAATACAAGATAAGTTATTTATGACCCTTTGCAAAAGATCTTTTAAATTAATTACCAACAAGTCTGTAATAGGTTTAATTATTTGTGACATAATATATTCACTAGCTCATATTTTGTATTATGAAATGACAAAACATTCACCCGTCCAGTGATCTCACCGTCAGCTATATTACCATTCTAAAGCCCTCATTCAGACATTGTACTAGAGTTCAATAATCGATCTATGCATTCTGAATCGCGTAAGGGAAGAACTTGGGAGACGGATGACGATGTAGATTGACTGACCGAGAGAAGGGGAAAGATCCGAAGGCGGATACGCGAGGTCCAAGTACTTGGTTTGGTGACACACTAACTGTTGTCGAGGTTAGGACGCGTCAGAAAACATTCAACATTTAGAGATGCAGCGATTGGAAAATAATAATAATAATAATAATAATAATAATAATAATAATAATAATAATAATAATGAAAAACCTGGTAAGACAGAAAAGAAAAATATAGTTACAACAGAAAGAACTGTGAGGGAAAAAAAGGTTAGAAAAATGTCGAACATGAAAATCGCATCTTCAACAGTGTGCAGGTAATGTATTTGGCTAAGATAACTATTCAAGCATACAGATGCAGGAACGTGCACGTGTTTCTCGTCACACGTAAACACATACGCACGCACAGATATGTATATATATATATATATATATATATATATATATATATATGTGTGTGTGGGTGTGTGTGTGTGTGTGTGTGTGTTTGTATGTTGTGTAGAGATAAAAAAGAAAGAGACAAAGAGAGAGATTATGAGAAATCGTGAGAGAAAAGATAAAACAGCGAGAAAATAAGAAATTGTTGTGGGAGAGAATGAAGAGATTAAAAAAAGATCTAGCAGGAGAGTTGGAGTAGAAATAGAAAAGAAACAGAGAGAGGGTGCAAAAGTAAAGAAATAAAGAAAAGGAAACCAGATTGAATAAAGTGAGAGAGAGAGAAACATAAACTGAAAAAAGGAGATGATATATATATAGGGGTTGTATGTGTTGGGGTAGAGATAAACAAAAAGAGACAGGGAGAAGTAAAATCGGAGGAGAATGGGGTGAAAGTAAGAAGAGGAGAAGACATTCTACAATAAAGCGAGTAAACGATAGAATATGACCCAAGATAAAAAACTAAACAAATATAAGTGTGAGAAGCAAAAGCTAGAGAACGAAAGAATGTGAGTGAGAGAGATCGAGAGGAAGACATTAAAATAGATAGAGCTAACCGGGTAGTTAAAGTAGAATAAAAAAGGAGATGTACAGTGGAAAAAATAAAGATATAAATAAAAGAAAACGAGGTTGAATAAGAAAGTCAGAGGTTGAAGGAGAGCGAGAGAGATAGTGGGGGTGGAGACTAAGAAATAGAGAAATACGAGCAGAAAAAAGATATATGTAAAAGAAAGTAATGGGGAAGACATTCTAGAGTGAAAAGAGAAAAAAGGAAATCTAGAGTTGTTAATGGTATAGAAGAAGAAGAAGAAGAAGAAGAAGAAGAAGAAGAAGCATATGAAGAAGAAGAAGATGAAAAAGATGAAGATGCAGAAGAAGATGAAGATGAAGAAAAAGAAGTAGAAGAAGAAGATGAAAAGATAATGAATAAGAAGAAGAAGAAGAAGAAGATGCAGAAGAAGATGAAGATGAAGAAAAAGAAGGAGAAGAAGAAGATGAAAAAGATAATGAATAAGAAGAAGAAGAAGAAGATGAAAAAGATGAAGATGCAGAAGAAGATGAAGATGAAGAAAAAGAAGTAGAAGAAGATGAAAAAGATAATGAATAAGAAGAAGAAGAAGAAGAAGAAATGGGAGAAGAGTATAGGGGAAAGAAGCTTGATAAAGGAGAGCTAGAGTTTGGGAAATGACAAAAGATCAGAAAAAGAGAAAATATCTGAAAGAAAAGAGAAAGTAAGAAAGAAGGAAAAATGAGAGATTGAGAGAGAGAGAGAGAGAGAGAGAGAGAGAGAAATGAAAAAGTGAGCTAGCAGGGAATGAGATTAGAGTGAAAAAATAGGTGAAAGAGAAGTAGAGTGAAAAAAAAAGAAAACGAGATATTGAGCGCTGAAAAGAAAGAGAGATAGTGAGAAATGAACATAAAATGTAGAGAGAGGTAGAGGAGAATATGGAAAGTAAGAATAAGTAAAACTCAGTGTGAGGACAAAAGCAAAGGTAAACAAAATGGTTCATGCAGTATGTAAAGAGACCAAGGTAAACTTCTAACTGGGGGACACGTTTGATGTGTCAGTGAAGGTTACTGAGTTCTCTTTTTGTAAGAAATATAAGTTACGTCTTAAATAAACACGCCGGTAGGAATCTTTCCACACATGAGATTAGCGTATCGTATCAAACAAAATTCTACCACAAGTATTTATAAGTTTAAGTGTCAGTTCGGTTAACAGTGGCGTAAAATATTTTGAGAAATAATAAACCAGTCATATAAAATAACAATGCGGGTTCGTCAAAGACACCGGAACAAGGAACGCGATATTTATGTTCATAATGACATCAGAAAGAGCAATACAACTGCAGAAAGATGTGTAACTGTGTCTTACAGACGGCACAAAGGCGTTCTACAAGTTACACCACAAAAACATCATAAAGATGCTCGGTATCCTCTGCATATCCCGTACTGTACTGTACATATTCCAAATATGTACAGTACAGTACACTGTACTGTACATATTCCAAATATGTACAGTACAGTGCAAAATATTAGGACAAGAACTATTTTATCTTTTATCAGGTATCAAAATAAAGTTTAAAATCACCCCTGTCCTAACACTTTTGCACATTACCGGTAGTGAGCAAATGTATTAGGACAGGGGTGATTTTCTTAAAAACCTTATTGAAATTCAAATACAGAGTGAAAAGCCAAGTAAGTTACTAATAAATATTGATTATTTAAATCTAGGTGTAAAATAAATGTATTAAAAGGAAGTTATATATAATTTTTCCTATTTTCTATTAAACAGGTTGATTTGAAACTACTCTATTGAAGATCTATGGTATATTTTGGATAAAAAATTAATAAATCTAATGTTACTTCGCAAGACACTCTTTGGGAACAAATACAAGCTTCTTGGCAGGAGATACCATTAGATACATTAAATAAGCTTATAGTGTCAATGCCTGACAAAATGAAGGCAGTGATCAAAGCAAAAGGTTATTATACTAAATATTAAATTTATTTTGTAACAATTATTTTTTCTTGTTAAAGTATTTGTTGAGTAAATCAAATAAAATTACTTTAATTAAATTGTTTAATTTGAGTAGATCGATCTATCTATCGCCCGGTTCACACTCCGCCCATGTCTATTGAACAGGTTAAGAGGCTCATCCCTTGTTCCCTGTTTAGGACATGGTTTCCGGCTTTCTCTTTTCCGATCTTTTCACTATTACGTAGCCCCCTGCACATCAGTGGCCTTACCGCCTTGATCGGGGTGATATGATTAAAAAAAAAAAAGAAAAACGTTTATTTTCTCTCAATATGCCTCATGAAAGATAAAATAGTTCTTGTCCTAATACTTTATCACAGTACTGTATATATATATATATATATATATATATATATATATATATATATATATGCTGGCAACCAATCGCCTGCACACGGTCAGTAAACGAGTTCAACAGATAAACACGCATAGAAAGTGGTGTAAAACAAGTATGTTTCTTTTCAACCTATACAGCAAAGCAATTTTGAGAAACCTAAATGTCCTGCCAGTATTCGTAATTGGTGACCCCAATCTTAACACTATATAGGAATGACGATGATATAGTGCTGATAGCAAACACAGAAAGGAAACTAGAAGAAATGGGAAAAGGTACTGAAGTAAAATTAGAGGAAAGAAACACATATAAACTATAAAAAAAAAAGAGTGCATGGTCATCAGCAAAAACAGAAGCAACAAAAACCAACTATAGTTCAGGGATACTAAAATCAAGCACGTACAAAAATTTAAATACCCGGGAAGCGTTTTAACAGAGGACGTAGTGCGGCATTGTGCTACGAAAGCGTATTGGGATGCACAAAAACACATTTCCAAAGCTAAGCTGAATATTGAGAGACAGGAAAATTGTGTTAAATCTGGTCTGTTATGTGATATTTGTCCTCGCATATGGCAGCGAATCCTAGACAATCCCCTCAACAATGAAAGACAAACTCGAGGCAGCAGAAATGTGGTTCAATAAAAGGATGCTTTGGATACTGTGGACCAAATATGTGAACAATGACAAGTTTTTGGAGAGGATGGAAACGAAAATAAAACTTATACTTAATATTAGGAAAAACAGCTGAAAAACAGTTTTTAAAATACGTAATGAGAGAAGAGGGCTTGGAGAATCTAATACTCACAGGACAGAAAGAAAGCGAGACAGGGAAAAGCAACGCGAAACATATTTGATGGGCTTCAGCTAGTGGATGACAGAGTAGAGTCTGCGAGATATTTTTTTAAATTTCTTAAGTGCTGCTAAGGATTAGTTAGTGTGGCGGCTATGATCGCCTACGTCGTGAAATGGAAGATTCATGAAAGAATAAAGATACCATAAAAGCAACGTGCTTGGGAGAAAAGAATGGAATAATTTTATTGTCTCTGCAAATGGGTTTGGCATTCAAGAATACAGTTTTGTTTAATATAAATCTTGATGGTAAAGATTATATTAGAAGTTTCATTAAACAGACCGAGCAGACGATTCTATTGTCGGTTTAAATGTAGAGAATATTTTCAGAAAAATAGGTTTATTAAGTCAAGTTCGACGAGTTCGAATACTCTGTATTACCTAATACACAAATACACTTGGGAACGGTATTAATATATCTCACCATTCCAATTATTGGCTAAATAACAGAACAAAATAATTTCTATTGGTTGGCAACAAGTTTACCATAAAAAAAATAATGGCAACCTAAATCTTTTGCCCGGTTAGGCATGTCTCTTTCGAGATATGATCGCTTAAGCGTCTATTACGTCAGTCAGTCAGTTAAGTGCCATACGTGATAAACGCTTGGGCGATCATGTCTCGAAAGGGACATGACTGACTGGGCAGAAGATTATCCCGCAGTAGGTTGCCATCACTTTCTGCGGTAGACTGGTTGCCGACCAAGGCTATAGAACCCAATCTGTCCTGCTATTTAACCCATAACTGGAAGGAATAGACGGATTAATACCTTTACCAAGGGTAATTGCGCGTAAGTGAATACAATGGATTCAACTGGAATTCGAACTCGGCTCCCCGGTTTCTCGTTCCGAGCCGATATCCAATATACCAAAATACCTAACATTACATGGCTTAATCTATCCCTCAACATTAATGTCGAAACACACATTGGAAAATTCGTCCTAACTTTAACCCAGAAACAGTTCTAACAGAATCAGAATAAAATTTCAATGACTTATGAATATGGCTAACAAAGAGAAAAAATAAGTAAATTAAAATGTGAAAAAAATACAGAAAATAATTAAATTAGAATTAAGTATTTGTTTTTTTTAACTACATATCTATTTCACGCACTCGTTTCACCTCTCTCTTTCTCTCTCACTCTTTCTCTCTCTCTACGCACTATCTCTTCCATCTTTCTTTATTAAAATTAAGCATTAGATTTCTTTTAAAACCCATATCTCTTTCTCGTTCTCTTCCTCTCTCATCCTGTCAATCTACTCCCTCTCTTTATATTCCTCTCTCAAGTAATGTAAAGGTAACTCTCAAATAAAAAAGACGATGAAAAAAAGATTTGATACGGCATCTATACGAATAATAAATATTGACAATATGAAGTATTTTTCTTTTTATTGTATTATAATTGTACTTCACCCTCCCCCTTTGATTAGTTAGCACGCCCTTTATGTCCTGCCAATATCTCATAAATACCGAACAATTCCGTGTTCTGATCGATAAAGGGGAAAACTACTTTGTTTCAGTGAAAATATGAAAAAAGGAAGAATGAATTGAAGAGAGGGATTAGCTGAAGATGATAAGAAAGTATTACACTTTGATCTCAGAGATGTCAAAGTGTCGGGTATTTTTCAGGTGACCCACGTTGTTATCGAATAAGACACAAGATAAATTTCAAATTGGTTTAACGGCAATAACTTGGAAAAATTTTTCAAACGCCCTCGGTGCCGGGCAATAAACACAGCCCCCTCTCGAAGGAGAGATACTACTCTGTGATAAGTCCAACTGGGCCTTAAGCTTAATATTACTTGGACTTCCCCAAGCAAAATAGACGGGAAGGCATATACCGAGCGATGGAAAAAGAGTAAAGCGAAAACCAGTTATCGTAAATAAAATAAAATCGTCTACCGAATTATTTTTAAATTATTATTAAGAAAAATGTTAGTATGACGAAGATTTTTCTAGAAAAAAAAAAGGAAAGGAAGATATAAGTGTTTAACGTCTTCTCCAATATATCATAAATAATTTCATTTTGATTGAGTAGAAAAATAAGACATACTACTTAAAGAAAAAAAAAAGCAGATGGGAAGATAGAAATGTTTAACGACTGTTTCAGTGAAATGGAAAATGTCAGTTTGAAATGTTTTCATTTGAAGTCATTTCTTAAAATAACGACAAGCATTCATATTTATGATTGTTATTGCAATATTTTGTTGAATTTGTTAAGCTGAAATATTTTAACGATGTCATAGAGGAATATCTACGCATGTTTTATAATCATAGAAGTGGCTTCATTAACCGAAGAATTAATATTCATCACAAAATGTAAATAAGTACACCGAGAAGCTTCCACTATCTTTCCAGTTGTTATTAAAACACGGATCGCATTAATGCGTTAGAAATATATGAGTGAGTGAAGCCTATGTTTGTTAACGAAGTCTAAACTTCGAAACTTGTGGACAATGAACAAAAATATGAAATTCTAGCAAATAACAGAACCGACATCAGTTGAGAACTCTCAAAAGCTTGCAGGACCTCAAATGGAATGACTATATTGAATCCATTGCCAAATCTGCTGCTATGAAAGTGGGCTCCCTGTGCAGGGCCCGGAAATTTTTCCCACCTGAATCTATTCTGCACATATACAAATCTACCAACCGCCCGTGTATTGAATATTGCTGCCATATCTGGTCGGGTGCCCCTGCTGCTCTCCTTGGGCTTCTTGACAAAATACAAAGGAGGATCTGTAACGTGGTTGATACTGACTTGGCAGACCGGCTGCAGTCGCTCTCTCACCGGCGTGATGTGGCTTCCATGTGCCTCTTCTATAAGTATTTTCATGGCTTCTGCTCCGATGAGCTTAGATCACTGGTGCCGCCTAAGCACGAATTTACACGAGATACTAGATTAGCAACTAGGTCCCACCCTTTTACAGTTAAACAAATAAGATGTAACCGTAAATTTTACTCCAACAGCTTCTTTTCTCGCGCTTCCCGCCTGTGGAACTCCCTTCCACAAGTCTGCTTTCCCGACAATTACAATCTCTAGGTGTTTAAATGTAGGGTCAATAGACACCTCCTATCACACTAACTATTCTCACAACACTCTCATCTACCGAACCCTCATTCTCGGTATCCTTACCCGCCTATCACCCACCCTCTGTCATTTCCTATATTTAATCAGCCTTTCTCCCCTCTACGTAGCCCCCTGCGCAGTAGTGGCAGTGACATGCCTTGCTCGGGATGAAACGCTTATAAAAAAAAAAATGTATATTGAATGTAACTCGAAATGAAAACAATGAAAAAATCAAAATGTTGAAATTAATTCAAATATAAATCTAAACAGCAAACATTCTGCAATCGTAGAAAGAGCGGTAACAGCTACTTGACTTTAGTCTTTTAAATCCCGTACGAATTCGAATTCCAGTTGAATTCCTTGCATTCACTTACGCCCTTGGGACAGGTATTAATCCGTCACTTCCGTCCAGTTGTGTGTTACAGATTAGGTTCTATAACCTTGGCTGGTAATCAGACTTCCACAAAAAGTAATGGCAACCTATTGAGTGATAATCATCTGCCCAGTCAGTCATGTCTCTTTCGAGACATGGTCACCCAAACGTTTATCACGTATGACCCTTAACTGACTGACTGACGTAATAGACGCTTAAGCGATCATATCTCGAAAGAGACATGCCTAACTATGCAATGGCAACCTACTGCGGGATAATCTTCTGCCAGTCAGTCATGCGTGTATCACGTATGGCACTTAACTGATTCTAAACCAGTTTTGAGTTAACTGCGCACTTGCATGATATACAACTAACTACCTCTTATGTCCCTTAACTGTTTTTCTCCATTTCCTAATTCTTTGGCCCCATCATCCATTCACACAAGCTGTTCCATCATCCGTTCACACAAGCTGTTCACACCATCCCTCCACTCAAGCTATTAATAGCCACAAAGTTAAAAGACACCGATCTATAACCGTAACTCTGAGTTTCACGTCAAACCACAAACAAAGGTTTATCGTCACCACGATCATCTAAGAATCAGGGTTTGACAGAGAATTTAGATTTACGGTTATAGGACGGGGTCTTCGAATTTAATTTATAGCGACTTATTGGTCGCAAGTTTCACTTAGTTATCAAATAGATTCTTTGTATTGAATCAATTTCTTTGTTCATCACTGGAAAAGTTGATTTACTGTGACATGCCAGGTGTTTTTTCTTCAAAATCCATTTTACGCATTTATAAATCTCGCCATTCGTTCGTGCTTTGATTATCGCTGCCATATCAAGTATCTCCGGTTATATATCCTCAGATTCAATCCATAATCAAAAGACGACTCTTTAATGTAATCAGTCATGATTTGAGACATTGACTTCAATCCTGTGTAAATTTTTATCGTTTATATTTTGAACATAACACAATTTACAAAATCTCTAGCGTCCCAGTTTATGTTTTCTTTAGAGGTTAAATGTTCTTTTTTGTTTATTGTATTTGAATCAAAATGGATTCGGCTTGTTCTCGATGTTAGGTTCTGTAGTAGCTGCGCTGATTATTGCGTTCTGATTATAAATGTAATATAATTATAAATGTAATAATGTCGACTAAACCCTGATGATTCGTTTAATGAATTTGTTTTCTCGCGTCATTGTTTTGGTAAACTTTATACTTATCATCGTTTATTGTTTTGGGATATGGCCCTGTTATTCCTCAAAATATCGGTGCCTCTGTATTGAGTTTGTTTATTGTTAAGGCTCTTCTAAGGTCGAACGGTACACTTTCGTGTAAGTGATATCGTACTGATACTTGTGTGCGTTTGTGCTTAGCAATATTTTCAGGTGGTTGAAGAAGTCTTGGCTTGTAGGGCGCTCGTTGTCCCAACTGATAATTTGGCAAAGTCATGTTTCAAGGCAGTACATTATTTTCCTTTACCATTTTTCCTAGTAAATCATCAAGCAAGGGAAATGTAAAAATACTTGCCAAATTTGGCTATATTTCTGAGATGAGGTAGTGATTACAGTATTTACATTATTCAATCTATTGTTCTCATCTTTGTTGCCATTTGTGCGACGTTTAGACCGTTGAACGCACGGGCCTTCCGAGTTTGTCAAGAAGCCCGACATGAGTAGCAGGGGTACCGGACCAGATATTTTTTTTAATCATATCACCCCGAGCAAGGCGGAAGCCACTGTTAACAGTAAAAGGATTAGAGGAGAATAAGGAGAAGGACGAACGAGTTAGAAAGGAGCAAGAATAGGATGGGAATACAGGTGTGATGACAGTTGCGAAGGTGAGAGAAAGGAAAGGGATCTACAGGACAGTGTGGAAAGAAGTAGGGTCAAGTAGGTAAGGGATGAGAATTGAGCTGGCATTTAAATTCCTGGAGGTTGTAGCCGTCAGGAAAGCAAGAATAAGGAAGCGAGTTTCACAGGCGGGAAGTGCGGGAAAAGAAGCTGCATGAATAGAATTGTCGTCTGCATTTGGTTGATTTAACTGTGAATAGGTGAGACCCACTTTCCAGTCTGGTTGCACGAGTAAACACCTTTTGCTGAAGCACCAGTGACTCAAGCTTGTTGGAACAGAATCCATGGAAGTATTTATAGAACAGACAAAGGGAAGTCACATCTCGTCGGTGGGAAAGTGGCTGATTCTCCTTTGGAGCGTGTCAAGAACACGGAAATGTATTAAATGCTCGGGCGAATGGTAGATTTATATATATATATTTTTTAATCATATTACCCCGGGCAAGGCGGTGAGGCTACTGTTGTGCAGGGGCCTACGTAAGTGTGAAATGATTGGAAAAGAGAAAGCAGGAAACAACATCCTAAACAGGGAACCAGGGATTAGCCTCTACACCTGTTCAATAGACGTGGGTGGAGTGTGAACCGGGCGATAGTTCAGTCTATCTACTCCAATTGAATAAGTGTAAGATAGATTCAAACGAGAAAAAACTTCATGGCGCTACAAAGGTAACCAACCTTCCATGAAGCTGATTTAGATTTTTCTTGAAAACAATAGAATGTACTAAATTTTTGCTGACCCCAGATGTCGACCAAAATTTAAAAATCAGCGAAGATTTCTAATAAAATATAATTGTCAAAATTGCTATAGAGCTGCCACTCTTCTTATACGTGGCTGTCCTTTCAGAACGTAGGCCATCATGGCCTTCCACGTCTACCTATCCCTGATGGTTCTTTGCACGAATTCTCTAGTTACCCCACCCAAACCTCGACCTGCAATTAGTAGTACGGTATTAAGCATCGCTTCTACTTTTTCTTCTTTTTCTTGTCGTGTCTATTCACTCTCCATACTTTTCTGTCCTTTGTAGATCTTAAAATTTATGTTTTGTATGGGAGTTATAACTCTGTGTAAATAATTATAAACTCCCTTAATTTATATATCTAAAAATACTCTTAAAAATGAGAAACAGCAAGACGTGGAATCAATAAAACGAATAGTATTTATTAATTGGCATTTATATGGTGTTCTGGGCAAAATTTTGAATTTGGCATCAAGTATAAATCAAATATGAACAAGAATGAAAAAGAAAATTAAATAAAAATAAGCAAAGTTTATACAGGCTTTCTTTTTTTTTTTTTTGTATAGATCTGTGTAATGTGTCTCTAGACAGTTTAGTTGGAAATATATATAAAAATAACTAGCAGTATAGCCCGGCGTTGCTCGGGTGTAATAAAAACTTTAAGACTAATCAATGGTCCTGGAGCTCAGACTCTTTGGATGTTGGCACGAAAGACTAAAAAGCAATAGCTGTTTCCAGTTAAAGCGAAACCGTAGACGGAAAGAAAAATGAATGGATGTAAGTCAAAGTTTCTGCACTATTGTAAGAACTGTAACCTTGAAACTTTTCTTATGTCTTTGTCTATGATTGTATCAAATTTGATTAAAATCGGACCACTCCTTCTATAACCTGATCTTTTCGATTATCGATTTTCGATATTTATCGGGGGTACCTTGATACAAAACCTAGCTAAGAACACTCGCAGATGATAGTACAACTGTGTAAATTTTCCAGAAATTCGGTTCATGCTGTTTCGGAGTCTATAGGTAATGGACACACACACACACACACACACACACACACACACACACACACACACACACACACACACACACACACACACACACACAAAGTTCCAGTTATAAATAAGTTTATATAGATTTCAAGGGATTTGTTACGTCAAATGTTTATTGAGTGCTGAAATATAAATGTTACTATTATGGCTTGAAAAAAAAGTTAAAATTTTTATTGACACACCTGTTAACAACCTGTCCGTGTGAACTGCTGGTCTGATATTTAGAATGTCACGTGTTTTGCGTGTAAAAAAGAAAAGTTGGGTTGATTCTCATTGGTGTAGTATGAATGAAATAATGATATTTATAACTGTAATTTTTTATTATTGTAATTATTTTTGGCACTTTAATTTCTATTTATTTATTTTTTATAGACACGACAGACATTTTTCCATATGTAGCAAACATTGCTCCGCCGATCCATTCGTTCGAGCACGCCAGGTATGTTGGGGGTTGATTTGGGGGGGGGTCATTATCTTTACAATCTGCTATGTGAGTGTCAAATTTTCCAAACCTTCTTGTCTCATCCTTTATTTTAAGCATAAGTTTCTCTTTTGTTGCAATTTTCACTAGAACTTCGAAGTTGCTCACATGTTAATTAAATATTTTTTTTCAGCATCTTTTAGTCGAACTACATTTTAGTCCCTTTTTCATTGGTAAATAAATTGTTAAACGTTCCCTTCCATGGAGGACAGCTAGTAGAACATTTTAGTACTCTTTTCTTTATTACTCAAAATATTTTCCCGTTTTTTAATTCTTTGTTCAAATTTGCAAGGCATCTTTTGATATGTCAATGCTTCTTCAGATTTCCATGTCACCATTTCCGTCCTCTGTTAATACGCTTCACAGATATGGAAATTGTTGAACCCGATTGATTTTTGGCATCTCCAATTTGTATTTTACATATTGTGTTGTCTCTTTTGCTAACGATCATGAATTCAGTCTTCTCACAATTGATGTTTAGTCCTTTCATTTTGCTTTTCTTGCAGTACCTTTTGCAGGAGTTGTAGTTTCCATTTTGTGTGTGCTATCAACTCTGTCATCCGCATATCTTATGTTTTTAATATAATGGCTGCCAATCTTAAATTTTAGTAGAACGTTTAATTCTATCAGAATGTTCTCCAAGTATTGGTTGAAATGGTCTGGTAAGAAGGGGCATACTTGTTTTATATCTCATCTAACATTTGTATATTTACTGAACATATTTTCCATCTATACACTGGAGGTTTCCTGCTAGCATAGGTTCTGGATTATTCTAATATGCACCTCTCATATGCTAAGGTTACCTCTTTTTTTTTAATCATTTCATCCTAATCAAGGCGGTACCGTCACTGATGTGCAGGAGGCTACATAAGAGACGTAAAATTTTTGACAGAAAAAAGTGAAGACAAAGACAAACCAGCCACAGGGAGAGAAAGAGAAAAGGCAAAGAAGGATATGAACACAGGAGTGAAGACATTTACGAATGTAGAGAGAAAGGAAAATAAAAAGATACACTGGGTTATGTGGAAAAAGCTGGAGTTAAGTGGATAAGAGAGAGGAATTTACTTTGCATTTAAATTCCTGGAGGTTATAGATGTCAGGAAAGCAGGTCTATAGAAGGGAGTTCCACAGGAAAAGAAGTAGCAGTTGCATCCGTTTTTCGTGTCTCTTTTGCATAACCTATAACGAAATATGTATAGATCCTTTTAAACTTGCATTGATAAATATAGCTTTCCTTGTTTCAATGTCTTTAAGGAACCGAAACTGTTTTCTTGCATTTCCGGCTTGATCTGATTTGCCCTCTATTCATCAAGATTTGAGAGTTAAGGTTTGTTACTGTTGTGGACTCAGAATAGGCCCGGAAGAAAACTCGAACTTGAGAATTAGTGAAATATATATACGAGGGTCATTCAATAAATATGGTGAAGTTTTCGGTATAAGGACTTCTAATACAGATAGAAGCTTACTTTCTTTTTCAACGTAGTCTCACTGCAATGTCACACACTTTTCCCATCTGTGCACAAGCTTCCATATTTCCTCAACGTAAAACTCTTTAGACTGATGCCTCAGCCAATTGCTCACAGCACTTTTGACTTCATCGTCACTTTCAAACTTCGTGCCTCTCGTGAACGCTTTGAAGGGACCAAACAGGTGAAAGTCTGAAGGGGCATCCTGAAGCGGGAGACACACTGCTGTGACAACTCGACCCTCTTCTGTTTGTGCTTTGCAGTAAGGATCTTTGGCACCCACCGGCAGCTGATCTTCGAGGAGGCAAGCTCATCATGGACAATTTTGTATGCTGTCACAACAAATAGGCTTAAAGTTCTTGCAATGTCAGTCACTGTCACCCTTCTGTCAGACTGAATGAAGTCATTGACTGATTCAGTCACCTCGGGAGACCTCACTTCTGTAGGCCTCCCAGGCCTGCTTTTATCCTCAACACTACTCCGTCCTTCTTTAAACAATTTAGCTCACTTGTAGACATTGTTTGGCTGAAACATGTGGCACTATACGCAGTTGACATTCTGCTTTGAATTTCAACTGGTTTGTACCCTTCAGCAACCAAAAACTTGATAACAAGCTCTAGAGCATGATTCTTGGTCGGCCATCTTTGTTAATCTTCAAAACTCTCAAATATTTTTCAATCTGCAAAAACAATTAAATCCCTTGGAAAAAAAGTAAAGTAAAAAGAAAAGTAAGCTTCTGTCTGTATTAGATTTTATACCGAAAAGTTCACCTTATTTATTGAATGACCATCGTATTAAACTGAAAATAAACACAACAGTGCTACATGTCAATCTGAATGCCAAGTATTAGCCCGAGCTGACTCAACCGAACTGAACTCCAAACCGAGAGGCATAATGATAGTAAGAGGTCATAATAGTCCAAAAAAGATAGGTCCCATAACAGTTACATGACTCATTAGGCTGGTTGTCCGATGGGATTCACAATTGTTTGTACCGTGCTTTTTAAGTGGGGCTATGAATATGAATCTACTTAAATCTTCCAATCTACTTTACCATCGTATTTTTCATTTCTAATATATGTAATCGTGTCAATAGCGAATCCGTCTTTGACTGCTAGTATCTCTATTACGATTCGGTCTGCTTCTGCTGCTGTGTTTCTGTTTAATTTAGTAATTGCTGATTCTAATTCAGATTTCAATATTTCAGTTACATGTTATTTTTCTGTATTGTTGCATGCACTTCCTGTTTAACAAATCGGCAGAGGCACTGCTAGTTCAAATATGAATATCCACTAAAAATAAGGTTTAACGTGAAAATCTATTCTATTCTAAATATATATATTGAATAGAATAGATTTTTCTTTTCTTTTTTATATATATAAACTAACCCATACACTTATATATATATATATATATATATATATATATATATATAATAAATTCGATTTTTATTTATCAGACGAATCTATTCAACTATATATATATATATATATATATACAGAGAGAGAGAGAGAGAGAGAGAGGTGTGTGTGAACGCACACAAGAACACACATGAACGAATACCAGGTGGCAAAAAATGTAGCAATAAACACGCCTTCAATTAAAGTAGATAGATATAACACCAAGCCCTAAAACGGCACCCACTATCACTCTGACAGAGAGGAGAAAGTGTTACCTCCTGCTATCGGTCAACGCACACACATATAAATCATAAAGTAAACCAGACAGATATATACTCAGATCGTAAATTGCCCAAAATCACTTTAACAAAGACGGATAAAAGCCAAATCCTACTATCGGTCAACGCACACATATATAAACCATTACACACACACACATATATGCATGCACAAACACACTTACAGGTTCACACACACACACACACACACTACAGTTAACCAAAGCAGTAGCAGCGAACGTAGACCATTTGTTGAAAGCACGGTCCACGAGCAGACGTCAAATCTCCTACCATTCTGAAGATGAGATTTTGATCTCGAAATATTAATTAAAAATAGGTAATAAGCAACACCTTCTTTACCTTCCATATTTTACTAAGCACAATGTGATAGCCTTCAAAACCTAC
Organism: Ascarosepion bandense; assembly: GCA_037127315.1. Taxonomy (NCBI): domain Eukaryota; kingdom Metazoa; phylum Mollusca; class Cephalopoda; order Sepiida; family Sepiidae; genus Ascarosepion; species Ascarosepion bandense. The sequence goes on from JBBBDQ010030032.1 coordinate 121,947, forward strand.
CCATATATATATATATATATATATATATAGTTTTGAAACTAGTTCTTTACGCAGCCTTGGTTTCAACCTGTCGGTCTCTTCAGGTGATTTATAGTAACTGATTTTCCAACATTTTCAAAAGTGCAACAGGGACTTCTAAGAGCGCGCGAATGGAATTCTGTAAATAATAATAATTTTTTAAAATTAGGAAGGAGTTTTTTAAGGATATAAATTACCTGAACTTACCGAAAGCCTGAAACCAAAGTTGCGTACATAACTGGTTTATAAAATAAAATTGTTCAAAAACTCTACATTATATAGGTGTTGAGCACTTTTAAATACAAATTTATACTAGTTTAATTTAATTATGGACAAAAACTGGTTAGCAATATATATATATATATATATATATATATATATATATATATATGTGTGTGTGTGTGTGTGTGTGTGACGCTCAAGTTTTCAAGCCAAGATCAAGAAAAGATTAAAAAAAATGAAATCTTTACAGATATGGTCAGTATTTTTGTAGATTATCTGACCCCAAACGTTTTTGCACCTCCTTATATAAGTAAGTATATATATATATATATATATATATATATATATATATATATATGTGTGTGTGTGGAGGGGGTGCGTGTACTTTTCTGTATTTATATAGCTTTATTTGTTTATATTTCGGAATGACTGTTTTCTGTTTGAAAGTAAATATAATTAACCTAACATCTCAAAAAGTTTGTAATTCTTAACGAAGTCGAATCTAATGATTCGGCGGCAAGGTGTGTCGGGCAGAATAGATTTGACTAATTGCCGACAAAGTTGATTAATTATTAACCGTTGTATGTACTGATCAGACTCAGCTTCATTCGGATGTCTTTTAAATGTTTGCTTAAGTCAATTATCTCTTCATATTTCTGTTTTTCCTGAAGCAGTCGACTTGAGGAGAGTTTATTTTTCTTTTCCTTCAGTTTTTTGCACACGCAGGTGCGCACACATACACACATATGTTAATATTTCCTTGTTTCTTTAAGATAATATGTTAAAAGATATAATTTGTTTACAACAGTAAGATCTCGTATAATCAGAGCCTGGACAGTAATGAAAAACAGAAATAAAAACTACAAGAATCTGTAAGTAAAATTATATTATCACATTTTTGCAAACATTAAGAAAAATTTATATATATATATATATATATATATATATATATACGTTAGTTTTACTAGATACACTTATTTAAGTATATGACCTCTTTATTTATTATTGTTTATTTACATCTGCCGGCTTATATATTTGAGAACTTTCATAAAATGGATGTGCGTTGTGGTGCAGTGGATATCGACTCGGAACGACAAATCGGGGTGCTGAATTCGAATTCCAGTTGAATTCCTTTCCTTCACTTACGCACAAATACTCTAGGAAACGTATTAATCCATCTCTTCCCTGCAGTTATGGGTTAAATAATTGGTCCTATTACCTTGGCTGTCTACCGCAGAAAGCAATGACAACATACTACGGGATAATATTCTGCCCAGTCAGTCATGTCTCGAAAGAGACATGATCGCCCAAAGCGTATATCAGGTATGGCATTTAACTGACTGACTTTTATAAAATTATGCGTCCTTCGGCAGGATTCGAACCTGGATTTCCTAAGGGAATCTGTCATTAGATCTGACATACTTTAACCATCCAGCTACAAAAATAACCCCTGGCCAAATAAAGCTGGAACAAGATATTTTAACACAGAAGCACTAGATATAGACGCGCGCATACCCATGACACATATGTACATGCGCACGTATACACATATGCTAAAATGTTAGAGCCGTTCCAGTCTGTAGATTTTTAAATCCGCTAACTGCAAGTAGGTTCCCTACACCTTCACCAACTAGTATTCTGTATTGTAAGCCAGAATGTGATGATTTGTACGATTTATGACCGCCAACCCACAGTCAGAGATCCCAAAACATAGATTTGTCGTTCCTTTTTTTTTAAACAGATGAGACTGAAGAGAAAATAACATTTATCAAGCGAAACGGCGTCTTTGACAAAAACGTTCCACCTTGTTTCACTTTTGTTTCAGATACTATTGTGCAATCAATAAGCACACACACACACACACACACGCACACACGCGCACATATATATATATATATATATCACATTTTCTAACACCCCTATAACTTGGTCCTCTTTCTCATCTCTCTCCTCTTATGTAACCCACTGCGCACCAGAGGCAATAGAACTGCCTAATTTGGGGTGAAATGATTATAAAAATGATACAAAAAGGTTTTTTTTTCTAATCGGAAGTGTAAATATATTCGTCATTAATATTGATGTGTTGTAACGCTTTGAACTATGAATGACTCAAATTCGGCCCTAATTTTTTGGACAACCATATATATATATATATATATATA